>JAQGDQ010000158.1:27419-474436 GCA_030141605.1 Tubiluchus corallicola
TTTTTGTTAAAATAACAGAAATGCCGCTAAAGATTTAAAATTCTCTGACAAATGTTTTTTAAGGAGATGCCTGTATAAAATGCTTGCAGGACGCTCAACTAAAATTCCTAATTGCAAGATTATCGGATGGTTGAGTTAAAACCTGCTTCGAGGCAAGATCAACATGGTATTGTTGTCATGGTTACAGATTTGCAAACAAAAATTCTCGTTAAGCCATGTAGGCTCAGTCACGACCTTTTACATGCCCTTTAAATTGGTCAAATTTGATTTCAGAAAAGAAATAAATATGAGTTCATTCAGTATACGATCTGCCTACCTTATTTGGATGAAACTTGTAACCCTCCCGGCAAATACAGCAAGTCAGGCCCATCTCTTCTCCTAGATCCTCCATCTGTTTCAGAACTGAGCTTTGAGCGGTGACCTGACCCTTCTCATTTGTCTACAAACAATAGATCGTTAGAAAATCAAGTTAATCTGTCACCGAACTTGCACAAGCGAAAGTAAATAGTAATAATTCTTGCTAAATTGTGTACGGAAATTGAAAAGTGTATTTTACCTTAACATCAGTAGCATAAATCCCATTAACTTAGTAAGTACTAACAATGTTTCAAGTGATACATAATACTCTCAGCTTCACATGTATGTAGTATTAAATGATACAGTGACACAAACAAGATCATTCTCATTTGCCATTAACTCCTCGTAAATTCCTTTGTACTTTTTATATCAACTTCAAGTATTCTACTGCACATCCATTGTTGTGGCATTTTACATTAGAAGAGTGGATGAATGAATTTAACACATGCTTTGCTACAATAATTAGGCTTTGTACAGCCTGGTTAGTAACTGCATAAGTGACCATCAGAAAAATTGTTTGTAGCTATTACTCTCACTGAGAGAAAGCATTGTATATATTTGAACAAAATTAAGCCATCAAATCCAAGTCGGTACTTCACCGTTGATTACTGAATTATAGTCACTGGTGATTCCACAACACATGCATCATCTAAACCTTATCAATGAGTACAGTATCCTGGCTTTCAAAGTACCAAACTGAAGACTCACTTTCATCCCTAATGCACCAAGCTGCTTTTGTCGCATGGCCATAGCAAGTCGTTTCTTCTCCGCTTTTGTCTGCTGCCTCACGTCTTTTATTTTATTTGCCACATCTGGATTACCCTTAAGTGATTCCATCAGATTTTCTGCCAGAGAGCCAATATGTTCCTCACTAGACACTTGTTCAAGTTTATGTATGACAGGGAGACACTCAGCTGTCATCAGTTGTGTGGGGGCGTGGCCACGGCTTAGCCCGGTGAGAAGACGTAAGACATATGGTAGTGCAGGTTTAGCAATGAACTCCTTCCATTCTTGTGAATCCGGTCTGAAATATTAGAAGATTGGAAAATTTACATAATGGTAACAGTTACCATCACATTTAGCAGCTTGTGTTTAAATGAAAAAATATCAGAAAAACGAAAATGAAAAAACAGGTCTTGTCTTTTTAATTTCTTTACTGTGGGATCTTTCATTAATTGTTCCAATTCTATGCATTATTAGGTACTTATTTTAAAGATGCGGTTTAGTGGGAAAAATCGGTAATTAAAAAAACATCTTACTCAAATTGTCACAAAGAAACCAACAAGTCAGTTTCACAAAACAAATTGATGCGAACATCTTTGCTGAAATAATATTTTTTACTGCCAAGAATTTTTGTCTTACACACATCCGTTGCTATCTCATGAGTTAGCTATGCTCCTTATTAGAATTTCCATGTAGATACTTGCAATTTGGTGCAGTGCTTGGTCAACTTTGAGAACATTTGGTAAAAAAATGCATTCACAGAACAGGTACGGTGTTAGCTACTCCTGGGGGCAGCAATGCTGTAGGTGACAGAGTACACTAGGAAGCCAACCTTGTAGTGAAGCTCAGAAAACAGCTGTTCCTGTAATGTCATGCTTTTTATCTGCTACAAAATATACTGCTACTTACACCACGACACTCTGATGCTGAGAGGGCGCTGAATGTAGCTGTATATAATTGACTGCAGACTGTACAATTCCAGCACTCATAATCATGTCCTTCAAGTGATAACCATTAGGATTACATTCAATGCTGCTGCAAATGACGCAGAAACAATCCAAGTGAACAATCTCATCTTGAGTATGTTCCATGTCAAACCTACAAAAATAAAACGGTACGTAAATAGCAATTATCTTAAAAAAATGATTCACTTCTGTGAATCTGTGCATGATACTGGTATTCCATGGCTACCACTGTATAACAGTCAGTATTTGTTCAGTACTATTACAAATCTATTGCGCAGGATGTCGCAGAAGAAATGGTGCCGAATAACACTGTGATATGCTGAAGGGTGCTATTCAAGTTACAATAAAACATGGTGATATGCTGAAGGGTGCTATTCAAGTTACAATAAAACATGGTGATATGCTGAAGGGTGCTATTCAAGTTACAATAAAACATGGTGATATGCTGAAGGGTGCTATTCAAGTTACAATAAAATGAGGTTGAAAGTTAAGTCTAATACAAATCTAATTTCAATATTAATCTTAATCTTAATACGAATCAAATAAAGTCATTTAGTACCAGATTATACTACAATAACTACTGGAAGTGCTGCCATTAAAATGGATGGAAACGGAGCCGGATGTTAGGAGAAACCTGGAAGTGCTGCCATTAATAGGGATGGAAACGGAGCCGGATGTTAGGAAAAACCTGGAAGTGCTGCCATTAATAGGGATGGAAACGGAGCCGGATGTTAGGAAAAACAGGTTCACTGGGTTGGATGCTTTGAATAAAACTTGATATTTTGCTCAAAATGAACATGGACTTCAGCATTACAACATCATAATGTCGTAAAAATAATACTATAATACTATGTATGAACAATTTTGCTTTTCCTAGCATATAAGTTGGTTTTTACAGAAATAGCAAATAATACAGAGATAGCAAATAACAGAGATAGAAATACTGATCAAGTTAAGAGTTGAGTTTCATTCATTCCGATTGTAGAATTAAACTGGAAGTATTTTAACATTTGCTTACTGAGTTGAATATATAAAATTATATCAACTGTATGGCACACTGAGAAACAATGTAATACTACCATGTACCTATAATGCAATCTCCAAGGATTTAGTTTTTGCATCATTTCGTTTGAGCTTTAAGAATTGTGAGAAATACTTGAACTTAAAAAAAATTAAAACAGCACAAAGATGCATACTTGTTAAAATCGCAGTATGGCTGAAAGTGCGAGATCAGCGTGCTCATCTTTGCATCGTCCCGGAACGTAAGGAACGGGATCAAGCGCATCAGGCCCTGGAGAACGGCCGAATTTTGACGGACAAATGAGCTGTTGATTCGATCCAGCAGCAGATTCAACTGATTCTTGTCTAGGCAATGTTCAGTAAACTCCTGCAAGTTAACATCATAGAGTTTTTAGAAACCTTAGTAACTTTTACAGTTCAACATTCTATTTTAATCCTTAATCACTGTTGATCTTATGTAATTTTATTCATAATCACCATAATCTGTGATATTTACCAATGATATTATTACAATTTAATTTTAATTTTTCTTAATCTGGTGTGGCTATTTATTAGTAATTTGTGCTTGCAAACCAAAACCGTCCATAAGTCAGCAAAGTTAAAACTACGTTACGATGCTTCAAAGTAGCATGCAGCAAAATTGTGCTCTAATACACACTTTTTGTTTTTTATAAAAACAAATGCTAAATATATTGGACTTAAATATTTTAGCACCAAATTGTCAAGAAAATGTTTAAAAAACACTAAAAATCTAATTTTATAACCCCGTGCCCATTTCTCTGACTAGAAACTTGTACAGCAATTGTAAAAAACTTGTATTTTCAAACTCCAATAGTAGCTCATGGAAGCATTTATTTTGCTTCGGGTTTTTTCTGTTGCCAAACCCAAATCTTCGTCAGGAAGAGCCATCTACTGGATTTCAACACAACTTCAATGTGACCATGCAAAGTCGGTAGAAGCCACACTTTTGTACGGTTGCTAAGTGTTTTGTAGATACGTGATAAAAACAATGGCTAACTTTAACAGCAATTTTCTCAAGATTATGTTTTTCAATGAGTACCGTGCAGCTCAACTTCAACGTGGATTATCTCAGTTTAGAAATAACATAGAGAGATCAGCTTGGTATCAAAATAATCCTCATTACATGGACATTCAGGATGTGTAAATAACTAAAAAACATTAAATGCCGACTTATGAATGATTTTGTCATGCTAGCACACAAATAACTTTTAGTTCTTTATATTTGTAATCTAAAATGCCATTAACCAATGTAGTTATGTTGTATTTTGTAAATAATTTTTAACTTTTCACCGTGCAATTTTAATTATGTAAAATTGTTCATTTTAATGTACTAATTGCCCACCAACCATCACGAAAATATTGTATGATATGCAATTTTCATGTACATACATGTGAAAAATAAATTTCTATTCTATAACTTATGTTTTCTTTCAATTAGCAAATCAATAGCAGTATTGTGCATAGAATGTACTTAAACAATTTACATTAAATAAAATAATAACTTATTATAAAATTATTATTATTATTATTATTATTTCTCATAAAAGAAACAAAAATAAAAACAGTAATAATAAACATATATTATCGGGATAAGTTGCAGTAATACTGTTTTCTGTTACCGCAATTCGGACCATTACAACCCATGTAAATATATTTGATTTCAAAAACATTTTGAATTATAACATAGCAATAGCACAAACAATCTTTTTATTAAACTTTACTTTAAAATCCAGACCTTCGTTGTTGATTTTTACAGAAATTTGGTAAAAGCAGTCGAGTGTGAAACAAAATTAATCGCTTTTGATCACACTGCAATCAGATGACTACGTAGGAATTATTTCTAGGATGGGCAGACTTGGAAATACTGAAATTTTTCAGATATCTCTAAAATTTTGAAAATTAATGTTTCTGCACTTATAAATTTGAATAGAATACACAAAGATCACAGCTTAACTGCCTGTGAAAGTGCTACATCACAAACATCATGTACACTTACTCGGTAAACTTCAGCAGGTTGGGCACTGGCTTCAACAAGTACAGTCTCCTGAACTTGCAACAGTTTCTCAGCGATGGCAACATTTTCAGCCTGTTCACACAACAACACCTGCAAGCCAAAACAACAGTGCATGTGTATTAGGTAGCGTTCAGACTAGCGGGTTTCCTCTCTAAGAGCAAACTCACAAGATTGAACTGAGTTGCTGTGAGATGATTTAATGTCAAGTGGGAACGCTTCAGCGAGTTGCTCTCGACACTTCTCGCAGCACATAGAGAAATGAGTGTCAGTTTGTGCTTACTGTCTGAGAGAAAGTGGAAACAAGTTTTTGCTGGGTAGTCTGAACACGCTTGCGAGTTACTCGGAATGTACACTTGGTGATAAAACTGTCTGAATGCACCGTTAGCACGTAATAGCTAAACTGACAAGACAAACAGCATTCAAAGCCACTAGACAAAACCAAAGTTATAGAAACTTTCCTGGAGAGAGAGACTTAATTGAAATTCAATCACTGAAAAGGCAAGTCAGAACAAACAATAATGGTGGGTAAAATACTGAAACAGTTTGTAAAATACGGTCTCCTAGAAAAAAGTTGTAAAAGAATAAGGAGCAAAGCCAAATAAAACTGAAAAAAAGAACTTTTTTTAGCAGTGCTTCTTATCAAAAAAAATATTGTTTAAAGTAACTTTTTTAACCATTCTTTTTTTGTTTTCTAACATTTTACCACCTTAAAAAGATTGTCTTCTACATCTTTTCTCCTTTCTAAACAACTTAATGTCATTGTAACAATTTAGTTTTTGTTATAAGCAGTACTAACACTAATACACTGTAGCATAGCACCTATAAAAATGTTCATCACTAACCAAAGGGCAGCTGACTAGATGACCAATTGGTCTTTTGCTGCCCTTTCTTCACATTTGTGTTTCCAAATTAAATGTATTATAACTGTGCGTGTGTTAAAAGATAAATAAAAGATTATTATTATTATTATTATTATTATTATTATTATTATTATTATTATTATTATTATTATTATTATTATTATTATTATTATTATTATTATTATTATTATTATTATTATTATTATTAAATAAAACAAGACAATAGTTTTTCTTACCACAACTATTCTCATCTTTTCTTCACTTTATGCAAACAACGACAGACGAGTACAAGAAAAGAAGAAAGAGAAACAAGAATAATAAATTTATTCAGCAAGACAAGTTTAGAACCTTTAAAGGCAATCTCAGAGAAATGATAATATCGAATGTTCCACTAGTCATAAAAATCCAGTTCTTAACCCTATTTAACATAAACACTTGCCTTGTTCAGAGATCCTAGCATCGTGTTAATCGCTCCAAGTTGCGGATCAATCAGCTTTTGTCTGTTAACTTTCAGTTTGATGCAAAATCCAAAGAGTTTGAGTAAAACAACGACTAAAGGTCGACCGCGGTTGAAATCACCAATTGCAGCAAGTCTAGAAATGCACACAACGTGCTACAGTTATACTACACAAACATTAAAACAAGAACAGAAATAACAATGTCGGCTTATGTACAACGTATCCAAGTATAAACTGAGCTTACACTCTTTTTAATGATGCCATTTTTTTTGCTTTATGCGAACATACTGCCTCCTCTCTCTCTCTCTCGTAAATTGCGTAATTTTATTTTTTTCGTATTTATTTTTTATTTTTCTATTTCATTTGGGGCCACCAAATTCACTTCGCCTAGGGCCTCCAATTACTTAAGGCCGGCCCGGCATATGGCAAAAAGGTATTCAAGCTAGTAGTGATTAAATATTTTTCGATTTCTTATGCAACCATACCTTGGTTTTATTTAAAGGTATTATTCATGCTTTTTTACAAAGCACAGGTGCCAGATACTTCCTGAAGTGGGGCAACTTATTACGCTCTTTGTCTTTTATTTAGGCAAAATTTTGGAATTTACTTTGCAGTACTTTACTTTACTTTTTTCTTTCTGGCAGCACCATGTGTGTTTACTTTTAAAACTAAGAAGTCCTGCAAACTTCCAATTCAGGCTACATTTCTGCAAAGAGATTTTTCTAATGATCTGTCGATGGAATTTCATATTAAAGTTTGTGAACATTCTTCATGAGATTTTAGTAATATGGTGGGAACTTTAGCTGTAACAGGTGAATAAGTTTGAAGCTGATGAAGATGAAATTTTAGAAGATCCAGCAAGTGAAGACGAAGTTGATGTCTTAGAATTAAACAACGAACATCGTTAGGCTATCACAAAATTTTCACAAGACTTGAAAAACCAAGCAAAAATAATATAGCATAAACAATATAGTGCATTGGTGACCTTGCAGATCATATATCTATGCCAACTTGCCACAAACTTGGTTTTGTACTAACAGGAGCACCTCAATTACCAGTTGGTCAATCTGTCCAGTTAATAACACATATTAACGCTTGGTTTTTATTGTAATATAAAAACCCTTTGGTCGGCTAAAGGTTAAGTTTGAAGTATACATTATTTATAGAACATAATTTTCTCTACATCACAGCTACTGACTATTTAAAAATAAGTTTAATTCAAGCAATAACCTTTATAAATGTATTAAACTAAATTTCACGTTGCATACGAGAAACATATTGTTTTTACACAAAGGTACACATTAAACTTAACCTCAAACAAATTATTCTTTAATTTCTAATTAAGTTTAAATTATAAAAAAAATTCAACGAAAGCAAAAATATTACCGTTTCAGCATGGCTTCCAAACCTCCGCATTCGGACAAGACACTAGCCATCTTGTACACAGATTCATTGTCTACTTCTTCATCTGTAACATAACGCAAGACGGTACTATTTTACAGTTTCATATCTTATAGGATGTATCTAGAACTATATCTATATTTTACAAATCTTTAGTAGCAAAAAATATCGGTTGGTATAAATATCTCACAATATAAGAAACCTTTTATATATTTTTATTCAAAGACATTTTACCTCCCTTCTAGCAGTCAACATCAAGATAACAAAAATGATTATTGAAGAAAATAGCGAAATAAATACATTATTTATAAATTTATTTATAGATCAAATATTCTTTGGATAATTGATCTAAGAGCTTGATAACTGACCTCAACAAGTGACCAAATCTTACAAAAGAATGAGCTATGTCACCTAATTAATTAATTAGTTATTAGAACTATATAATTTAGCTAAATAAACAAAAATAATGTTACAGAAAAAGTCACACCTTTCTTAGTATCCAGTGACTCTATGAACTCCTCCGTAGCATCTCCAAGCAAACCTCGCATGCGATAAACGATGCGCATCGCCTCACCCTCGTCAACAGGAGACCACACCTTCTTGTAAACTTCCTTGACAGGCAAATCCAGACTTATGATCTTGTTGTTGACGAGTAACTCCATTCCGCTGTCATCCTCCAGCAGAGCAACTAACTCACAGTCTATAACACCAGAATAATAAATATTACAAACTGGGAACAACTTGTTATTGTTCTACAGTAGGAGGCGCTTCATAGATTCATTTTGCAATGAAAGTGTTTTGACCAAATTAAAAGGCCGAATCTATTAGCCGATATTACTATTACAGAAGTATGAGTCATCATGAGTGCATAACAGCATAGTATGCACCACGAAAGCTAAAAGAGCTTTAAATATTAGGTCTTTATGCTTATGTTCTATGGCATTTTTCAAAATTAACTCAATGCTCTTAGCTGCATTATGATAATTACGTTTATAAAGCTGGAAAGAATACTGCATCGGTGGCATACAGCAACAGTGAACAGATTAAAAGTTCTGCAAAAAGCAGCAAAAGCTTCAGAAGAAAACTACTCTAGGCAAGTGATTAAGTTTCGCTTCCACGAATTCTTGGGCAACGAGGTTAACTGCAGTAGATGAGTCGGTTACAGATTCAAAGCAAAACTTTAGCTAGCACATTAGCGCATGGCAAACGTACCTGCTTACAAAAAAACGGTACTTAACATGATTGTTTCTACATCTTTTATAGTGCGCAAAAGCAAATTTAAAGATGAAGTAACAGTAATAAAAGCCGTCTGATCACACACACACACAGGTGTCTTATTTTAAGTACCTGAATGAAGAAATTGAGGCAACGAAGGGGAATTCTTTGTCAATTTTTTAGTCAGTTCATATATACATTTGAATAGGAGCGGCCCGTACCAGACATTTTTGGGTCAATTAAGTGAGTGATTTCATTAACTGAGAGTCCCATAAATGATACCTACTAAATGAAGATAACAATCACTAATCTGATAATATGAGAGAGAGAGAGAGAGAGAGAGAGAGAGAGAGGAGAGAGAGAGAGAGAGAGAGAGAGAGAGAGAGAGAGAGAGAGAGAGAGAGAGAGAGAGAGAGAGAGAGAGAGAGAGAGAGAGAGAGAGAGAGAGAGAGAGAGAGAGAGAGAGAGAGAGAGAGAGAGAGAGAGAGAGAGAGAGAGAGAGAGAGAGAGAGAGAGAGAGAGAGAGAGAGAGAGAGAGAGAGAGACAAGAAAGAAGGGAGGGACAGAAGAGAGAGACACAGAGAGAGAGAGAGAGAGAGAGAGAGAGAGAGAGAGAGATATTTGATTTGATTTGATTTACTTCTTTATTTCAAACTTTCGTTCATATATATATACAACAAGAATACAAGTTAATAAACGACACAAAGCACACAATGTAAACACAACACAAAAACAAAATTACAAAAAATAAAAAAGATAATTATAATAACATTTCGCATTGCTTCAATCATTATATCAATGAATATGTAAAAAAATTAAGCATACAATTTTATTCTCCAAATCTTTCTTATACTAGAAGTAAATAAAATATCACTACCAAATATCGTTCTACACAACAAGTTTTTACTGTTCGAAATTCTAGTATCCAGACTGTAAATGCTTTTCCTGTAAATAACATCAAAGTACACTAATTTATGCGTCACAGAAATGTTCCTGGCACTGTGATCGAACTGGTAATTGAAAAGTTTTCGCATTGATTTATTATGAGCAACCTTAAGTTTGTTCAGATTATAATTATGAAAATGCCGCCAGGTGGCTATACAGTAGAAGCTATTACAATAAGTATTGAATAGACGTGTTTTTACAGCATTGGTGCAACTGTAAAATTTACGGCATAGCTTATTTGCTCGAGAGTAATAAATGCCTACTTGTCGTATGATATCTAGATCGTCTCTGTTGTCCCTAGAAATGATGTGACCAAGATATTTTTCATTATCACAAGGCTCAATAACCGATCCAGCTAACTTAACTGTTCCGAACTCAAAGTTGCTCATAATGGAAGGCGTTATAGTCAGAAGCTTAGTTTTGTCAACATTAATTAAAATATCAAATTTTGCTGCATAATCAACATATATATCACATAATTTCTTCAGAGCAGTTGTCGTGGTACTTAATAGGCAAATATCGTCAGCATATGTCAAATGATTGTAATAAATATCTGCAATTTGACAGCAGAGAGAGAGAGAGAGAGAGAGAGAGTACAATTCTCAAAAAAATATATTAGTTTGATTCAAACAACATGTATATACTGAACTAGGCTGCCACAACCAATGCCTAAACCAAGTTGCCATATAACCCAAAAAGCTATAGCAACATACACGCTGGAATAAATACATTGTTGCAACATGCATGTCTGCTTCAACTAAGATGCATTTTATGAAAAACCTGTCACGAGGTTTTAACAACGAAAATGCAAATATGCAAGCATACCTTGACAGATCTTATTCTTGACGTCACGCATAAGTGGACCAAGTCCAGGTTCGTTAGAACTGTATGGGTTGCCCAGCATTCTTCCTTGTAAGAAATCCTCCTGCTGTGGATCCTTCTCTAACGTGATGAAGAATTCACTTACATCGTTCTCCTCCTGTGCAAGAAAAGTAGCAAGAATCACCAAGATTCAAGATTATGTTCAACTTCAAGAAAGAATTCTGGCACAGTTACATGAAGTATAGTTAACTGGTATGCCTACCGGAAAAATCATACTGCACAGACGCTCGAAGATATAAGCTGGAGTTCGTATGTCATCATACGGATACTTCTCTAAAGTCTCCACACACACGGCCATAAAAGCTCGAGTCTCCGATTCAGTACCTAAAAAGTAAAGAAAAAGATTTATTTTTAGCAAACTTTAGAAATTGGAATTGAAAAACAAATTCCATTCAAAGTCACCCAGCAGCAACTCGTTGGCATTAAACACAAATCAATAAGAACAAATAAGCAAAAAATAAATAAGTTTGCAAATTTACTGACCAGAGGTCATCTCTTCCAGCAGTTCCAGCAGTTTATCTTGCGTCTCATCAATAAGTTTCGTTCGTTGCACAATAAGCTTGCGCAGAGACAGGTACCCGTTTAACACCACACCAACCAGTTTGCTCTTAAATTGCTGTTTGATAGTCTCTTGTTCCACGAACGATGCCAATAGTTCTGAAAAATTGTTGAAACACACATTTTGATGGTTTTGGAACATAAATTGTCTACACAATTCAGACACTTAACCCCAGGAGAAAGTAAATCAAAGGATTTTTCAAAAAAAGTGAAAAACCTGCAGATTTTAAATCGCAAATATAAAACCAGGTTATGATCAGTATGGCAGTGAAACTTTTTCTCGTTAAAAGTTAAACGTTAAAACGGTATTGTAATAAATCTGTTAGTTCGAACAACAAAATAGTTCACGTGTTTGCTGGTCAATGTGGATTTTTGAAGCAAAATCACCTTATTAAAGAGGTTGCCTGGATGTGGCAACATTCTAAACTGATTCGTCAAAGAAAAGCTCCATATTTCTTTTAGTTTTATACAAAATTTACTGACATTTACTGATATTATTTATCATGAAAAAGCAAAGTACCACGATATTGTAAGAAATGAATTAAAATCACGAGACTCGCGGTAAAATCGTGAGAGTTGAGAGGTACGTAAGTTTAGAAAGCTACGTATTAAAACCTCTGATAGATGTAGTTAAAATGGAACAATGCTAATCGAATCACAAGACACACATAGCTAAAATCTACAAATCTAATACAGGATAAGCAAATGCTCCGAAGCATAAAAATAAAAAATGCATTAGCAAATAAATAAATAAACAAGAAACAAAAATCAAACAAAAACACGGAACAATATGGAACAGACAAGCAAACAGACAAACACGCAGTCAAACAAACAAACAAAGACGTTATTTCAACACAAATATAATTGTTAGCATACCAGTAAGAGCTTTTAGAGCAAACCCCTGCGATAAGTCTGAACTGAGAGTTGATTCCTCTAGCATACACAAGTGTTCTATCTCTTTAGTGATCAGGTTACCAATATGAGGCAAAACACCACGTATTGCTAGATAGTTCTTCCAATGAGATGTTTTCATGAGTCGCTGGTAAAGACCAAGAAACTCTGCTGCACTTTCACCACTTTTTCCCAACTCATCAAGATAACTACGTAAACAAAAATGCAAAATGAAAAGCTTCCAATATATTTTAAATCATTGTACCTCCTGATAAGACAAACTTGCACAATACAAGTATCATTTTAGACTAAAAGATTTGCTACATATTATTATGGGGGCAAAATGCAATTTATTTTCGACCACCCTCTAGACTGTGATGATCTCGTCTGGACAAAGCCATTATACAGTGGCACTGAATACCAGAAATAAAGCCATCGCGATGGAATGACCACGACAAATTCCATCTCAGCACCTATTCCGTAAAGACAACCAGCATAGAGCACAACTGATTAGATATCTGGCGAGTTCTCTTTAGTTACTTATATGTGTAACTTCACTTTGTTTTACACATTTGGATGTTTTCTGTACAACTATCCCACGAAAGAGTAAATCAGCACATTCGGGATTTGTTACAATTCGTCTATATATATATATATATATATATATGTACCTTGTAAGTAGATCAAGTAATTCTCTCTTGCGACTAGGCACTTGACACATGGCTTCTAACATGTTGCATGCCACTTGACGAGCAGAACGAGAACTAAGAGAGAAAAGAACGTGGCGAAGCCATGCACTGTCCATCAGTTTCAAACTCATATATCCTTGACCTAGAAGCAAAAAACAGATGAACTAAATAATGTTCATTCGAGGAAGTAAAAAGCGTTTTCATAAAATCTTGAAATGCATTTCAATTTCTTACGTAACCGGTGAGCTCACTTATGCATATTCTAGGGGCAGCTCGTTCTTATCCATTACAGCTGGGTAAATTTATCCAGGTACAACCTGGTACATGTACAGCTGGGTGTAGAATGAATCTAAATCTGCATTATGATCACCGTCAAAAATGTGATTGAAAACTGCTGAATCTGAAAGACTCTTTAATGTTTTGTTTGCACTAATTTGTGAAGTGCCCCATATTTATTTCTTTAAAGGAGGATAGGATGATTTTTCGTATATTACGCCATTTTCAAGTACGGTAAAAAGTATACATTTCAACACAATTAATACAGCAACAGCGTTTCTGATAATTAAGTAATACATAAAAATCTTAATTAACGGCGAGCAAAATAAACTGTTGATGACATCACAAACTAACATAATTTTCAACATCAAAAATATCAACACGAAAGTGTGCAGTTCGTCACAAATTGACACATCTGAGAGGTACAGCACCTGTATATTGTGCAATGGTTTCCGATGGCGAATGGCGAAATGGCGAAATGCACGTCACAGCACAGCGAAGAACTAGTGGCACGAACGTGAAATTGCTTTTGTGTGGTAATAATTCTTTCATGTAAGTCTTTCATTAAAAAATAGTGTGTTTTCTTTTAATATTTGAAAGAGTAGATTGTTTTGATCTACAGTTTAACATTGGGTCCAGTTTTGCTTTAAGACTATGCAGTATTCAGCTCTTTTGCAAAGCATTTTCTAATTCTATTCAACTCATTGTCATACTGCAAGTACTTACTTGGTCTTTTTAAAGTCTTATCAAGCCATCGCTGACCATACTTTTCAATGAGGTACTGTGAACGTGTCTCCGATTTATCAGAAGCAGCTTGTGCTGGTGCTGCTACCTGAGAACGAGAATCTAAAACAGAAAAGGCAACGAATAGAAGTCAACAACTCAGATTCACAGGATTACAGCCACATTGTGCACTCATACAAAAACATGATACAGATCTCAATGTCAACTGAATTTGCTCACCTCGTTCAACTCGATGCCACTTTTTACACAAAGACATCAGTCAACACAAATGTCAAATATTCAATTAAATTAATGTTTGGTCAATTTTGGTATTCTATTGTTAATCAAGTACCGATCACAGGCCAATAGGCATTTTCATTTGTATCTATTCAATTCCTTCTCTTGAGTCAAATAGCTATAGTACCTTAAAAAAACTAAATGTTTGTATTTAAATAGTTCAAAAATATTACACGTTTATTTTAGATAGCATAGTTCTGTTGACATAAATGTGGCAGTGTTCTTTTGAAAATTATCATCATCATCAAAAATTGTAAATTAAGTCATTAAGCTTTAATATGGCTTTCTCACTCAGACTTTTTGACAGGGTATTTACTGATGGCAAAATCGCCTACCAAGACAAGAACTTGGGCTACAAATACATTGCAAATGCTTAATTATTACTTCATCTTTAGTGTTTGCTTGCTTTGGTACTCTTGCAGAAGTTCTGTATGGAAGTCATTCTCAGTGTTTACCAGGCAGAATGCAATTGAATTTAAATTACGCATCAATATTAACTAATAACCATCTCGCTACACGGCTCATGATAATCAATGTAACGTGTGCAGAAAACAAAACTGGCTAATTCACATAATGATAATTACTCAATTTTGAATAAGGTTTTTAAACAAAATCTGATTTCTTTTATAGCACAGCTATGACGATTAAGTTTTATGTAATGCTTGATTACCTTTCACTACGGTGCCAACAGGGGGTGCTGTAGCACGCCAAGTGTTGTATGAATGTTGCGAATCGTTGGCCAGCCATTTTTTCACATCGATTCTCACATCTCCACTTACAGTCTTGATTGAAGCCAATGATTCTACAGACTTCTCCTGCAAATAAGCATGAATATGAACAATTTGTCTTCTAATACTCTGACTTATGCTGATTATTAATGAATGCATTAATAAAACAAAACACCCTTATTAATGCAACAAAAAATCAATAACAAATGCATTAAACAAGAAAAAAATCAATAAAATCCAGTAACAGAAAAAAGACGTCAACTAATCAAAAACAACATCTGGCATTTTTAGTAAGATAATATTGTCCAGTTCACATGACCAACATAACTTAATAGTTCTACTATTAAGTCATATTCTGAACTACAATAAACGAAAATTTGCATCACGCAAACTCTAAACATAGACAAGAAATTGATTATAGCTCTCAAACCTTATTTTTCTTGCTACTAGGTGTCTCTGGCTTGATAATGTGATTCAATATTTTCAGGCAAGGCAGAGTAATGTTCTCCATAACAACCGGGCTGCGTGAATTCATGCACATCAAGAACAGATTGAGCACTAAAAACAACATACAAAAAAATCAATGATTGGTCTTCTGAAAATATAACAAAACACTCATTTTGTACTTGGTGGCCGCAGATGTTTATATCATTTTGCTCTATAAAACTCGATTGAGCAGTAATTGAGAAAGAAAATTAAATAAATGTTTCCTTCCTTGAGAAATCTGCAATCGTTGAACTGCTGTGATCATACAGTAAAAGTGCAGTGCACTACAATCATTAAAATGCTCAATGATCTACAATCATAACGTTTGCACTACTACATTTGCATTACTGTCTATCCAATGAATAAAGATAAGGTAAAGTGTTCGAGAGCAAAATAATATAATTTCACAAGTCCATAAACCTGGGTGGCTCACACTTAATACAATTTGAGCCAACTTAAACTAAAACTTCAGTTTTAAGAAAAAGAATCTCCAACGTTTACAATTTTTCCCTGCGTTTCAGGAAGCTTAGTCAGTAATGCTTTATTGGCACTTAACGTTGAAATTGACACAGTAAATCTGTCATGAATAGAAAATGTTCTCATCAAATTGTAAATATGCAAAATGTTGCAGATCAAACTAGACCAAATGTAATCATATCAACAGTGCAGCCTTCTTAGAAGACAGTAGAAGAGAAATTGGCAAATGTTAAAATATAAAAATGCTTGAAATCTGAAATAGTGATACAGGCAAGGAACGAGACGAAACACTAACATTTTCATAACTCAATTCTACATTAAAAATTATATTAAGTGTTTTAGCTACTAATGAAAAAAATGACAGCAATGGTTAGGGTACGACTCCAAGTGCTTATAATAGGTGATGCACATTTGTGTGATGACTATTGACTGTTTCAATGTATCTGTGAATGCTATGCGTATTAAAAAAAGCACATGGCGCCCTGTCTGCCATTTTTGGTTGTTGTTCATGAATATTGAAAATCAGAATTTTTAGAAATCATATCTCTCTTGAAATTTCAGCACAACAGTGATAAAAAAACGAATCACAGTGGTGGCATTAGCTTATCATTATATTATTAGATGGAAAAATTCAAAAGTACAAGTTTTAGGCACAACATTTTGCAAGGCAGAGAACAAAATGGCACGAATCACCACTTAGTCAAGGAATTGCCAATAAATGCAAAACAACATAATAATACACTTGTTTCACCTCTTAAAATCTCAAATGGAAGAAACATTACCGTGTATAAGACCTAATGTGATCAAAGCTCAACTGACCAAGAAGCCAATCCGGAAAATTGCCATCA
This sequence comes from Tubiluchus corallicola, assembly GCA_030141605.1. Taxonomy (NCBI): domain Eukaryota; kingdom Metazoa; phylum Priapulida; class Priapulimorpha; order Priapulimorphida; family Tubiluchidae; genus Tubiluchus; species Tubiluchus corallicola. The sequence goes on from JAQGDQ010000158.1 coordinate 44,254, forward strand.
GAAACTTGAAATATCACTAAATCACCCAAACAGGGACAGTTTCCGGTCTGAGTATTGCTACAAGATGCATATTGAAATGATAGCGACTAAGATCGAGACACCTACCATGTATCAATACGCAGGGCTCCCACAGAAAACTTTAAAATTAATTTCCCAAACTTTTCCCTGACCAAATATTGATTTTCCATGACCAAGATAAGCAGAAACTGCATTACCAGTATATATATTCAAACATTCTTGCATATGAACATTCATACATATACTGATATATAATGTGTCGACCAAGCATTATTTTTTCAACAGAAATTGAAACTGGGAACCTGCAATAGCAAAATTTTATTTGAACACGAATTGCTGAAAAATATGTTTGGAAAAATATCAGTAAAATATGATTATTTTTGCAATCCTTTACAATTTCCCTGACTTTTCGCCCCATCTTCATCATTTTCCCCGACTCTTTATCAAATTATCCTTTTCCCTGACTTTTCCATGATTTTCCAGGATAGCCTGTTTTTTCAATGATTTTCCAGGATTTATCCCTGACCCTGGGAACCCTGACATGGAAACACTTCCTCGTATATGAATACAGACTGTTGCATACGCATCACGCATTATGCAATGGTGGTTCTGCCTTTACTGATTAAGCTTTTTATTTATTAGAAAATGAGTAAACATACCACAACGAACTCTCTGCTCCCAGCAACTGTCCTCCTTCTGAACAGAAACTGACAATAGCTGAATCTCATGTCTTACCGATGCAGACTGCAAAATGTGAAAGTTTTACATTGATACAAATTTGTTCTAAAGTTTACACCAGGGGTGTGCAAATTATCTGACTAGCCGGGCCACATTAAGCATTCCAGCAGTTCCTGCGGGCCACATGCAGCTTTGTCAAGTACAGTAGGACCTAATAACGATTTTTTTGCATCCGATTTGCGCACATCATCACTACTGCACTACTACACTCAAGAAACTATTTTAGAAATTATTAAAATTTATATTAAAAACCATATATTTCGTCATGTCCGACAGTGACATTAAGTGACAATGGTCTTGTAAGGGTTAATGCCATCCGATTTAGAGGAAAAAACTACCCGCCCTATCTCTGCGATATTGGCGCAGACTTCAGCTGAATCGCCCGGGCCGCACTTTCATTACGTTGACAAACCTCTTCGCGGGCCGCACAAGATCTCTCGGCGGGCCGCAGTTTGCACACCCCTGGTTTACACATTAGTTACCCATGTTTGTTACACAAGAAAATACCTTCTGCACACTGTTAATAGCAGCAACTTAATTTCTTGAATAAGACGGCAATTTACACTTACTAAATCGGGCATGTTATGATGGCTCTTGAACGCTGCTGTTATACGCCCCATGAGAATAGCATTCAGCTCATCAGTTGTTTTGCTATTGTCTTTTGTCAATAAGCACAGAAGCTGGCGAACATCAGACCGACTTTGCTGGGTACCACGACGCAAGTTATAGTCAATCAAGTTCTTGATCAACCCCTAAAATCATGAAAATCAATTAGAATTGTAACCACGAAAATCAATAATGCAAAAATGAACAGTTCAGAAAGAAATTAGTTGTGAAACAAAAAAATAAACAATTTTCTTTTATTACTAATAAAACCACTTAGGTACTTCATACAAGGTTTGTGAATTGGTGACGCCAGTTACTTGACCAGCTAAGGAATAAAACAGTTAACAACTTACAATTAATTAAACTTGCTTAACATTAGTTCCTATTTGAGCATGTGCATGGCATAAAATATTATAGTTGTTATATACCACATGCAGAAACCCCCCAAAAGTGCTGCTAACAACTATTTTTCGAATACCTGGTTACATAGGATGTTTCTGGTCTTGGTATTTATTGCTAGAGCACGCAGAAGCGTTAGACAATGTTCCATCGCAGCACTCGCACAACCATAACACCTCCCAGATGACAGTACGCTGTACCTCTTTTCGTCGCACGATGGAGAACTTTGTACGCGAATGTCCGTCGCTCGATGAGCAGAGCTGATGTTCTGATCAAGATTTTGACGATCATACTCAATCAGCTCCTTACGGGTAGCAAGTACTTTCTAAAGTGTCAAGAAAAATAAAATTTCCACATCAATTTCCGACATCAAGACAGTTGCCTCAGTAGCGGTAAGAACAGTCGCCAAAAACTGATTAGATCGACACTTAAACATGCCCCGTTTCGAAAATTGACAGCATACTGTTCAAAGTTGTGAACTTACCACATTTTAGAATAATAATTTATAAAAACATCTTCTTGATACAGTTCAGCACTCTGCAAGCCAGTATGTAGCACTTAATGTAGGAACTACTGACACTAAAACTAATGTCCCAAATGCGTTCAAACATATATAAACATTGCTTCCTCGACCAGAAAAATGGGGGCACTATAGCTGACAAAATTGCATAGAAAATTTTCCTCATGGTCACAGTCAACTTGCTAAAAGTGACACCTCAAAGCCAGTAGATGAACAGACATACAGACACGTTGAACACGCCAACTTGTTATAGAACAACTACAAATAAGGATATTTCGATTCTCTAATATGACAACAATAAATAATATATTAAATATAAAGGCAAAAACAAACATTTCTATACCTGTATAATCTTGCTTAGTTCATCAAAGTTGGTTTTACACTCTCCACAGTACTTCTGAGCAAGAAGCTGAATTGCTCGATTAACATTGCTGGTGGGATTTGTACCATCATCCTAGTGAATTAAATTATATTATAAAATCACGTATATGATATATAAGTATGTTATGTATATATGTATTATATATATATATATATATATGCATATATATCATATACATGGTAATGGAATATATACATGTATAATATATGTATATATATATATATATATGTATATATAATATAATGTATTATATATACTATATATATAATAACATATACATTAGTCACCGCTTAAAGGAAAAATCAATCCTCGAACAACATTTAAAGCATTTTAGTATACAATTAAAAATATTGAAATAACCACACGATATACGCATATAAAACGCCTTGCTTAAAAATGCAAAAAAGTTTCAATATTTCTAATTTCTCGCTAAACGAACATCACTGCCAGCATATTTGAAAAAATTAATACAAGAATATAAGCTGGTGTCTGCTGGGCAGCGTGAATGCTTTGAAGCCAAGCTGTGATGAACGTACGCATTGAGAAATTTCTACAGTTCACTCAGAAGTTCAGCTATTCTAGCGCTGTATTTAACTGTGTTTATGTAAAAATTAATCATTGGATAAATTATGACAAAAGTTAAAGAGGCTACATAGCTTTGATCAACAACATTATAACATAAAATGCGTAAGTAGTGTACATAAATGGTGTAAATAATTAATTTACAGATTTTTGTTGACTTTCAGATACGCATGTAAACTTGTTAGCATTTAGTAGGTGCAGGATGAGTTAATTAGTTTATGGAGTTCCCTGTATAAGTTGAAAAAAGGTTTCTCAAGTACCTGGTGGAAAAAGTGTTTATATTGCAAGCGTGAAGTGATCACGACTTTAAATTAGTTTTACTAATCACACGAGGTGCTTATCGCAATTTTATGCTGAAACTTTATAATATTTTCCTCAAATATTAAAATGAGTTCAACTTCCCGAGAAACTTGGCTTTTGCTTTAATAGACTCACTTTGGGATTCAAGTGTTTTGACATAATTAGTTGAATGAAATTATTAGATGGCGGATGTAGTGTTATAGCACACACGAGTCATAGCTCTTCAACTTAAAATGCCCTGCAAATGCTGAAAGAGCTTTTAAATGTTAGGTTTCTAGGCTTATGCTCTATTTTTTAAAATTAACTCGGCGTTCTTAGTTGATCTATGAGATACATGCTTGTAAAGCTGATATGACAGCAACAGTTATCTGATTAAACATTCCATGAAAAGCAACAAGAGTTTCAAAGGGAAACCGCTAGGTAGGTAATTACAAGTTTAGCTGCTATAAATTCTTGGGCAGCAAGGTTAATTGCAGCCGACAAGCGGGTGACAGATTTCAAACACACAGCACGCTAACATAACAAGAGCGCATAAAAACTCTTTGGTCACACACAATTGTCTTATTTTAAGAATGTGAAGCAAAATATTGAATCAGTTATGCAGAGTTATATGAGTCAACTGCAGACAGTTTTCAGATAAATTTGAATAGGAGAGGCCAATACAAGACAGATGATTTTGAGTCAATTAAGCAACTAATTCTCAGTCTAATAAATGGCAGCCACTGTATATATGTATATATAAGAATATAAAAAAATCATCATACAAGTGCAAAATGTCCCCTGTGACAAATTCTATAATTATCTACCAAGATAACTGGTATAATTGATTGATTTTCCTGTTTTTCTAGTATTTTCAGAAACCATTAATTCAGTGAAGTTAATTGACAAAATGTGTCAATGTACAAAACACATTGAAACATCTTATTTTTATTTTTTTGAAAACTGCTAAACTCTTTACTTAAATCACAGTTACCCCCTTATAGAAAATGTAACACAAAAAGTCTATTGATGTTCTGTTTTTGCAACTCAAGGCATTTCAAATGAATTTAGCCCTATAATAAAACTGTATCAAAAGCAAACCTTAGAGTTGTAATAAACTGATGAGTTCAAACAAGAGACATGACAATAACAAAGCAGAACACTGCTATGTGAATTTACTGATAAACAAGGTGTTACACTTAGTAAATATGAGAAGGGCATAACTGATGTGACTTGGCAATATTTACCTGCATTTTTTCTCCTCCATGCTCATTAACTCTTTGCAGGAGGGCATCTAGTGTAGGCCTGTATGAAACTAGTTGTTTGTAGACACGATCAGCTTTCTCCAGCAAGCTATTTATGCTTGTAACAGCCTGTAATGGAAACATACCATTACCTTTACCTTTACCTTTACCTTTACCTTTACCTTTACCTTTACCTTTACCTTTACCTTTACCTTTACCTTTACCATTACCTTTTGTAAGTTGCTAGTCTTACAATTAAAGGAAAACACAACGATTTTTCTAACATACCATATTTGACATAAGACATAAGGCACATGTTACGGCCATCGAAGATGGGCAATATTGTCAGTACAGAGAGAGTTGCGTTTTTGAGGCGACATGGCACAGAATTTGTTGCTTTTTGTGAAAATATTAGCAACAATATTAAGCTAGGTAAAAATAATCAAGAATTGGTAATATAGAGGCTTACGATTAAAGTAAAATTCATGTTTAGTTTATAGTCCTGTTTGAATGGTAAAATTTATGGTAAAATAGTACAGGATTGATAAATAATTTCGCTTATTTATTTTTGGAATAAACGGATTTGGATTGACAAGCCCAAATGAGCGATGGAACATAATTCAGCCTGTAACAGCTCAGATATCAATATTGAAGGTTATGAACTAGAGACCAGTGACAAATTGTTTCTCATTTTTGGATTCTAATTTATAAATTTAAAGAACAGCCAACAATGTACCTAAAATAGTTCTGCTCACATGCTATGGTACCTGTACCTATTTTTAGTACATACTGTACCTATTTTTTTAGTGAAGTATTTACGAAAAGCAGGCACAGTCCCCAATCTAAATGTTTATAAATGTGAGCGCGCAACAATGAAAAACTAGCAAAATTAGGCTTTAGAAATAACATTTCTTTAATATAAGCCATTACTAAAATACAATACCTGCCCTACCAACACTACAGATCCTTTTGTGAATGGAAAACAAACTTAACAGATTCAGAAATGAATACAGGTAACCTATATGATTCTTGGGTTGCATGCCAGATCTTTATCATTCAATGTTTTTATAATATCAGATATCATCCTGCAGACTCCAAACAAGCTGCACAACCAAATGACTGCAATGAACAGCTTACACCCTCCCCCCTCCCCCACAGACACACACTGGCAACATGTCGTCTGTTTTTCACATTGTATCGGTCTAATAATAGTAATAATAATAATAATAATAATAATAATAACAACAATAATAATCATAATAATAGTAATCTTTATTTAAAGTCGGCTTTTCTATAAGCAACTAACAACTAAACTCAAAAGGTTTTTTTCGTCGACTGTAAATATCAATTCTACACCTACATAACAGGAGACTATTATTATGCCACTTCCATCTTAAATACCTGCCTGAGCCAGGCAGGGCAAAAGCAGGTGCCATTTTTAAAGTCTTTGGTATGACCTGGCTGCAGTAATGAACTCACGATCTTCCAGACGGAAAGCGGTGTGTCTGGTGTGACGTTCACAGAAGTGGATGCTTAATTAGCCATGCTTAAACAAGTGGAAAGTTTGAGCAATTTTACCTGTCACATTAACTAATGTGTCCTACAGAGAAAGAAGTACAAATAAGTAATATAGATGAGTTTATAGACTGACCAACTCAGAACAAGTGTGAGGTGAAAATAAGTCACGGATTTTGACACATTATGAGACAACTTTTCCCATTATGCAGACTTTGCCCTGCATATGCATATATAAATATGCATATATTTTTGCATATAATGTCAAACTTACGAGACATTTTTCTGCTATTTAATCTGAGTAAATTTACGCATTTTCATTTCATAAATAGAATTTTCTTTTTCTGTAGGTTACCGTATTCAATAAATGCAGTTCAGCTTAGAAAATGTAATTGGCCAGCAAGTACTAACTCAGCAATTCGACGTAAAATGGCCATTGGACTAAGCGGTAAATGTAATATTGTTCAGCAGCCAGCAATTTTGCTAGCACTTTGATCATAAAAGCAAAAACGACATACTTTTAAAGCTAATTATTTACACTTGTCTGAACATCAAGTATTTCACTCGTCACCCAACAACTTATTTAACACAGAATCCTGCTTGATGAACAATCTCATACTCTGTGTTCCCATGCCAGGGGTGCTAAGTGGCCAAGTCAGGAACTAGGTGTTTGTCGTGAAGGAGCCATATTTTGGTATCAACCATCGGTGAATAATAATCACAATTAATTATCCTTAGTTTTGCTGTATCACTGTGGTATTTCAGCAACGAAGGGTTATAAGAATTCGAATTCGCAAATCACTACACACTTCTCTCAACAAACCTCTTAGAATTACCACTTTCGAGACAAATAATAACTTTAATTACACTAGTACCTATTATCCACACAGATTTACAGGCAACAGCTTCCATGTGCCAAATTAAAATATTATATACAATTCAATTTTTTATTACAGGCACTTAAAAAGATTTATAGTTAAAACATCAAAACTTTATTAAAACTTTTAATTTACATAGTTAAAAATCATATCAATCATGTTTTGACAAAGCTACTACTTTCTTTTCTACAGGTCTGCTTAATCATTACCTATTTGGGTTTTTGTAAATACATAATTAGTGCACAAATTACTGTATAAATTTCTTTTCTACTTGTCTGCATATTCATTACCTATTTGGCTTCTGTCAAATACATAACTAGTGCATAATGTTCTATACTGTAGGCTCTGCCTATACAAACTCGCTGTATGTTAGCAAAATTTACTACTGATGATGACAGCAGTAGTTCTGTTGAAACCATTGACAAGATTTTTAATTATGTAAATTGAAAATTTTAATAAAGTTGTGGTATTTTAATTATATATAATATTATAATATTAAAAAACATGTAATAGGGGATGAAATTCAGCCTTTCTTGACATACTCATACATATAGACATTTTTTATTCATTACCTTATTTACACCAGAATACAAATAGACTATAATTGCTATAATTAATAATTAATCAGAAAGTGTCGAGGGGGAAAGGAGAAAGATTAGTGAAAGACCTATAGGTCACAAAGTCAGCTAACCCTCTCAGGTTAGCGTAAATTGTAAAAAAGAATTGTAGCACTGCTGTACACAGTATAATTATGAAGTAGGATAAGAATATCAACTGTTAACGTAAATCTACAGGGGAAGAAATTAAACTTGAAAGTGAAATAACTACATAGACTGTGCAACAAGGAGCATTATGATAAAATGAAAAATATGTAATGATGGTGAATCAAATATGTAAAGCATTTAGCTAACTGACTGAAACATAAACAAACTATGAAATCAAGTCAAACCAAAACAAGAAAATGAAGCATAAATAAAAAATTAATAAAGGAAACAAAATATGCAATAGTATTTAATCAAATTATGTCTGTCAAGCATAATGTCGAAAGGACTGTGGAGTAAAAGGACTAATATAGAGAAATAGAAATAAAGTAAACAAAATATGCAATGAAATATGACAGACTGAACAACTTGTACTAAATAAATGACAGAAATGAAGTAGATTAACACAGATTACAAGGGATTTGGAGTAATAGTTAAAACACAGTGTTTGCAGTTTGGCAAATAGCAAAATACTTCATTAATTCAACTGACCTTTTTACGATCCTCTTCATTTTCTATAGGGTCTACAGCGCAGCAAGGTTTTGCTGTAAGCGAATAATCAAATTTGGCATACTTGCAGAATCCACAAGCGTTGCATAGAAACGGATCTTTTTCATCGTAGTTGATAGCTCTGTAAGAAAACACACGTGTGAATGAGGCTAGACAGAAAATTGAATTCTGGAATACAATGCAAAAACACCATTGTGTGAGCATAAATGATTTAAAGGCATTTCAATTCATCTCAACCACAAGTCAATAAGTAAGTAAACGATGTCATTTGAACTAGGTGGCTGAACTAAGTCAAACGAACTATGTCACTTTTCATGTCACTAATAAACAGGTTTTAGCAAGGAAAGAGATCAACAACTTGAATTAGCTTATTCAGAGTAGGATGACCAAGTAATTAGGAGTAATTTTCATCTTAATAATGAACTTAATAGACTCACAAAATTTCTGCCTACAATTTACTGTTTAACCACACACTATCTAACATTCAACTTTTTAAAGGAGCTCTATGCATACTTTTGCATAAGGTTCGTGGTAATAACACAACATAAGATACATTTATTACAGGTAAAAACTCATGTCAGGTAATAAATGAAGAATTACTAAAGTAGCAACTGAGTGCCTCAAAGGTCAAACTACAGTCTGTGTAGTTTAACAACGAAAAAAGGGTTAAAATATTCTAAAATGTAACTAGAAAGAGTGCAATTCAACCATCTAACAGAGTTGAATTAACAAGGCCTAGATCAATGAGCGCACAAAATTCAACTTAAGTTTTTTTAAAACCAAACGAAAGGGTTGAATTGCAAGTATATTTACTAGGGCAGAATTAACACCTGTTTCAATCAAAGTTAAATTAACATCTTTTAACATTTCATTTCCTTTCAACCAACTGAAAAGATAAAAATATAAATCTTGTCCACAAATGAGTTAGTAAGACATAACTCTGGTTCATGGCTAATGTCTATGCTAGTAACTAGCAAGGCATCAGTAGTGGATATAAAGAATTTACAACTAGTTTTTCCTAGTATCTGTTTTAACAAGTTACTACTATCTTAACTGCCTGACCTAGCAGAAGACACTTCTCTTTAACTTTCAACACGCATTTTAAAAGAAGTGGAACTTGTAAAACATGACAGTTACTAGTAAAACCCACGCATGAATGCATTAATAGTGGTTTATTCTGTTGTCGAAGCAACAAAAATCAGTTAGTTCATTCTAGTTTTGAAAGACAAGAATGCTTAGTCTTTCCAACAACAGCTATGTAAGCAAATGACACAGATATGCAATCGAGCAAATTATCTGCCAACAATACATCTGCAGTAAAAAGTAATCACTTCACTTTCACTTCAACGAAGAAAGTAAGCACCAAACGAAACGAATGAAAAGATACATCACCATTTGTAAAATTAAACTGACTTTTGTATCGGAATTTTAACGAGCATTGGGGTTGCAAATGATGAAAAGACCAGGCAGCTGATGTTGCAAAACCTTGGAAAATAATGACAGTTTAATAATGTGTAGAGTAGACCGTTAACTGCCTTAGTTACATCCTCTTCAAATGCCAAACTGCGGGTCTTTGCTTAACTAACTGCAATCTGTCATCATTATTGCCCATCATCAAGCAACTCCAAAATTACTGCAGTCATAAAAATGTTTCCAAGAATTTGGCGTTGAATGGAATGGAGCTCCAAGAATCTACTTCCAAGAGCAAAGTGGTAGCTGAAACGTGGGTTTTTTCAAACCGCCAAACTAAGTATATGCACTAAAAGAGTTTCTTTCCAAAAATTATTAATGTAGGTTAAAATGAGCAACTAATCAATTTCCTTGCTATTATACTTTACCTAAAATATTTTGCAAGTACAACTCATTGCTTTTCATTTTCTTTACACAAGCCAAAGTCATATAGATATAATTATTTTTTGTACACAGATTTTGTTGTCCGTTTCATTGTTTCTTGTCGAGTCCTCTAATTATTGTTGATTTGACTTACCTTTATTATTCTGTTTCAATTCATGAATTACTCATCATTCATTTTGTTTTAGTTTGATTCAATGTTTTACTTCATACTTAACGATTTTAGATTTATTATGATGCTTACAAACCTTTTGTTGTCCCAAAAATTGCTTTCTTTTGCTTAGATTTATGTATCAAACTTTATTCTATTATTTTTGTTTTTAGTTTTTTTTGACAATTTGTGCTATTTTGTTTTTTCTTTCTTCTTATTTCATTTTATTATCTGCAGCATCACCGTTTACTTTTAATAAGCCTATCTAACTGTACGAAAGGGCAGGAGACTAGATGACCTTTTGTCCCTCCCTGCCCTGCTCAATGATTACAGTTACTGAATATTTAACTAAAACTTTTGCAGTAAAACTGTATTGGTGAAAATAAATGTTCTAGTGTCTATGTCTATGTCCTTCAAAGATATAATAGGGGATCAAACCGAACTCAGAATGTTTGCTAATTAGTTGAAAACACTATAACTATTAATCGTTTTTCATGATTCCATAAGCACTCAAAGAGACTAACAATGATGGCAGCGTTACTAACACAGCCGAGACTAGCAAGACTACCATTTGCAATTGCACTTTCATTTTTTTAGTTACATTTAACAAATATCTCAACGTCTGACACTTTAACTGACAGGACGCCTTTGTGTTTTTACATAAAATTTCCACTGAAGTATACAACAAATCGAACCACTCGTTAATCAGCAATTTAAGTTTGTTAAGTAGGTTAATTTATCATAACCTAGCATATTCTCCGAATCAAAAACCTTCAGTTTTTTTATGAAGCTTGTTAAGAAAATTTCCATCAAGGTACGAAATCTAGTGATCATGTTAACTGTCTTCTTATGAGAGTTGTACCAAAAAAGGTAACTACTGTTTATCTAGAAACAAGAAAGAAGTACTTTTAACATAACCAACACACAATATGCAAGCCTTGTCAGTCAAATTTATCATCAATTTGATTAAGTGACAAAGGCAAATGTTGTCAGAATTTGCAGGTAGTACAGCTTAGTTTATTATGGCTAATAATCCTGTTAACTGCTGATTAAAGCATTGCACTTGCTATAATTTTTGTGACAAAATATTAAAATAATTGACAAATTATGCATAACCTATGCCACTCAGTCTTGTGAGAGTGTCACAAGTCAAAACATAGCTTTGCTGATATTTGATGGTTTTTAATGCGTCTTTATGAATGTTTTAGTTTTAGTTTTAGTTATCTCATAAAATGATTATTGTACTAATTTTGCACTTGTGTTAGCTCATTACCACGTACTATTTTCACAATTCCAACGTAAAAATGCTTTGTCAATTTGGCTAAATAGTGAATGCTTCCTCTGGGAAGAAATACGGATCATCTTCTCAGAACTATGGCATAATACCGATCCTTGCTGTAAGGTTTACAAAAAAATTTAAAATACCGCTATCTTGCTGTAATTATCGAGCAGCAAATAACCTACAAACATGTAAACATAATAGCATTTGGCACACCGTAAATTATTAGTTATTAGGCTATTATCAGTTCCGTTTTTATTACAGTAGGAGGCCTTCAGGCACACAGGTTCTGGACAATGGATAACCATACAGCAGCAGCAGCAGTTAAGCCTTTCCATAATAATCATGTTAATCTGTGCAGCTAAAAGGTAGACTGACGTTCTTCATAAAAAATGTACTATACATAGTTGTCTTGATATTTACTCATAATCTAGGCTGCTGTATTTCGATTCATTTTTACTTAGTTCAGTTCTTTGCCAACCGTAATCAGGCACTCATTTGCACTGCAGATCAATGAGGTAGGACCGGAATCTATCCTGATTACCAACGACAACCATTTAAGTTGTATAAAACCTGACCAACAGAGACGTCTTAGGCATGTTTAGATGTGCATATGTCCTTCTCTAGCGAAACCAATGTCATATAAAATCATAACCTTGGTGCAGTTGTTGAAGACATGATGAGGTCAAAAAAGTTATTGTGTTTCTTTAACAGTATGTTATTAATATTAAATTGTTTAATGATCGATAAATGTTTTACCTTAAACTATACAGCACACTTTTATTTGCTAAAAGTGGTGGCAAGATAAAAACGGCAGTGTTGAACTGGTGGATAAGTTATGACTGCTTGAAAGAATTTCATAGCCGGTGTCAAAATCTTGGCTTTTTGGGTGCATAACAACAACAAAATTAACAAACTCTCAGTTCAAAGGATAATAAAAGATACAGTTAACCCTTTCATACCCGTCGTATCCCGTGGAATACGAGAATATTTTCTGCCTTTAAAATTTATAAAATTTTAAAACTGACAGTTATTTGATCTGTTAATAGTTATTTTGATTTAAGCCAATAACAATAGACTAAAAATGGTGGTAAAATGGCAAACTAGAAATTCTACATAGCATAAAAAACTGCGCAATGTACTGTACTTTAGAGACGACTTTGTACAGATCAGCATAGCATGCATACTAAATGTCTTAAATACTTTAAAAAATTATCAGCAGTTGCAAAATGAAGCACATTTTATGCTTCCATTGAATCCCAATGTATCCCGTGTGATACAGGCTATATTTAGCACGCGGGCACAGGTAGAAAAAATAATTATTACGTGTAAACAAGATGGACATACTGAACAAAAGTACCAAGCCAAAAATTTTTTTCTTATTACAAAAATAATTTGGGACTGAAAGGGTTAATATCTGTACTTAAATTTATTGGTATTTAAAACAAACTGGTAATTAAATCTATTTCCCTCGTGTCACGTATTTTTTAAACAAGTTGCATTCAATGTAGCTGTTAAAAATAACTAGTTTTTCAAAATGTTCCAAGTGCTTTTGTAAACATAAATTTGATGAAAATAATTGACTTTATATCCACAAAAGGTACAAAATAACACACTGATTTAAAATAAATGAAATTTGGATTTATTTTGTTATTTTGCAACACATTAAAGCATATAAAGTTCCAGCAGTGGCTCCAACTTTAAAATAAACATTGTTGCCTAAAAGTGTTTTGAAATGTATGGATAATTTTTTGTATCATTTTTTGAGGTCAATCACCTGTACTTGCATGTTTCTGAGCATTTGTACTTGAAATTTGATGTACAAGTCTAAATCTGTCCAGTATTTATCATTAGAAAGCTGTGCTGAAATGCCGCAATTTATTATCTAGTCACAGATAACAAAACACGCACAATCTGTCTTTAAGTTCAACATACCAATTTTACCATTGTTTTACTGTTTACAAGGTCCTGTGTCTCTGTGACAAAGATGCACAATGATGCCTGAAGACAAAGACTGACGACAAGTGTTTAGCCCCAATGTCAGCGCTGAGGGGGTGTTGATAGTGAAAGTTTCTTCATTATTTCAAATTACTTTGCTCAGTAGGTCATCTGTCATGGTGCTCGCACATATAACAGATAAACCTTATTATGGATGGTTTAGTCTGTTTAGAGTGACCAAGATGAGATCACTAATCTGTCTGGTTGGCATTTTACTCACAGGTAAATATGAACTTAATTAGTTTGGTTAACAAACAGCAGGTAACGAAAAATTAGTAACTTAAATGTAGAACAAACAGATTAATTTGATAACTAAAATAATATCTTTAACTAATGTTTTAAGATCTGCACAAATTGGCAACAAGACGTGATTCAAACTTATAAAATAACATCTAATGAGTTAACAATTTCATTATGAGTAATGATGCCTTTAATAGCTCATCTTGTCAAATAAAAGACTGAAACATTTGTGAGGAAAGACATGGTTTGTGCCTATTTTATTTTGAAAATAATATTTCTACCTTATTAGAAATAATGAATGAAAAACCAAAGACTAAATAAAGAACTGTGACAAATGTTGAAGGACAGTTAATGGAACAATCAAAGCTTACTCGAGTCCCAAACAACATTAATTGGTTGTTTGTTATTTATGTTCTAGTAGCCCAGGCTACGCCATTGCAGAAGCGGCTAGGAGTGCCGCTGGAAGCTGAGGATGGATGCAACCCAAACATTGGTAACGCATCATACGTGTCAGATGCAGATGACTGTCAAGTGTTCTACCATTGTGACCACGGCTGGCCAAAACTCACCGTAAGTTTTTTCAAATCTTAAATTAACAATTTATCCACACCAAACAACTGCTTCAATGGAACCATATCACTACAAAGCTTATTCGAATGGTGTCATTTAGCTCCCCTTTTAGGATATAATTGAAACATTCTGGGTATGAGTTAAGCTAGTCATTGTGCTCTTAACTTTTTGCATGCCATTATGTAACTTTGGGGTTGAACACTACAAATACTTTTAAACGTACCAAAATGCCAAAAAGAGTTACTTTGTTTATTAGAATTAAGTTGCCTTCATTTTTTAAAAGCGGAAAACATGTTAAAATAGTTTATCCAAAACAAAAACAATAGAATCACAATAAATAATGACGTTAAAGTCGTCCGGAAGGAAAAATCAGTCTGTTTATTAAATTCGATTAACATGCAATCAAATGATTCGACAGCTATAACTAGCTTATTTTTACGCCTCAGTATAGATTCAAACACTAAAACAGCTTTTCACATTCGGCTCGGTAGTTTAGATGTTCAGAAAGCAATGTTGGCAATCTACCTTAGAACAAGTACTACTACTTAAGAAGGCAATCTGCTTTAGTGATTTTTAAAGGCATAGTGAGTATCACACAATGTAGGTCAGTTTGAATATAATGATATGCAATATTTGGTATAAAAGTTATTTAAGATATGTAGAACATTACTGACTACTAACCGAGCTGTTGCCGTGGTACAGATAGTTTATGCTTTCAAACTGACAAAACTGCTAAATGCCACAAGCAATAGACGGTGTTCACACAATAGGACTAGTAATGATGTCACCTAGCTCATAAAACAGTTTCTAGAGTGGCAATAATGTCAAAGTAAATAGGTGCTTGTAATGTAAATAAGGGAGTTAATAATGTGAAATAAATTGCAGCCTTATAATTAACTGCAACAGCAAGTACACTGGCATTGATTTCAGCCAATCAAAAAATCAATAAATGAAATATAGTAAACCTGTTCAAAAATTTTGCCCATAATTTTTAAGATGAGCTTGCACTAAATCATAATTTCTTTGAGAATCAAAATCCTTTATTAATAAGAGCTGTGAAGTAAGCTACTGCTTCCTATTAGTTTTGAAAAAATCCATTTGGCAGTTTACAGAAGTTCAAGGAGTTATGAGGCAACCTGACTAAATAGAAATCATACGCTAATTATAGTATATAAAAAACAAAATAGAAAGAACTGCTACGGAATAACGTTGGTTAAAGGTTTAGCTTAGAACTAGTGGGCTTAAGTCCAGTTCTTAGATAATGGCTAAGAGCTTCCACAAATAGGTGATTTTGTAAAAATATGCTGTGTCCAGCTTTAGTACTCTTTAAGTTTGCAAAATGCAGAGAGCCAACCAAATAGTTAACTTTGCTAAGAAGTATCATAGCTGTGTTGGGAAGTATCATAAACTAAATCAAACTATAAACTCGATGTAAAAAACATAGAAACACAGAAAGCAGCTCTTTTTTATAAATGAGACAAAATAACCACTAATGTTTTTGTTTTCTTTAGAGATGTCCAGGTAATACGATATGGACGCCGGCAATAGAAAGATGTGAATCACCGGAAGACGCAGTCAATGACGACTGTGGATACATAGCACCGGAACCACTAATGATGTCCTTTAATGAAACCACCGACATGGCCCACAGCAGATGCGAATTCTTCTGTGTAGAAGGGAATCAGTGCATTGCATGGAGTGCTAAATGCAATGGTATGGAAGACTGCGATGATGGTTCAGATGAAGAGGGGTGTGCAGAGCAATGCGATGAAGATAACTGCCAGCTACCAGACTGCAGGTGTTTTGATGCAGGACCACCAGGTGGTTTGGCAGTTTCAGACACTCCGCAGATGATCATCCTCACGTGGGAGTCAGCTGTACGCGCAGAAGACTACTACCATCTCATTCAGCAGATGCTGAACAAAGTGACGCCAGACAGGCGAAGAGAGCTCCGACTGAATCCCAATGGTTGTCCCTTCACAACCACATTCTTTGTTAATCATCAATTTAACAATTATCTGGGTGTGCAGTCGCTACACAATCAAGGACATGAGATAGGCGTTCATTCCATCAGGTAAGTCAGCTCATGTATTTCTCATTATGTGAAATTCTGTTTCATTTTATTTAATTAATTTCGCTATAATGAAGACTTGTAATCAAATGAATCTGAAAGTGAAGTAATTTTGACATCATTAAGGACCAGTGATTAGACCATTTCCGATGATTAGATATATTAAGTTTATAGTATTGTCATAAAATTCTTGTACACAAAGACCTTGCACGGAACAAATGTATACATCATCACCCTCGATCCAAGTCTTTACCACATAAAAATGTTTGAGGAATTTGCAAGTAATTTAAAGCAAGAACTAATCCACAAGAACTAATCCAACTGGAATTAATCCATGCTATTCAGTTAAATAAACTTTCGACTCTAACAAACAGAGACAACAACAACAAAGTAATAACATCTTTCTGACTGAAAAGTAAGTTTACAATTCCCATCAAAAAGGGAAAGGAAAAAGAGACCCTCTTATCATAACACATGAAACTCCTGAGTTACCAAGAGAATACTTATGAGGGTGATGCAAACTTAACAAACTTTCTTCTTGAGAACGTGACGACTGACCTGTCTGAAGCAGTTTGAATCACTTCACCTCCATTAGCTGCAAGGGCCACAAAAGCTACTTAATAGTCTTTAGTCGAAGAATAATAGAAGAATGCTTTAACAGACACAGACACAAGCACCACTTCACCTAATAAACTTTCAAACTGATATATCATATCAGATTATGCGACGGTTCAGCTATCAATGATAGTGGTGGTTGTTTATTAGTTCCAGTAATATCCAGTAAACACCACTTACTTAGTAGCAGCTGCCTTACAAGAAAACATTGGTCAACTGTTTAATATGCATGCAACTATTTCTCTTTCAGTAAAAGCCTAACGGTAGATTATTGGAAAGAAGGTGATTACGACACCTGGCTTGATGAAATGTCAGGGATGAGGACCATTCTTGAACTGTACAGTAACATCAATCCTGATGACATCATAGGAGTCAGAGCACCATACCTGCAAGTTGGTGGAGAACCACAGTTTCAAATGATGATAGACGAAGGATTTGTATATGACATGTCTATGCCAACGCCTCAGAATGATCCTCCAAGATGGCCATATACGCTAGACTATAGAAGCACACAAGACTGTGTCATAACATCATGCCCAACAGATTCTTATCCAGGAATATGGGTTATTCCTTTGACGGATTGGGTTGACACAAATGACACACTGTGTGCTTTAGTAGACAACTGCTACTTCCCAAATGACAAAGATGAATCTTTGGAGCTCCTTAGGAAGAACTTCCGAACGAGTTATGATGGGTCCAGAGCACCTCTAATGCTAAATCTCCGCTCTCGTTGGTTCTTAGAGGGCGCTTACAACATGGAAGCCCTGCAAGAATTCTTTGATGAAGTGCAAGCACTAGGTGATGTTTATGTTGTCTCTGCTGCCAAGGCATTAGAATGGATGAGAAACCCAACGAGCATTGCTGACATAGCTAGTAGCGATGTGTTCACATGCACAGAACCGGATGAAACGGCAGTATGTGAGCATGGTAACGTCTGCGCTTACTTCAACATCACTTACCATCCAAACTCTGAGGATCATCCTGGTGACAGGTACATGGAAACATGTTCTGAATGTCCACCAGAATATCCATGGCTAGGCAATCCAGAAGGGGAGTCACTAGATCTCCCTGATGTCCAACATGCCCCAATTGGTAAATAGGCAAATGAATTTGGAAGGTTCCATGAGTTTAAACAGAAACAGAAGAGCAGTAAGTGCCACCAACCGACTGTAAATAATTAGTTCTTTGACAGTGAGTCAGCATTTGTCTTAATAATTAACGACTTAAGAACTGTATGTGTAAATATCCATTCAGTAATTGTATGTGAAGCCTTGGCTAACTACGCTTATGCAAAATTAGTTTGTGTTGAGAATAACTTAATGTAAGCAGTTCAATGAAGTATCTTATCATTCTTCTTCATTGTTAAGGCAGCAAATGTCTGTGAAAAATTGCTTAAAATTAAAATAACAATAGCAAAATTATAACAAACGTAAGTTGTTTCAAATGAATACTAGTGTAGTTTTTTATACTCATGTTTTTTTCAATTGATGAAATCTTCCATAGTGTCAAATATAGTGGTATACTATTGTTTCTTGCATTATGATTATTAACAGTTATGTTTTGTATCTCTACATTCTCTATAAAACACAAAGTGTGACCTAGCACTTCAACTTTCAAACTGTAAATAAAACCGAATTATTAGATAACTACTTCTTCAATTTTATTTGTGACTGAATAAGATTAGATAACAGAACTAATGATTTAAAACATTGATGAACAGTTATGTGTACAACTAATGACCATCAAAAATATCATTGCAGTAAACTTGGAGTAGAAAACAATGAATTTGGAAAGCAGTAGGTCATTACTAAGTCACGATGAGTATTTTATAACAAAACTGCACATGCATAGTAATATCAAAATGAAACGAATTTCCTGCATAGTGCAATTATTATAGTCAACATAGTCAACCAAAGCATATGCACTAAAGTCATTCTTTGAAATTCACTACTGCACTAGTAGGACCACTACCTTGAATAATATAAACAGCAAAGTTCACTTTCTTATCATTCTAAGATATGAAAGTAATAATAAATTAAACCATACAGGGTACAGCGGCAGACTCCATAACTTTATTATTGACGTTTTGATGGGAAGTATGGAAATAAACCTTCAATATGACTTTGCTACCTCATTTAAAAAAATATAAGAAACAATGATTAAAAATAACTAGAGTGGCATTCATACAACAATATAATCTTCAGTGTAACTATAAACTAAAATAGAAATTTAATTAATGATGTGTCTTGAGTGGGTCACTACACCTATAAAACTAGTTCAAAGCCGATGCTATCCAACAAATGCTTTGGAATATTAAAATCAATTCATCGCTTCTACTGCATTCAAAACACGAAATCTTTTGTGCAAAACACTTTCAATTTTACAAAGCAAGAAGCATGCGTAATCATCCAGCAGGTATAAATAATGTAACTGATACAGTTAAACACAAGCAAACTGACCTAAATAGAAAATGCCTTCAGCGAAAAATGTTTACAAATAGGAGACTACCCACTCGTGAAGACACGATGAGACCTTGAAGGAAACTTTTACTATAATTGGAGTCAAAGAATGTAATCAACATGGACATCTATGACCTAAGGGAACGGTACCTAGTATCATTGAGCATAAAAGTTTATTCAACAGCAGAAGTGAAGTAGCCGCCGTGTTCTGCTAATTAATATCAATTTTTAGACAGGTGTCAGTCAGTTGTAAATCTGTACTGACACGAAAACTGGTCAAGGTAGTATGAATCATAAAGAGTGTTAAGTAATTTACATGAAGTGGCCAAGTGGAATACTTGAGTTACCGACATAAGAATTCTTAATGCCAGAATGGCAACACTGGAATGTCACCAAGGACAAGCAACAACAATGTACAAGTCTGGAACAGTAAAACTTAATTAAAGCAGAAAAGAAATATTTAAGTAGGATTTTAACAATGAATAAGCAACAGCGTTTCTCAGCTGACCAAAATTAACCACCAAAACTAACAGCTGCCATCACACCCATATTTCTAAGGTTGCACAGAAAAAAAGTGTGCCTATTTGACATTACAATGCATTAGCTTTTGGCTGTGAAAGTTACAAGTTTATAGTTTTAGAAGTTTTTGAGTAATAGGCAAAAAGCTTTTGCATGTTAAAAACCTAGATGACGGAACAATGTCAGATAATCATCATTTGACAAATAGCCACGTTGAAGTATAAAACATTCAATGCATGGAGCAAAACAATAAAAAAATCAAATCAGCCAGGCTGCATCATGGTCTTCATCACAGGATACAAAATGTTGATAAAAATCAATTATCAATAAATAATAGGACTTAATCATCTGGACTACTGTACCTGGAATTCCCCTACAGAGAAAGCATACAATTACAACAGCGAGCCGTCTGATGCAAAGCAAAGGTACTAAAGGCAAAAATTCTTGAGTGCTGGGGCCAAATATCTCTTAAAAAGTAAGAAACTGTGTGAGTCAGCTGCTGGAAGAAACACCTTTGTCTAGATTGCAGTGAAAATGGTGGACACATAGAGAACTTGTAGGTTTTTATAATAGTGACAAAATTTTATTCGGCATTTATTTTTTGATTTGTTAATTGAAAACCTCTGTGTCTTTGGAAAAATCTCAAGAAATGGTCTAAAATTTTTGATGTTTATACATAAACATCTGTAACACCAGTGTAGTAATTTTCAAGCGATTCTGTTACTTTATTCTTATAACGTGTGATACCAAAACTTTGGCACATTTTTTTGTGCCACCGGGTTATAACGAAGAGTCGATTTAAACAGCTCGCATACGTCAACCTTTAAAATTCAACTGTTGCAGTACTTCACAACTAACTTGACTCACTCCCTGATGTGAAACTATTTCCAATTCACACTGATCAATTCACATATCTAACTATGTTAATTTGACAAGATTGATCTACCTATAAGGTGGAATTTATAATACACCAGATGTTATAATATACAAACACTGCAGATTCTGATTCAAGTTTATTATATTTCCCATTTTATGAATATTAACATTTTTTTCCTTATAAACATTAATTTAGTGACAACTTACAAAATCAAATAATACGGCTCAAGGGAAGGGTGGCAGAAAACTAACAGTTATTAAATTGCCACCCTTATCATTAGTCAAGGTTGATGGGCTATTAAGCTACAACATCAGTTTCCATGTTGCCAATCATTTGAAAATGAATTTCTATAAGATTAGCAGTTAGAGGAAGACAGGATGATTTTTCATATACTACCCCATTTTCAAGTACGATAAAAACTATGCATTTTAACACAATTAATACTGCAAAAGGGTTTCTAATAATTAAATAAAAGATTAAAACTTCATTAACGGCAGGCGAGCCCAACTATTGATGACATCACTAACTAACATAATTTTCAACAGCAAAAATATTCCAATAGCGTGTTGCACGTGTTTGCAAAAGCGAAAATTGAAGCACAGTCCTACAGTAAGATATCCAGTGTGCTGTACTAAAACTAGGCAAGTTTCATGATAACAATTCAAATTTCAAATTTACCGCTGTACTCACGCATGAGCTGTCGAACGTGTGTAGTTCGTCACAAACTATCACATTAGAACTGAGAGGTACAACACTTGTTTTTTTTGTGCAATACGTTTCCGAAATGCAGGTGCTAGTGCCCGTCTAACTAGCGAACAGGAAAATGAATGTAACAGCGAAGAACTAGTGGAGCAAACGCAAAATTGTGTTTGTGTAATAATGATGCTTTCACATATTTCATTTTTGAAAAAAATAGTATGTTTCGTTTCAATATAGAGGGAGAGGAGAATAAGCAACAGCACGTACCTGCACTTGTGGCATTGGAATACATTCTCTCCACAGTTATTGCACACCCCAGGAGAGGACGGTACAGATGCGCTACAGCGGGGACACTGTAGGGTCTCGGCAGATGCCTGGAAATTCTCGTAGAAATCAGCATACTCGATCATTAGATTACAAGCAACGATGGGCAATGGAAATTCCACTTTCAGTTCTGTCTGTCCGGCAGCGAGCGTGCACTTTTTGGCACGGTGCCACATCTGCGGTCTGAAAAAATACATGAAATTAGTTATTAGTAATACAACCTTTACCAAGAAAGGCACTCATTATAATTACAAGATAATTTGCTTCAAGAATAACATCAGCAGATGCCTTCTATCACAAAAAAGTCTGTTACACCAAATATATTTTTAAACCTTCATTTAAATTACAACTCTAAATAAGTTTATTTATCATCATTACAACCAAAAGGTTGAATAACAGTACAGTATAAAATGCAAGTTTACAACAATCAGTTCCCTGTTACCTTGAGAGGCCACTAGCACACTGAGATATGAGGTAGTATAAAAAATGATATAAAAAATTAATTCTTAAACAATCTGGTGACAATACAATAATAGGAACAAGGCTCCTAGTCCTACGGGAATTCTTTTTTGAAATCTAGATTAAATTGGTCAGTAGGCGGACCAGGAGTTGGTATTTATACATGAAAGAAACGATACTGATTATGAGAGTATATAAGTAAATATTAAAATACTAGCCACAGAAATGTGAATGAACATGTGACATTTTACATTTTACATGTTATCTAAATTGGGAGCAACATGTAAACGAGATCATCGCATCAGTTCAGCCAAAACTAGGAAACTTTTGAGGTCTAGCCACCATACTGCCGTGTTCAACGTGTGAATTCTTGTGCAAAACTATTATTTTATCCACTTTGGAATACGGTAATATCGTGTGGTCTGGACTCTGTTGTTGTTGTAATGATGCCGTAATGTTGAATCTCTGCTTAATAAGAGAGCTGAGTGCCGCTTGCATATGTACCGGTGCTATGTCAGGTTCCAATCATTCAAATCTTTTGTTCGAAGCAGGACTGGACCCCTTTTCTAAAGGCTTCCAACATTTCCGTTTATGTTGCTTTTATAAAATCGTGAATCACTTAGCTCACCATTACCTTTTTCATATTTTACCTCCTCGTGTAAGGGATATCACATTGTATCCAGTCCGTAATCATGAAAACTTTTCTAATTACACCTACCACTCAACTGCTTTTGATAATTCTTTTTTTCTTGCCTCAGTTAAGTGCTGGAATAATTCACCTCTTGATATCCGTAACACTAACTCTTTAAACATCTTTAAATCTCGACTAAAGAATCACATACATTTTAATAATTACTACTTACTTTTCAAGTGGTACTCGAAATTCATACTAGGATGAGAATTGGTTTTTGGCAACTTAATTACTTAATTAGCTGCCCTCTTTACCACCAGGCCAGACACGACTTATTTACAGATCTCTGCACTCATTTGTCAGCTTTTAACATCAATGTTTACAGTCTTGCATCAAACGAACTTGTACGTTTGTTCCTGCACGGAAACCATACCCTAGATAATTTTGTGAACACTCAAATTTTCGTTTTAGTGCAGTCTTTTATTTCAAACACCAAGCACTTTAAATAGTATTGACTTTGTTACTCTTGTTACATAGTATTGTTCATATTTACTGCAACATTTTTTGTACATTGTGGTCACCATTGTTCTGCATCTGTCTAGCATTTCGCTCCCACTAGAGGAGAACATATATCAGTTGTAAAACTGTGTGTTTCAAACCTAGATGTTACACCTTCAATAAATCATGTTTAAACCAAATGTGAATGAAGCTTAGCTTACTGGAAACTTGAACAAAGCTGAACAATAGAATCCATTGCTATTATTATCACATTTACTGGTAAAGTACAAAAAAACTATTTCATTGTTGAATATTATAAATACCAACACATAGCCAGTGACCTGTAAGCCACAATTAACACCTTTTGAGTAAAAATAATCATAATCAATAGGACAAATAGTAGTATATGAAAAATAAAAAAGAATTTTACTTGTTCTTTAACTCAACCACTGACTGAACTGCACGGTTGTTGTAGTAAAAATTCACCGTCCTCACCTAGAAGTAGCAAAACCTTCTGTTTAAAATGTTCACAAAGACAAGATTATTATTTTTAATATGCGCTATTTATAGAACTATTATGGCTATTTCAAAGAGTAGAAAAATTACAAGTTGTACAGAATTTTATGATATTCATAGCTGCATTCACGAAAAATAATTAATTATAGTAAGTAATCACTTAACGACGTTAATACATTCCAGCAAAATGCGACGTTAAGCGAAACTTTGTTAAACGAAGTAAGGTAAGACTTCCATAGAAAGCAATGTAAAGGAATTGAGATACATTCCAGAGATAAAAATCAATGTTGCCTAAATCATATAAAGTAAATGTTTCATGAGTTTTATTCATATTTCTACTGATTAATCTCTTTGTTTGTTTAAAACCAGCTATTTTTATTACCAACATCTAGCCAGCGGTTTCTCTTCTATAGCGCTGAAGCCCATGCAATTAGCCGTTAAACACAGCAAGTAAAAGTTTGCCCTGTGACGACCTTGAGACAATTTTATACTCAGTCTGGTTGCTATAGCAACAAGTTGCAGGCAAAATTCCTTCTCGTAAGGTTTGAACTCAGGTGTCCGGAGGCAAACAGATCTCGCTTGTTACAAGCTGCTAGTGGACAGACCGGAAGAAAAAACTTAATAATAATTGTGCTGTCATATTATACTAGTGCGCTTTTAGAACAATATGTACTGTTTTAATGTTTCAAATTAGATAAAAAGTTGTTAGTAAAATAAAAAAATGGCTTTAAGCAAAGCAAAAAAATGGTCATTAAAGTGAAGTCGTTAAGGGGAGTCGTTAAGCAAGGACATAATGTATATGTAATTGATAATATATGCAGGAGAGTTATCAACGTACTAATCATATAATTCTTTCATTTTGTTAATGAGATATAAAAGACTAAACAGTGTGAAACATGCAAAAATGAAAGAAAGAAGCAGTAAAAATTTGTTCAAGGCCACTATTTGAACCTTGAGCCACTTTACATGGCAACACTCCACAAACTGAGAAAAATATAAATACATTTAGAGAGCAGCTACAATCTAGAAGCTGCTACTAAACTTAGTATCTCAGACGGTGCTCAATTGGTTACTACACAAAGATAGATTAAATAAAGCAAGATGTTATAAGCAATGGTAACTCAAGCCATAATCAATTAGCAAATGCAGTTGAACAGATTAAGTGCATATAACGTTTTGTGAAAATTCACGATGTTTTATGATAAATTTGACCTTTTTTTCCAAAATCTAGCAGGCAATCCCTAGGATAGACAAGTTTGCAAAACATTTCGGCATTAATAACAAAAGACGAAAATTACAAAATAAACTGACATTAAAGATAAGAAAAAGATAATTTAATTACATAGTGTATTAAATAAACATCACCATTTAAGCTGTTCAGTATAACGGGGGGGAATTCTGAATCAGTCATTAAGTTCAGCGAGTTATTGTTTCTGTGATAATACATACCATCTTCGTACGTTTCAGATCAGCCACTCGTAGTGTTACTTTGCTGATCACGTGACTGCCCACCAACTTCACAATCTGAGTTGTGGTTGTGAACCGCGAATCCACCTTGATCGCTGATAACTTTATGCTCTGTAATATTTATATACATTTAAATACATTAATCAGGTTTCAAATATAACGAAGCAGGTAATTCAACCTTCAAGTCAGTACATAGGTAAACAGTAAACTTATAATAGATTATTTCTAGGACCTGTTCCATTCTGGTTACAATGTATGATGTCATGTGCCCAGATCAGAACCTCGCATTAGTGGATGACGTGCTATATATATATATAGTATGTCATCCACTAATGCGAGGTTCTGATCTGGGCATGTATATATATAACATGTATAGTAATCAGCACGAGACATTGCTACTCAAATCCCAGTGCATTATCATTCATCCAGATATCTATATACTTTCTCATGTAACATAAGTATATAGCCTTTTGAAATGGTTTACTACTAGATTTTTCCAGTGCACGTGTTACATACATGTCATCTGGTTATATTGGAGGTGGACAATAGTGACTACCTTTCCCTCAATTCATTCACTATAACACAGGTTTACTGCAATCGTTTGGAACACATACTTTTTTCTCATCTACCTTCAATCTACATCTACTTTTGAAGCATCTACATCTATTATCATCTACTTTTGAAGCATCTACATCTATTATCATCTACTTTTGAAGTATCTACATCTATTATCATCAACTTTTGAAGCATCTACATCTATTATCATCTACTTTTGAAGCGTCTACATCTATTATCATCTACTTTCGCAGCATGTGCATTTATTATCAACTACTTTTAAAGCATCTACATGTATCTACATGTGTCTATATATACTATTTGTAAAACAAGTACTTAATCTACTTAGGTTAAATACATATAATCTATTATAAAGTTAAAATCTTCCTTGCAATTCCAACATGCTAAGATTGAGGTCATGTTAATTATACCCCCCAAAGTAGGATGCTGATTGTCATGGCTTAAATGGTGGCTCCTTCATCTGTTACTAGATGAACCTCATCTGATTACCATCTGTTATTAGACACTTGTTCTTAAAAATATTTACATTTTTTACTGTTGCCAATATGTGTGAAAAGCTTATCAGGCAATTATTAGTTTATTACTACATGTCCTATCATAGAGAGCGAACACAACTTTGTCATATTATTTTAACTAGGTAAAAATTTTAGTAGCACCCAAACACCACTAGTGCCTACTTAGGTGTAATAATCTTTTACTTACTGTATGTTGCCACCTTATGATCCGTTTGGCTGCCAAATGGCCCACATTTCCATTAGCTGAGCATCAAGGTGGCTCATTGTCGACTTGGTCGGTAGAAAATATTCTACTTTTATTCATTATTAACTATTTGATTGCACTGTTATTAGTTTTTGTCGCTGTTGGTAGCCCCGTGTGTTATCATTAGTTTTTCAAAATTTTGTTTGCTTCGGTCATTTGATTCGTGAACTTGTTTTGAATAAAAGTAGATCGTGTATTTTATTTGTTTATCATGTGCCAAATACTGACTCAGCCGAATCACAAACTCATGTCACTCAATTACAATGTTAAATTAAGATGAATAAACGCAGGATCTAATGTGTTAATGTGTCAACATTAGTAAATTTCAGAATACATTTAACAAAACACGTCTAATGATTCAAACTGCACATTATTGTCATGTAACTATCCTAAACTCCGCAAACAGGATGGATGCAAGTGAATAAGAATAAAAAATTCGTAACAAGTACTTACCAATATCAAGATGCCATGGAAGCAAACATTGCACCCAATAGATATATGTTTCAAAATTAGGAAGCACAAACCAGAACACTTATCTAACCCTGTATTTCTCAAACCTTGTTCATACAGCTTCACATTACAAACAAAAAATAAAGTCTGCCTACCGAGAAAGGAACTTCAGGGTTGCTGCATACGAGACAGGGATCACTCTCCAAGTAATATCCATCAAATTCCACTAAGCCAGATAACATGCTGTGTAGAAAAAAAATAACAACATGGTAACAGCATCAAAAGCAATTCTGCATTTACGAGGACAAAATTACTCCATGCATTACATGACAGAATTGTAAAAACTTACTGAACGAAGAAGACAAATTTGGTCTTAAACACTTCACCATTATCTAATAACAGACACTTTGTCATACAAATGTTCTATAAAACTTACTCATAAATATTAGCATTGGGATGATTTGCCAGCAGCTGATTTTGTGTTCTCAGCAAATAAACTGCACTCTCCACAAATTCTTTTGCCTAAAACAAAAAAATGAATAACATCAGATAAAGGCTAAGAGACACTTCTAAAATCATCCAGATAAAAAGGTATAGACATATTTATAAAATGTGGCATTTATTTTTGAAAATTTCAGACTTCCTTTGAAATAAAATTGAAATTAGATGGTATGCGAATACTAGACAGATGATAAATACTCTTTTTAGGGGTGGCATAGTGAAAAAAACATGAAACTTTGCAAAGAGTAGCAAAATTTTATAAAGGAAAATGAAACAAACATCCCACTAGACAATGTTAATGTCTAATAATTATCGTAATAGTAGACTGTCACAACAATAATTAGAGCAATAACAATGCTAGGCAGACATTCATATTAATAAGGTATGTCAAAGTTGTATACTATTTCATAAACATCACGATCAATAAAAAATGTTTATACCAAAATGCTACAAATATAGCACACATGTCACAATTAAGCAATATTAGTGTTCCCAAGAGATCTTTTTACTCTGAGTGTAGAAGTCTGAATTTGTTGAACTACCTGAAATGAGATGGGGCCGGCCACAAAAAAAGATTCTGTCTTACCTAATGAGCTCAAAATATATCAGAAGGTTGGGTGGAAAAATTTTTTAAAAAAATTAAAGTTTTGTGAATCCTTAAACCTGAATCGTGGAATATTTAAAATCAGTTGAAATGAAAGTTTATTTCCCACAGGTTAGCAGTATTGTTTTAAATTTTTTCAATGCACATTTTTTCATGCTTTGTTTTTTTAGTTTTTTGCTTTGCTTTACTAAATTATTGCACAATTATCAATTATCATATAGTCTCTTTTTTGCATGGTATGAACATATGTTCTGATAATTATGGTATAAGCGGTAACAGTACCTGGTCGTTAATAAACTGATTTGACAGAACCTTTTAGCTTCCAATACGATAATCAGCATTATACA
Source organism: Tubiluchus corallicola (assembly GCA_030141605.1). NCBI lineage: Eukaryota > Metazoa > Priapulida > Priapulimorpha > Priapulimorphida > Tubiluchidae > Tubiluchus > Tubiluchus corallicola. The sequence goes on from JAQGDQ010000158.1 coordinate 73,147, forward strand.
AAATGGCATCCCTGGCCAACAGTTAGCTGTAGAAAAACATGGCTGTATCCTCGCCAAAACAACGATGCTATAATTATTGTGTTTTATGTTTTAACTTAAAAAATACATTTTTATATGACTGCACTAGTTAAGTACATAAGCATAAAAGTAGAGAAAAAATTACAAAATTCACAGCCAGGTGTGCGTAAAATATTACCCGGGTGATAGACAGAAGTATTGTCTATTGTCGGCCTGGTTCCAAAGATCCTAACTTAGTGCAAAAATATTTTATTCAGAGCTGCCCCAGTTACAATGCATGATAACTAACGTTGCAAGCAATCTCTAGAGCAAAGTGAAGAATATAGATAAAAAGACTACTCTACACTACAAACTAATAATGCTACAACCTAAATCCAGGATACCTTCTTTTCAGAATGGGGTGTTTTCAATGCAAAATAACCAAGTAAGTCCACAAATTGTGCAGCTTTGTGTCCGTAGAGAGGCAACTCCGGCCAAATTGTCCACATCAGACTTAGCAGATGCCCTTGTTGAGTCAAAGTAGAATTTCTGCACACAGAATTAACTGTTACCTCCATTGAACAAACGTTTTATAAAGCTAATAAAATTGTGTTGTTAAATGATAACTGTGTGCTCGCAAACCAAAACCATCCATTAGTCGGCACAGTTAAAACTACGTTACTATGCTTCAAGGTAGAATGTACCAAAAATATGCTCAAATGTCAATTTTTTGCTTTTTATAAAAACAAATGCTAAATGTATTGGACTTTTATGTTCTAACATCAAAATATCAAGAAAATGTTCAAAAAATACTAAAAACCTAATTTTATAACCCTGTACATATTTTTGACGCTAAAAGCTTGTACTGCAATTGAGAAAAACTTGTATTTTCAAACTCTGATAGCAGCTCATGGAAGCAGTCATTTGCTTAGGGTTTTTTCTGTTGCCAAGCCCAGATCTTCATCAGGAAGAAACATCTACTGGATTTAAAAATAACTCCAATCTGTCTTTGCAAAGTTCGTAGCAACCAACATTTGTGCAGTTGCTAAGTGCTTTGTAGAATCGAGACAAAAAAACAATAGCTGACTCTGACAGAGATTTTCTCTATGGTGTTTTTTCAGTGCATAGCATGTACTTCAACTTCAAAGTGGATTATCTTAGCTTAGAAATAACATATAGCAATGAACTTGGCATGAAAATGATCCTCATGAAATGGAGATTCAGGATACGTGAATAACTTGAGAAAAGATTAATTGCCACTTATGGACAATTTTACTGTGCAAGCACACAATTATTTAATTAACTGTCTAAGATCGCTTTGTGCATGACACAGAATCGATAAAGAAAAAGCCTAGTATCATTATTGCCATAAAAAATCATTATAATACCAATATCAAACAGTACAGCATCCAAATTGCAGTAAAGAATGATAACTTGGAACACTTATTTTTGTGGTCGTGCTTAAATGCAAAACATTTGCAATAAACAGTATATATAACAGAATTACAGTAAAACGATAATGAAAAATAAATGCTAAATTCCCACAGTTACAGGCAAAACTTAATTACTCAGTAAATTTTGCTTTTTTGTCACTCAACAGTCTCACCTAAGTCGATCTGCTAGAAAAATATATCGATTTTTGTCTAATTTAAAAATGTAGGCCTATCGTATCATATTGTATCGTAGGACAATCAATGGGAAAAAGTGTCGTATTAATTAGTATCGATTAGCAACACTATAATTAAAACACACGAGAATGAGAAAATAAGATGTCGTCAAACTGCATTAAAATGTTATTATGACAACAAAAACAAAAACAAAAACATGGCACATCAAGAGCAGCGATAAACTTTCGTAAGATCAATGCGAAGAGTCGATTAAATTTTAAAAGGCTAAACATATACTCTAAGTTTTTTACTGGCCTAAAATAAATATAAAAAAGCATAACTGATTCATCAGTTATAATGTACTTTTCACTAGTTTAGTTTGATTCAAGTTTAAATCAACGCAAGTAATTTTTAGGAATAGTAGCATGCTCCTAAACAACAATACTGCAAAGTGCAAATGCAGGCATGTTTGCTTTTCGTATACCCTCTTTATCAATTAATCTTTCTATTTATAGCTAATTCCAATAAATGGCAACTATGACAATTTTTTTGAATTACTCCATCTATTGGTATAGTTTATACAACTGCAGACCAGAGATGCTACACTTTGAACACATAAAAATTTATCACTACTTATGATATAGTTTGCAGAGAAGCATCAAATGGAAATTATACACATATATAAATTCTGACCTGTATATATGCAAGAGAAGAGCATGAGCTTGCCAACGAACTGACGTTGAATTGCTCTCTAGTAAAAACGACCGTAAGAACTGACTCATCATTGCTGTGTCAACAAACTTGTTTACTTGCTGAACTAAACTAATGCAGAGAGCTTCGTCATATTTCTGAGCTTCATCGGTATCTGAAGTGCAAACAAGGAGGTTGATTTCTTACTGCTCTTAAAAATTACTAGTTACATGTGATGATAAGTTTCAAAATTCTGATACTAAAATGTTTTACATAAGAGACTGGGCCATTACAGTTCACATCCTGATAAACGTAGCATTCACTATTAAATTAGACTGCAACAGTAATCTATCATTTTATTATTGTTGCCAAAATCATTATCGTGTTCATAATTATATAGAGACTACTGAACAGACTATAGAATTAGTCAACAGTCAGCAAATATAATGAAAAAGCTTTGCAGCTGCTAGAATTTTGGACTGTTGACACATTTTGAAAAATATTTTTAATGCACGAAAAACAAGACTGATTCACCAATCATTTGTTAGTACGAAATGTACTTTTGAATTAAAGTAGTCTTAAAGTTTTACTACCGGATTTCATTTTTGTTCATTTTGGTTTTTTTGCTGTTGTTGTATTTTTGTTTATGTATTTCTGCACGTTTATATATTTTTAATATAGTTGTGTCTGCTGTCGTTAGCGTCTTTTTGTTTACTGTCCTTTGAGAAGGGTGGTTGACTCGATAACCTTTGGTTTTTCGCCACCCTTTCTCCCATGTTCGTTTGTATTTTTGTGTATTTTATTGTCAAATCATTGTAAATTTATGGAGGAAAAATAAATTACTATTACCATTACTATTATTACTCTGCACACTCAGTAAGTGGCTGTTGTTTATGCATTTATCAAGTTGCATTGATTTGCAGGCTGATCATAGAGATCAAACTGGTTAAAAAAGACAATAACATTATTCTACAGAAACATATGCATAAAACCGCATAAAATCTAAAGTATTTATGTAGTATTTACTTGGAAGCATTCAATGACGGTGAAAATAAGCAGGCATCTTTTTAAAGTGCAACGTTTAAGAATATTTCACAACGTCATTGTCAGAAATGCATAAAACATATGTCAATCGCACATTAACAATACAGAAATTTTCACCTTCTGATTTTTCTTTCTCTGTCCGGTCCTTTTTATGCTTGAATGGTGAACCGTTGCCAGAAGAAGATGAAGAGGACACAGCGGCCATCTTAGAACCGCATAACGCACACTGAAGAAGTTGTAACAGATTTGGAGACACGCCCTCGTTCAACAGGAAGCTTACCTGTATTAGGAATGACAGTATGCCTGTAAAAAATAAAAAAAGATGCGTAAAATAAATGAAAAATTGATGAAAACTACAAACACGAGATGTTTAATCTAAACACTTTTTCATAACAACATCGAATGGCTATTATTTCGGAATCTCAAAGATGATCCTAAGCAAAGTACAGCTATTTAATTAGCCTGTTATGTTTGCTGATCAGACTTAGGTAGATCAATCAACCATCAAGCAGTCAGTCACTCAGTCATCCAGCCAGTCAGATCAGCTAGCCAGCTTTCACACTAAATGATTCGACCAAAGATTCTTTAAAAACACTTAAGCTTAATTAATTGGTTGGGCATGAAATATTTATAAACTGATATACTAGCACAAAAAAGCAATAATGAAGGAAAAACCGGGCGATTAGAAAACTTAAGCGAAAGTGTTCACATAGTATAAATAAACTTACTCTCATCTTTCTGACAGAATTTTTGCCAGTTGGTAGTTCTAGTTGTGGCAATATCACAACACGCCTTCAAGTGTTCAATCAAAGCAATAAGGGAATCATACGCCAACGTGATCGGCTCACTGACGCTGCTGCTCTCAAAACTAAACCCACTTTGAGCACAAATAACCTAAAAAGAAACAAATAACAATCAAAATCTTGAGAAAGCACGTATTTCATGTAAAATTTCATCAGTCCAGCAGTTAATGTTAGTGTTCCAAAACCTGGAAGGCAAACCATTATCCACGAGTAAAACATAAACACATTTTCTCTGTTCAGAATGCCAAAGCACTTTGTAACTGATAAACAACAGACCATTTGCAATTGTTTTGCTAAAACAAATATTCACACAATATTTGAACAAATATTAGGTCTTTGGCTACATTTGAAATAAGCCACAGTTACTAGTGCTGTGCTTTGAGTGACTGCAAAATTTGAAGATTATCTTAATGCTAAGTGATAACTAACCTTTATGTTTTTCATGTGTGACTCAAGCGCGTGCAAGTCACGGAGTTGGCGATATTTGTCTTTAGATCCACAGATAAATAAGAGAAGTTTTCGCACTTGTCTGCGCACGAAGGGTGTTTGTGAAGTCATCATGTACTGCAACAATAAATAAACAGTTATTGTGGCTTAAACAAAAGGAAATATTAACTTCCTTTAAAATTAATAAAAATGGATTTTTACAAATAAAATCTATAAAAGTGTTGTAAGAACAGTTCTGCAACAACAGGCTGTTGTTAATGCAGTCATTTTCATTCTAATTTTATGCCGATTAAAATCAGAATATCATATTTTCGACACCTAATTTTCAAGAATAACTTACTAACAAGAACATTAGAAAATTTACATATGTATGTTCCTCAAATAAATCATGCACTAAATATAATGAACTACCCCTGTTGGGACCCATCACATTGCTGGCTTCGTCAATTTCTATACTTTCTCAACACTTCATATAGTTACCATCATATATTTCTTTCTTTCTTTCTTTCTTTCTTTATTTTTATTTTTATTTTGTCAGATTTCACAGGCGTCGGATCTGTTCACCTGTGTGTTGCCTTTTGACTCGAGTCAAACTTGCCCATTCCAAATTCTTCCGTAAAGATACGGCATCCGTCAATTCCGTGGGAACTGGATTTCTCCAAACCCAACAAAACTTGCCTTTTCGATACCGTAACAGGTACGGTATCCACCGGCTCCTCATAGAGTAATCGGATTTCCCCTAGGTATAAATCTTTCACACGTTTGGATGTAGGGTGTTTTCTGCTCCTTTACTCCTGTTTCTCCTTCAAAATCCACATTCATATGATGTGCTCTCAAGCAGTGTACTTCTTAAGCACCCATAAGTTATTAGCAGCTGACGATTTGGGTGCACAAAAAATACGTCATTGCCAATAGAACAGTTTTGTAATGGTTGTAATGGCTGCTGTGGGTTCATTTAATAAATAAAAAACAATAAAAAATTCTTTGACAAACACTCACTTGACAATTTAAGTTATTTAGTACAATATGCCATCCACTAGTATGTATTACTCAGTCTGTTTGTCAGTGGGACGACAAAGTGAGGTTATAAAGCAAAATTGCTGTTGCACTCTTGCATAACAGATTTACCATCATATATTGCAAAAAAAAACAGTACCAAACACACAAAAGCTTGACTGCAAGCTGTGACAAGTTGTTTGCAAATGCATGTCTAGTGAACAGCTAAAAGAAATGCACAGAAAAGCATAGTTTGCAGTGACTGTCACCGAGCAGTGAAAATGCTCAATTTTTCAATTAGAAATATGTATACTTAGTTCCAAACAAATTGCTTTTACATGAAGCTGAGTTCATAAAAAATGCAACATGAAGTCTCAACAGAAAAAATATCCGCACAGCAAGCAAAAGCTTTTTATAAACTTACCTCACAAAGATAATAAAACCAAGCCTGATCAAACACTGGAGTCACCACGGATGGTGCAGCGTCTGCAATCTTCTTCATCTGATAAGGTAATCTGAGAACCATCTCCGTAAGTAACTGTAACAGTAATGGACAGTAATCTGAGAACCATCTCCGTAAGTAACTGTAACAGTAATGGACAGTAATCTGAGAACCATCTCCGTAAGTAACTATAACAATAATGGACAGTAATCTGAGAACCAGCTCCGTAAGTAACTGTAACAGTAATGGACAGTAATCTGAGAACCATCTCCGTAAGTAACTGTAACAGTAATGGACAGTAATCTGAGAACCAGCTCCATAAGTAACTGTAACAGTAATGGACAGTAATCTGAGAACCATCTCAGTAAGAAACTGTAACAGTAATGGACAGTAATCTGAGAACCAGCTCCGTAAGTAACTGTAATAGTAATGGACAGTAAACTGAGAACCATCTCCGTAAGTAACTGTAACAGTAATGGACAGTAATCTGAGAACCATCTCCGTAAGTAACTGTAACAGTAATGGACAGTAATCTGAGAACCAGCTCCGTAAGTAACTGTAACAGTAATGGACAGTAATTTGAGAACCATCTCCGTAAGTAACTGTAACAGTAAGGGACAGTAATCTGAGAACCATCTCCGTAAGTAACTGTAACAGTAATGGACAGTAATCTGAGAACCATCTCCGTAAGTAACTGTAACAGTAATGGACAGTAATCTGAGAACCATCTCCGTAAGTAACTGTAACAGTAAGGGACAGTAATCTAAGAACCATCTCCGTAGGTAACTGTAACAGTAATGGACAGTAATCTGAGAATCAGCTCCATAAGTAACTGTAACAGTAATGGACAGTAATCTGAGAACCATCTCCGTAGGTAACTGTAACAGTAATGGACAGTAATCTGAGAACCATCTCCGTAAGTAACTGTAACAGTAAGGGACAGTAATCTGAGAACCATCTCCGTAAGTAACTGTAACAGTAATGGACAGTAATTTGAGAACCATCTCCGTAAGTAACTGTAACAGTAAGGGACAGTAATCTGAGAACCATCTCCGTAGGTAACTGTAACAGTAATGGACAGTAATTTGCGAACCATCTCCGTAAGTAACTGTAACAGTAATGGACAGTAATCTGAGAACCATCTCCGTAAGTAACTGTAACAGTAATGGACAGTAATCTGAGAACCAGCTCCGTAAGTAACTGTAACAGTAATGGACAGTAATTTGAAAACCATCTCCGTAAGTAACTGTAACAGTAAGGGACAGTAATCTGAGAACCATCTCCGTAAGTAACTGTAACAGTAATGGACAGTAATCTGAGAACCATCTCCGTAAGTAACTGTAACAGTAAGGGACAGTAATCTGAGAACCATCTCCGTAAGTAACTGTAACAGTAATGGACAGTAATCTGAGAACCATCTCCGTAAGTAACTGTAACAGTAATGGACAGTAATCTGAGAACCATCTCCGTAAGTAACTGTAACAGTAATGGACAGTAATCTGAGAACCATCTCCGTAAGTAACTCTAGCAGTAATGGACAGTAATCTGAGAACCAGCTCCGTAAGTAACTGTAACAGTAATGGACAGTAATCTGAGAACCATCTCCGTAAGTAACTGTAACAGTAATGGACAGTAATCTGAGAACCATCTCCGTAAGTAACTGTAACAGTAATGGACAGGGAAGCTATAAAATCTCAACCCAGCAAGCAAATGATAGGACATACAAGTCTAAACCAATTAAACTTCAGCACTATAAAATTCTCTCTTTATAACTAAATAGTTAAAACACAAAAAAACTTTTCACTCACATAAGCTAAAAAAATTCCTCTTGAAATTTTATATGACCTACATATTGTCTTATTGCATGCAGAGCTTGCATTAGCAGCAAATTTGAAAATTTAAAGTCCGATGACTGTTGGTGTAGCCATTTTGACAGTAGGTCGTATGAAACAAATTTAGATAACACTTGTGTAAGGTTTGAAAAAATAATCAGAACATTCACAGTACACACTTCACTAACTAAGCAAAAGTATACAATACAGTAACTTGTCAGTAAGATTAAAAGTACATTTTTGGTGAGTCAGTAGTGCACACTAGGAAGGTGAGTCAGTGAAACTTTACTAGCTGGCGTGAACATTTTAAATTACTAAGAATTTTCTTTTCTAGTTACCTAAGTCTTTGAAGCAGGTAAGTGTAATGCAAACTAATATCACTTAGTGTGGAAAATGTTTTGGAGCATACTTTAAAATTGCCTTTTCTTCCTTTAAAGTTACCTATATTGTACAGTACGTTCTGCAACCATTTGTTCCTGTCACCATGGCAAACAAATTAGGAAACAAACAATATTTAGCTTCAGAAATAACAACTCAACATTAATTAAAATAATTTATTATGATAAGTTGTAATTACTTGTTGTTAATAAGCTATTATAATTACATGTTTACTCTAACAAATAAAGAATAAATTTTAATATTAACATGTCATGAAAACAGGCTTTTGCAACACAGTCTTTTCACTATGGAGAGAGTAGCATTCTTGTTTTTTCCATGCTTAACTGCATTTCATATTTATGTCATGATCCTGCATAAAACAATTTGCAACTACCTATAGAAACCGATGCTTAAATCCCTTTTGTATTCAAAAAGTTTCAGCAACGTGTTTCCATATGAAGCTACATGAAACATAGATAAAGAAAAAAACTAACCCAGCCTTCCACAGTTTTCCACACCAGACCTGAATAACCTCTCGTTTTTCTGCTAAGTAAAACTAATTTTTTTCCTACAAGTGAAAAATGAAGAAGTTGTCTTGCCTGTGGATAAGCTTCAAATACGTCACTAGCATGACCTTTGACATATTGACGTAGAAAGAAAGGTGACATATCTGGTGGGGGTAGTGTTGGGTGAGCTTTCAATAAGCATCCTGCGACCACAGTGGTTTCCTGCAAAATACACTAAGCATGTAAGCACGACAAAAAAGAACAAACACAAATTTTGAAAAACCTAAGTAACTTAATCACAAAACCTTATGGTACATGATGAGTCGAGATTCTGTTCAACAAAATGGAAAGATCAATGCAGCACTTAGATGATCATAAAAAGCCTTCTCATACCACAGACATGAAAAAAATTCTACTCCAAATATAACCAAAATACCTCTTTTGCTTCTTGGGCTCGCCAGTAATCAAGGAGAGACTTTAGAATGATTAAGCAGTAATCAACTGTGCCAGCATTAAGCAGTGCTGTTGCTGTCGTATTACTAATCAATGATGAACTCTAGAATTAATGCAAAAAAACAAAGAAATGTAATTAAAACCAAAAATGATTCATTAACACCTAACAATGACATTTAAACACTAGCACGTATTTGTATTTGTAAAATATAAATAAATATATATATATATAACACCTAAATACATCATATTTAGCAAAAAAATTATCTTTACAACCTACACAAAATTTGGTAAGAAACATGTAAGGATATTTAGGTGTAAATAACAGTTAGAAAAGCTCTAACTAGGACAGTAAAAGTTCCTATCTATATTCCTTTCTCTCTCTCTCTCTCTCTCTCTTTCTCTCACCCTCTCTCTCTCTCTCTCTCTCTCTCTCTCTCTCCCTCCCTCTCTCTCTCTCTCTCTCTCTCTCTCCCTCCCTCCCTCCCTCCCTCTCTCTCTCTCTCTCTCCTCCCTCCCTCCCTCCCTCTCTCTCTTTCTTTCACCCTCTCTCCCTCTCTCTCTCTCTCTCTCCCTCCCTCTCTAACTCCCTCCTTCCCTCTCTAAGGCAACAGAAGTACCTCTGCACCTGTCCATTAGACAGATGGTGCTATTAACAAAACACATCACATTAAAATACTGCAAAAATTCAAAAATTTATTAAACCACTGACCTCACTACTTGACTTAGTACCAGCTTTTGTCCTAGACATAAGAACGCTGAGTAATCTCATTGTCACCAGCTGCACCTCATGATTAGCACTTCTCTTTGAGAAGTCCACTGCTTCCTTGGAAGACATGTTCAACTCTTGAATAGCTGCACCCAGTAGATTGCCCAGTGCAGAGCGGTCACTCTCTGACTCTCCGTCCAAATCTGAACTGAGCATGAGCAGTACTTGCATGAATGGTATGGCACGCACACCACCCACTTCACGAATCTGAGGCAGGTATCCTACCAAGTTCTCCAACAGTAGTAGCCTGAGTGTATGTAACCTGTTACAGAACAAATTAGTCAAGATCAAACTAAAAATTACGATGTGATTTAATGCAAATGTTATAAAAATGTCAGCCATTATCTTCTTCTTCTTCAAAGTCTCATTCCACCTATTGTACACATTGAGGCATCAACACTTATTAGAGTATTCCACCCACTTCTATCTGCAGCTAACAGCGTAAGTCCTTCTACTCCTAAAGATAGATTTGGTTGAAGTTGTAGAACATCTTTATTTATCTTAGCTATTCAAGTTGTTTTTGTTTGCCAGGTGGTTTTTTGCAAAAGTTTTAAGGCTTCCCTTAAGGCGATTCTTACTGGTGCTTCATTTGATGATCTTAAAATCCTAGCCATCTTAATGTTCGGATCTTGACTTTTGAACTGTGTTTCAGCCATTATCACCAGCAGAATTTAGTAATACAGATGGTCAAAGAAAGAAACAGATGGTCAAAGAAAAGTTACAAAAACAGAAACACATGAATGCGCAAAAATGCTAAGCACAAGAGTTTTTCAATAAATATGAAATGAAATGAGTGCAATTTAAATGTACTGATCTCTGATCTCATGCAAAATTGGCACTCAGATGGAACGTTTGAGCTCAGAATGGCAAGAAGAAGAAATCATTCTCTACAAACCCTGAAATGTATTTATAACACCTTATAACATTATAGAGTGAGACGGAAGAACCACAAGTCCGTGAAATACACATCAAGACAGCAGCGAATCTACACAAATAAAAATTTAATACACATGGGTTACAGTAAGTTATTAACTAGTTTCAAAAGAAAAAAGTATTTTACCTAAAACTTGTGTCCAAATCTGTCTCTTCCTGTCCCTCAGGCATCATGGTTGTTGAGTATGGCACACAAACTGAGCTGGTTTCACTTCGGGCTCCCATGCCGAGGTTTGTTCCTTCCGGTGCTGCATCTCCGTATGCTGAACTACGACCACTCACTGCTCACAAATGATACATAACAATTGTTTGTACATATTAAACAACTTTTTAGCAAACTCTTTTGCACGCAAGAACTACTTTTCTCTAGTTAAAGCTTTATCTTTTTAACAATGAGACCAGAATCCTCCCAAAGACTTAGCGATTATACAAACAAAAGTGTCTTAGTCACAAGGTGAGCTACAACTACATCGGACATTTTTCAAAATCTACAAAAGATGGCAACTGATGAATTGTTCGTTTCAATTATTTGAGTAGCAGGTAAATCCTGAGACGCTAGCCATACATTATGCTGCTACCCTATAATATGTTCTCTATGGTAAAAACATGTTTCACTCAAAAAAAACACCAAAAACACACATATCCCAAGAGATAAAGCATTCTGGTTACAAAATGCCAAGCGGCAGACTGACAAAATTGCAGTAATGTTTTCTAGAACACATTCTACCTTATATATGCAAACTTTTACAAGAATACAGTAGCAAAAATTATAGTAAATGTACCCACCATTCTGTTCCATGGAATCAACATTACTGTGGCCACTTTCTGAACTTGCCGCACTGCCCGCTTGCTCAGCCGGAGATGTGCGCAATGTGCTGCCATCTGTGGCAGCAGTGCTGCCCTCATCGTCGCTACCTCCAGCTGCATCACAGAAAGCATCTTATAGTGTAAGCAATGGCATCCAACATAAAACACATGTAGCATCAAAAACAACGAATTTATTGCTGGGAAAAAATGAAACCTGAAAATTCATTTGCATTATTCTTAATTAACATACTTAATATATATATATATATATATATATGGGTGTGGCAGGACAGACATCTAGCTAATTGTCGAAGTGAGGTGAGATACTAAACTGGCATTTGAAGCTTGCTCACATGCCTATAAATATTCTGAGAGGGGCAATGTGCAAGCTGGTCACCTATCTTATTATCTTATTAGCAACCCAGCTCAGCAGTGACTAACTTCAGACGCTAAGCATTATGTAGTAGTATACTGCATTCGAATTTGATTTTCTGAAATCAGGTTGCTCGGGTAACGGAAAACTATTGTACTGACGGACAAAAAGCTAAAAAAAGCTCTCCTGGCATTTTTTTGACCTAAACACAACAAACAAACTTTTGTATCACCAAAATGTTTTCAATGAACAAAATGAAAATCACAGGGCATTTCATGCCACAGATGGCACGACTGTTCTCTAAGTGCCTGCATGGTGTAAACCACATGCAGAAGTCAACAAAAAATAGATTTCCACATCAAATACAAAGCAGTGTTTGCTAGCAGAACTTTGAGACTAGGTAAAAACTATTAAAATTCCAACACTTTTTCTGAAATCAGATGGTGAAACACATTAATAAAGAAAATCGTTAATGAATCAAGATCCTAGTTTTAATTTTTGAAACTGAAACATTTATATTAACCTGATGCAGTTGTATCAGAGTAATGTCCAGCCTCGGACAGTTGTCCTCCAGTGTGTACTTGAGACATGACATTCTGTTGTCCTTGTTGTTCTTGCAAACTCAAAGCTATAGCCAACTCTACCATAGCCTCATCATCACCAGGTATATCCAACATGGGAGGAAAGTTACCATTGCTAGCAAGCAGTGCCTCTAGTGGTGACGGCTCAGGAGCAGCGCCCTCTACAACCAGCACCTGCCCATCATCTTCCTGTAAAGAAACCAGAAAAGGTAGCATTTTTAAAGACTAACGATCGATTAATATTCTTAGATGACATAACATGATATAACATGTGTCACATATAGCAGATGACATGTATATTGTATATTTGTGTAATCAAACACAGCAAAGATCAAACAAGCAAAACAAACAACAAATACAAAATGTAGCATGATTACAATTATATCAAGGTCAATCGAGGATCTGATAAATTTACACCCATGCAGGAAACTTCTACATTTCATCGTGTTAAGGTCAGTTTCTGGCGATAACGTGTAGGTGGCAGCACCCACGAGAAGTTACCTATGAACTTACCTGTGAATTTGTCAATAAGACCGAGAACTGCTTTTGGACAGGGAGAAGCACCAGTAAACATTTGGTCAATTATTAAGTAACTTTCATGAAGTTTATATCTAATGTAGTGTAAATCAACGTATGACACTTCCATGAATTTATTCATTATTTTGTATAGCTGCAAATATGACTAATTTGTGTTTTCTTTATTTTGACTTAGAATTACAGTAAGTCCTCGCTTAACGACACCCCCGTTTAGCGACGTTTCACTTTAACAACGCTGAACATTTAACACATTTTTTCACTTAACGACAATTTTTTAAGTTACTCTAAGCCAATTTTTACTTTATCAACAACTTTTTTACATAATTTGATGTATTAAACCGTGTTGTGTTATTCTGTTCTAAAAACGCACTAGTAATGTAAACAGTGCAATTACTATACGACCGACTGACCACTAAATGCTAGCCGTTTGACATTTTTTATCAAGTGAGATCTGGGAGCAAACTTTATGTAAGGAATTTTGCCTGCAACCTGTTGGTATAGTAACCAGATAAAATTCCCAAAGTTGCCCAGCACTTGGCTTGGATTCTGCTGCAGTGACAGCAGTGGTTATTGTTTAACTGCTGCCTACACTTAAATGTTAACGAAAGAGAAACTGCTAGCTAGGCAAGTAAGATACACAGGTGGTTTCAGGCAAACAGAAAGAAATTAATCAGTAGAAACGTGAGTAAAACTCATAAACTTTTAATTTACATGATTTAAGCAACATTGATTTTTGCCTCTGGAACTGAAACGTATCTCAGTTCTTTTACATTACTTTCTATGGAAGTCTTGGGTTCGTTTAACAATGCAATTTGCTTGAATGCATTAGCGCTGTTAAGTGAGGAGTTACTGTATAATAATTAGATGGTTGTACATTTGCAAGTAGTGTAAGGGGTCACATTTATTATATTTTTTTATATACAAAAACAAAGATTTCTGAGGACACAACACATAAAGTGGAATTACTTTCGTGTTCCCATCACAGAACTGTTTTCATAGGTTAGTTAGGAAAGTTGCTTAATTATCTTAAATGTACGTATTAAATTGATAAAACACTTCACAGGAATAAATCTTGAATACAGAGTGAATATTAAACTTTAAAATCAAAAAGGAAAAGCAAAATTTTACCTGAAAAGCATTCCCACTTTCACCTGGCTCCTGCAATAGCTCTACTGAAGGTGCTTGCATTTGTTTAGACTCCTCTTCTATATTTGGTCCTGGAAATAAAATTAATAAAAAATGAAAAAGGCAGATATAATTTTGCAAGATTCTTTATCTAGAAAACTTCCCAGAAAAGGCTGAAAAGAGATTTGCAGGAGTTTCACTACCTATTTAAATCTGCTGAAGAGCAGTTTTTATGCAAAATCAGGATAGATTTTAATAGAGGTATTAGCTTCATTTACCAAACAAATGCTGAGCTACCAATTACCATTAGAAGCATGTTTACGTTGTCACTGTCATTAAAGCACAAGAAAACACTTTTCACAAATAAATCGGCATATGCATCACAGACATATGCTGTCTTAGTTCATATTTCATTTCGTATTTATGTTAGCAGTAATTCTGTATAAATCTTGTAAATTTCAACTCACATGACGACTGTCAGTTGTTTGTTGTTTTAGACTTGTTTCAAATGTAATATAATGATTTTACATTACATTACATTACATTTGAAATTAACCAGAATATTTGTTACTTTTCACTAAGTAAACTAAAGTATAAATTACTTTATATTGTCAATGAGATCAATAATGTGTTTCTTTAGTGAGACATTGGTGTACACTGGGATGGTAATGCAGTGCCAGTTTTACCAGTTGATGAAAAACTTTTTTAAATATCAAGATTTTTTTCTAATTATATAAGTAATAGTAATGCTAAGTAATATAAATTTATGTGCAAAGTTTTTTTGGGATATAGTTTTGAAATTCGCTTTTCTTCCCTTTCAATAAGAAACTTCCCCTTCAAACTAATGCTGCTCCTGATACACTTTTTTGCCGGATAAGGAACACAGGATACCATCGAATATTTCCTCAAACTGACTTCCGGATACGGATTATAACTAAAGTTATAATCGGTTCGGATAATGAAGAATTAGTAAATGTTTGCAAACCTTAGCATTTTCATTTAGTCTGTCAAAAAAAGACTATCATCTTAAAGAACCTTGTCCGAAGATACACTGTGTTACCACACACAAACGAAAAAAAAGATGTGTATAAAATTTTCGTCTTAAAAACACAAACATAGGCTAAAGCAATGTCTAAGTTGTTTTTTAATATTTTATTTAGTTATTTTCGGTTGTTAAATTATTTGAAAACCATTTTCAATTGCACATTACAAAAACCGGATAGCGAATATTTTTGAATATCAAATTTTTATAACTACCGGATAATATCGGACACGAATACTTATAGAATCTCGCGAATATCACCATTTTCGGATACGAATCAGATATCTGGAACAACACTAGCTCAAACATCATAATTTCTGCTTACTTTTCTCCACATATTTCTACCTATTTTAAGAAGCAACTTTTCAGAAGTGTCTAATGACAAAAACTTACCTGGAGTAGAACAACGAGGTGGAGAAGGAATGAAAACTCTTCGACGTCTGTGTTTTGGTCGTAAAACCTTGATGAGTGCCTGCTTAGTGGAAAAACTGACCACCTGATCCTGTATTAAGACAACAAGAAAGTGGTGAAAATAATATCAATAAGTAAGAATGGTAATTTCTCTACTATTATGCTAACAATATCAGGGTGATAAATAAAACACGAACCTGAACACTAGAGTTTAATACTGTGCCCGGAAAAGCACAAACATAAGAACAGCTATTCATACTAGAGTATGCAAAAACAATAAATAAATGCAAGGAAAAAATAATTGAGGCAAGTAGAAAATGAGACAGAAAGAACAGACAGACAGACAATGAAAGAAGGATGAATGTTCTTATATAAACAATACACTATTAAATAGAATATACCTCACACAGTAACAGCTTCATGTACACTTTACAAATATCAGGTACGCTGTCTAAATCACATGACACGAGTGCATGTAATATCTCCACCAATGCAGACACAGTCGTCTCAACATGGTGCAACCCCGGAACATAGAAAGGAGAGAGGAATGGATTAGCTGGTTTGCAACTCAGTAAGTGCCAGAATACGGAGAATAATTGAGAGACGAAGTGTTGTGGATCCGTGTACGTGTGATCTGATGAGGTGGTATCTGTTACAGTTTTCTCACCATCTTCATACTTTTCAAGGTCGGTAACTTCAACAGTTGTCTCTGCAAAGTAAAGTTACACAAAGCTAGTAAAAAGTCTTAATGGTTTCCACAAAAAAGATGTGAAGTAATGATTACACAAAGCTCTGCATCATTAGCCCTCTAAAATTTATCAGGTTATGTCACTTGACGACTAAATTATATAATTCAGTTTCAAGTTAAATGCAGTTTGCTGTACTTGAAGCTTCAAGATCATTTATTCGAACTAAAAGTAGTGTAATCAGAAAGTGAGAACTAATAGGTACAAAAATAGTTTTATGTCATTAGCTGCTGCTCTATTTGTGAGCATTTCAATAAGAGCAAATGTTTAGTATTGAATAGAATAAACAGTTGTAAAATACAATAATTTATGTTTATGTATATATCTGGTGCTTTAAACTGTAAATAAATTCAATCAAAATCTAAAATATCCAAGTTTTTAAGGACACAGCAGCTGAAGAATAATCTTTGGCAAGAAGACGAAAAATTTAACTCAATAAAAATGCTCAAAGATGCCAGCCGATTTGCAAAACAATAATGTCTTATTTTTAAAAATAACTCACAATATAATTTGTTTACTTTTAGAAATAACTCACAATACAACAAATTGTATGTAATATTTTTATTAAGAAAAATCAAAATATTTCCACTCCATACTCTTGCAGTCATCTTCAGGTAATAAAGAATTATTATTAAAAAATCGGAAAAAACAAAATGTTAAGACAAAACAAGTATCTATGGGAACAATAATCATACAGAGAAAAACAAAATCTATCAAAAACTATAAAGAAACAATATATTTTTCTTAATATATACAATAAGATATATACGTAAGATACAATAAGATGTTCTGTGGAGGAAAACCTTGATTTTGGTTAAGAGGCAAGTTAGAATTTTTTACAATTAAAAAAGATTCAACTTTATGTCTTTTAATGGTGTTTCTAGATGAAGATGAAATATATTAATATCTATATCCATCTTGAAACATCAATAAAAGACATATAGTTAAATTTTAAACATTAATAAAAGACATATAATTGAATCTGCCTTAATAGTAAAAAATTCTAATTTGGCCTTTAACCAAAATCAAGCTTTTGCTCCAAAGAACATCTTGTTAGCTAAATATGTTGCTTCTTTAGTTAATCATTAATGGCAGTTTTTAATAACATCTTTTGATTTTTTTCTCTATTACTATTTCCATAGCCACTGGTAGCTGTGTCATAATATCGTTTTTTCGCTACGATTTTTTTTTTAAATCATTCTTCATTACCTGAAGATGAATGCTACTGTGCAGTGGAATTGTTAGTTTTCTTAATAAAAATGTTATAAAATTTAATATGTGTTAATAAATTTAATTCTGTGTTATTTTTCAAACTGACTCTGTTCTTGTTATTCAAAATTTCAAAACTCTATCAGGTCATATAGGTGAAGTCATCACAAACACATCAAGCAACATCAACACTTCAAAAAGTTAACAAGGATATTCTTTACCAGATATTATGTCTCCTGTGTTAGCAAACTTTACTAGGTTCATTGGTCGAGATACGGCAACAGACCTTGCAGTCAGGACAAGCCTATGAAAAGCCTCGGCCTCTATGTCTTTTCCAGTCATGCGTTCACAAAGACAAGTCATAATGTGACTCAGCAGCACCTGGTCCTGAAACACAATCAATAAACTACAGTCAATGTAATTCTCATTGTAACTGAATTTAGTAGTATGAGTTCTATGAGTAAGTATGCAACATTTCAATAAGCTATTCATAGTTTCTTTATCCGCATGTGGAATTGCTGTAGGTCGAAGGTCAAGTGTACCACAGTAACACGTCTTAACTACAACCGTCACATGACATGTGGATAAAGCAATGCCCAGTGGCGTAACGTCAGTTGTTTTGCATGCACTTTACTGCATTACATGCATTAGTCTGTGTGTAAAGTGATTTACTAGCAGGATCTTGTTTGAGAACAAGAAAAAGTGAATTAGGTAAGGTATTAGCTTGCTTTAAAAACTGTTACTATTACAATAGCATGGGCTGCAAGGCATTGCCAAGTGTACACAAATAAGTTGTTTGGTACACTTAAACTTTGACTTTTTCACGATCATCATCAATCGTTGATGATGAAAAGGCTTAGGAACTGTGAAAATGCCTGTGTATTCACAGAGTGAAATTTTGCACATCTGTTATCTTTGCATTTTCAACAGAACAGATTTCTGTACTGCACTCCAGTACTTCACACAACAATTAAATAATTTTCAAAATGCTATTGTAAAGCTTAAATATCTTTTCAGCCTCAAAATATCTTCTTGAAGTAAGTAATAATAACTGCAAACCTTGTGGCTGTGATACGTTTGCTTGTTTGGATGTATTGAAGCTAACAAAGCTTTTGTCTGTTGATGAACACTACTGGGAGTCGGCAATATTAACAGTTTACTTGCCAAATTTATGCTTGCTTCAACATCTTTATCCTGTAAAAAAACAAAATTTTGGCATTAACAAATATTACAAATAGAAACTAAAGTAGCATGCTCCTTGTCCAAAACAGTGCAAGCCATCTGAAACAGACAAACATCACCACGAATTTGAAAACATACAAGTAAATATTAATTTATTATTAACCATAATTAGCTTAAGAAAACAGAAACATTGCCAAAAACAGCAGCATCTATGTGTGGGTATATTGAAGCCAAGAAAAGATTGGTTATTTTTGGCCCGGTGTCCCGACGGGAGGGGGGTGAATGGAAAACGAAGACTTTGGCTAACTAGAAAATGCCACAGAAACTGAACGCAGGCAAAAACGTACCGATTCACTGCTCTGTTTTGATGAAAAGCAACCATCCAGAACCTCCAATGCACTAGCTAGGAGGCGATCCAGGGAAGTGAGAGGTACTGGTGCAATCATCGCTGTTTCGCTATCCGGAGCTACACGATCTATATTTGTGCTACGTGCCTCTGATAAAGTACACAGAAAAATATTAGAAAATGGAGTATAAAAATATTAATAGTTTCTATAGTAAAAAGAATGGATTTTCTTCAAAATGCATAAAGAAAAAATGCACAGTACAGGAGAAATTTCAAGAAAATCTGTTTGATGTATTAAAATTAGAATATCTCCATTAATCACAGGTACTGTTCCTCCAAGGCGCCAAGTGAAATTGTTAATAAAAATTTGAAAATTATGAAAAATTGTTTATATAATTCACCTGAACTGGAACAAAAATCATCTAGTGGCTCATCGGGCCAGCCGAACACTTCTTTTGTTTTGCCATAAACTTTGATTGAATCAACCATAGTCACGTTGGATGGATCACTACTTGAACCAACTATCAATTAACCATAACAACAGTTTTAATTAATGCAGCAAAAACTCTACAGAAAATTTAACTAAAAAACAAGAATACTTCACTAATGTTGACAATGTTTATACCCTAGCAATGAGAGATATAAATATTCTCCAGTTAGGCAAAAACATACATGGAGTAATTCACAGAAATTCCCCACCAATATGTACTTTTCGTAGAACAGTTATTTTAATGAACCCATGAAGAACAAAACCAGTAAATCAAAGATTTATATGCGTACACGAAAGCACAATCATTCTTAACAATCACTAATAATTTTGTCGTAAAGTAGCATTCGTTCTAATTCAGTTCTGTTAAAAACATCATCTTTATAGTTTATATAAGGAGCACCATAAGCTTTGCAAATATATGTATGCACACAATGCAATGTATCCATTGTAACAAATATTACTTAAGACAACATCTCACAAGCTTTACTACGTATCAGCGTTTCTGAATTCTCAGCACTCAAATGCTTTCCAAGATGTAAATATCATAACAATATAATGTATTATACACAATTGCATTTCTTATGCCAGATTTAAATCAGTAGTAGTAGTGGTAGTGGTAGTAGTAATATTGATAGTAGTAGTAGTAGTAGTAGTAGAAGTAGTAGTAGTAGTAGTAGTAGTAGTAGTAGTAGTAGTAGTAGTAGTAGTAGTAGTAGTAGTAGTAGTAGTAGTAGTAGTAGTAGTAGTAGTAGTAGTAGTAGTAGTTGTAGTTATAGTTGTAGTTATAGTTGTAGTTGTAGCTGTAGCTGTAGCTGTAGCTGTAGCTGTAGCTGTAGCTGTAGCGGTAGCGGTAGTAGTAGTAGTAGTAGTAGTAGTAGTAGTAGTAGCAGTAGCGGTAGTAGTAGTAGTAGTAGTAGTGGTAGTGGTAATAATAATAATAGTAGTAGTAGTAGTAGTAGTAGTAGTGGTAGTAGTGGTAGTGGTAGTGGTAGTGGTAGTGGTAGTGGTGGTAGTGGTAGTGGTAGTGGTAGTGGTAGTGGTAGTGATAATAATAATAGTAGTCGTAGTAGTAGTAGTAGTAGTAGTAGTAGTGGTAATGGTAGTGGTAGTGGTAGTGGTAGTGGTAGTGGTAGTGGTAGTGGTAGTGGTAGTGGTAGTGGTAGTGGTAGTGGTAGTGGTAGTGGTAGTGATAATAATAATAATAGTAGTAGTAGTAGTAGTGGTAGTAGTAGTAGTAGTAGTAGTGATCCTAGTGGTAGTGGAAGTGGTAATGATAGACGTAGTAGTTTATTATTCATGTAGCTCAGAAGAACTTCAGAACACATGGTTTACAATACAAATTTAAAGCATAAACATACAGAACATTGATTAGTACAATACATGGTCAAACATATATGGAGATGGCAGGGACAACAAACCTCGAAAGAGGTTACTCTCTAAAAATGTTCACTGATGCAGGAAGCTTGCTCCAATCAGGCAGTGTGGCACAAGAGAAGAAATCATGATAACCAGTTCTGTGTTTTGTATAAGGCTGGTGCAACACTGGTCCTTTGTACAAACTTAATGGCGACACAGTTGGTAGAATAAGCTCCACCATAAGTAGACTAATTTATAAGTGTCAATCAGCGGGCCTCTTAGATGTCCATAATTTAGAGTAATCAACCTATTTTCTTTAATTAGTCACGAGTATGATAATCCATCTAGGTGACTACAATATTTAAATGTCCTCATCTGAATGCTTTCTATAGAATACATAATGTGTACTCTTTGCGAACTGAACTAGCATAATCTAATCTAGACCAAATCAAAGCCAAGTATAACAGCTTAAAAGTGCTGCGAAAATTTCACATGGTAACAGCTAAAATCTGCTTCACCTTTTCAAATAATTCGAATATGTGCGCCTCGAATTGTTAATTGTCTATAATCAAACGCGAGTTACTTGTGTTTATTTATTTATTCAGACTGAAAAAATAAAAAGCTAAATTTGGTAATACATGTTAATCTTAAAAGGGCCAAATGAGAACGGGAGGTTTTTAAGCAGAGACTATTTTACACATAAATAAAACGGACAATAATATACTCTTTATTGCATTTTGCTGGTAGCAAAATGTTTAATTTACCCTACTTGTTTATAGCTCAAGAAACTGAATGCACTCACAGAAAATGGTAATTTTCTTATCAGCTGATAGAGCTTCCTCTCGCGAAAACGGTACATCAAACCATCTGCTTCTTACTATTGGCATCTATAAATAAAACACTCACGTCAGATAAAGGTATTTATTAAGGTACTTTCAACTCGAGACAAATAGCAGTATTACACGTAATAAACTAAGCATCTTTACCTAAACACCCAGTGTGAAATGCTGATAATTTATTTAAATGATTTATGAAGGCTGATTAACCTTCAAACTTTCACACATTATTTTAGGTTGCCTTTGGGTTTACTTTCTGTTAAAATATTTTTAAATCTCCAGCTATCCTAAACTGCACTAAGTTGATCAGAGTTTAATTATATTTATCATTTAATCTTAATAATAACAGCCAAAAACAAAGTAGCAAAATTTCAAAATACATAAAAATGAATAGTTTCTACCAACTCAAATGGAAGTTTCCCTGGGATGAAAGAAAGGGTATTAACTGCTGCTAGCAAACTGACAAACCTTAAATATTTAACTACACGTTATTAGAGTATAAACATTCTTCTCTCTGACTGCAATGGCCTAGGCATGAGCGAAGGCATTGAGAAAAACATCCATATAAAGATTATATAGGGTGTATCAAAAGAAATAGCACACTTGAAACATGACAAAACATTTCAATTCTGACGTAAAAGGAATTTGTTTTTACCACTTCATTTCCACTCCAGCACAACAGTAACACTTCTAAAGGTGAGAAAACATTTCACATGGATTTTTCCCAAGTTGAATAAAATACATTTGGAAAAAATCTAATGCAAGTTGCTTGTTCAGTACGAACTTGTTCATATACATTTTGCCAGGAAAAAAGCAAATTCTGATTAAACGTAAAATTAGCACAACTAACCTGTATAGTTCTTCCAAATATCTCCATGTAAAGCGGCGCTTTTTCTGTTGATATATTTCCTACTTGGATACGTATACCACACATGACCAGAGTCGTATCTGAATTATAGATCTCAATGGTAAAACCGGAGGGCTGCAAATAGAGTAATGACAACATGGAAGCGTTTTAGTCTTGTCATACATAGTTTTATACATCTCTTTTATTATAAGTGGACCCACAGAAGCAAACAAAAAATTGATCTATTCACAAGAAAACTGTTAAACAGTAAGGCAGGGGAATGAATCGCTTACAACATGTTCAGACTAGTGAGTCTTCATACCAAGTTAATTTCCCAAGTAATTTGAAAGTAACTTGCAAGCACATTAAGACTAGAGAGCAAAACTGGCTGCGAGTCACACTCCGACAGTAAGCGTGAGCTGACACTCACTTCCGTATTCACTGTGAGAAATGTCAAGAGTAACTCGCCGAGGCGTTCACACTAGACAGTAAATTAACTCACAGCAAGTGTGACAGAGTTTACAATGATAACTTGCCAATAGTAACTCACAAAGCAGTTTACACTTGCAAGCTTGATGTCACAGAGAAAACGCGCGACAGAAAACCAGCTAGTCTGAAAGCACCGCTAAGAAATATATAAAAGTAAGTATTACAACAGCCTGGTTCATAATAAAAAATTCTGAAAAACAAACTATAAATTAAATGACCATTCAAACCAATTTACTAAACACACATCAAATCTTGTTTACATGCCTAAAATTTTAAGAGAATGACAGATAAGCCAATTTTTACCTATCAATAACAATGTTTTATTGTACCTTTGTATTAGCTATATAAAGCTGTGCATTGTTAAGTCTATGCTTGATTTGTTGTACATTGTAGATCTGCAGTACATCATTTCCACCAAACTCCACATCATTCAACAACTGACAGTGTTCAAAAAAGTCAATAGGAAATGATACTGCTCCTGCTGGTCGACCTTGTTAAAAAAAATCAGCAGGTTAGTGGATATTGGAGTTTTATATTTGCAAATACAATTACGCTGCTAACTAATTTATAAGAGTTTACATACAAAGTATTAATCTTTTCATATTATCAAAAAAAACAGAATAACTACATTTTATTACATAAACCAAAAGAAGTTGTGTGAAAGAAGTTTTTCCTGAATTTCTGAAGATATCTTTTACTTGAAAACAAGTGTTCAAATAGATTAATTAATAGAATAAGTTGGTAGAAGATAAGTAAATGTCAGATTGTCAGTCAGTCAATCAGTCAGTAAAAATAACAAGTTCGTCTCGAACTATTGGTCGAGGGACTCGCTGAACTCAAGACCATGGATTGAAATGTCAATGCTGCCATCTTAAATTTAAGATGGCAAATCGAAAATCCGACTCTATCAAATGAAGCAGAATTTGATTTATTACATTTCTGTAAACTTCATGATAATCTGTTGTAAACTGGTGGAGCCTTAAGCTTTTCTCTAGAATAACGTTATTGCTGATATCTAGAATTCAAGATGGCAGATTAAAAATTCTACTCCATCAAACAATCCATAATTTGTTCTAGTACATTTCTGTAAACTTTAAGATGATCCATTGGGAATTGGCAGAGCCTCTGACGTTTTCTTGAAAACACTGTCATTGCTGCCACCTTGAATTCAACATAGCGGATCGTAAATTCATTCCAGCCTCGAACCTCGACCAAAAACAACAAACAGATGGTCTTCAGGGAGTGAAATTGGAGGAACCAGACTGAATCTTGTATAGTAAACATTTAAATAAACGAATGCTATCTTTTACGCCAATAACTTACTAAAAACGGTGTTTAAAAAGTTATGTATTAAAAAACATTTAAAGCATAAAAATGCTGTGCAATATCAATATCATGGTAAATACACTGTAACCAAAATACAAAAGCAGAGAAAAAATGAAGAAACCTGTTTTAGTTGCTTTCTTTTTCTTGACAGGCTTAAAGACTGTTCCAAGTGACTGCGGTTGCAATGTGGGCTGCATCCAGAATCCAGTCTGCTCAGCACTGGCCATGTAAATGCGCAATGAACCATCTTCACAGAGCAAGATTAAAGTGGTCTTTGGTTCACCAGTTGATGACGGGTGACGTATAGCAACCATATCCTGGAAAATACAAGACAACTTAATAAAAAGCCAACTGTCCAACAAAATGGATGTTTGTTTATGTGACTTATCAACTGAAATTATCAGATAGATTTATCAACTTATTTGGTATTCTGAGATAGACTAGTTACAATAAAGGTGTTCACTAGCAAAAAAACAATTTGCCATATTTCCTGTGTACATCATGTTTTCTTTTCTCTTCATCTGTAGTGTCCAAATGGACACCATTCACATTTAGGTAATAATCGACTTATGGCCAACAGTTTACAACTGTTCGACTTTATGGCATAACTACAACTTATTTGGCTAATTATACAGAACTAATAATAACTCATATTTCCCTCTTTCTTTAGGTAAATTAATTTTACATCACTACCTGTTTCGATAAATTCACCCATAAGCGCCTTCACATTTAGTGAGCGTACACACATAACACATTACCTATAAAAGTACACCGCTTGCTTGAACATACGGGTGCAACTTGTGTCGGACGGGTCCGAGTCGAACATTACAATTAATCAGCCGCAGTCAATTATGGTCATAAGTCAATGACTACCTGTATGAAATTGCAAGACAAAAGCTGCATTGTACAGCTCAAGCAGAATCATAAAAAAAGGAAAAACTTTATGTAATAAATATACAAGTACCTGCATTTTAGCTTTGCTTGGAAGCACTTTTATTTCTTGTACAATGATGGAATCTGGTTTAATCATCAGCACCACTGGACTATTAGATGCTTGAGTCATGCAGTACATGAGTCCAGGATGACTGGGTATCTCAGACCACTGACACAACGGTTGAGTATTGGTTTTACCTGAACTTCCATTACTATTACAACTAGACAGGAAATTGACATAAAAAGTAATTAATTAATCAAATAATTAATTAAGTACTTAAAGATCAACAAGGAGCAATGGAAGAATCAAGGTAAAAATAAAATCAGTTATTAAAGATTAATTAGCAACACCATTTCTGCACAGCAAATATTTAAATACTGCATTCGGTTACGTAATTTCTTTTCCAGTCACAAAGTTTAACAAGTTTAAACATTTCTAAAACATATTTAAACAAGAAATGGACTTTCATGTTCATCTGTGATTGTAGGTATTAGAAATGGAGAAATGAAAATACTAGCATATTTTCAGAAAGACTTTGTTTAAAATGTATAGAGAAAAATACCCATTCTACTGGAGTGAATTTCACGCAATCTGTGTGATTGTTGCATTAAATCAAAATATTCCCATTAATCACACTAAAAAATTTTCTAAGATGCTATATAAGATAATTTGCAAAATAACAAAATTATCATACATCATTCATCAAAACATCCTAAAAACATCATTATCAGTGTTAGAACAGAAATCTAGAGTTCAGCTTTCGCTTTGGCTTGTCTAAGAACTAGTGAATATAATATAAATCACTATTACTTACATTTTGTTCTCGTCAATACCCGTAATTAAGCAGAATCCTCTTGTTTTCAACCGAACCATTTATTTCGAGCAGTAATACATTGAAGATTAGTTTTTTCTGATACCTTAGTTTTTGTGACACCTTTGTGAATTGAGTTTACTGATCTCGAAACATAATTTTACTTTCCCATCATTATCATCCATCTCATTCCAAAAAATTATTCATATCGATTAACATGCATTTCAATTTTATAATAGGCCTATAAAAATATACTAATATGATTTTTCTAATGATGAACTAATGATGACCTGATTTACGTAGAGCCAAGCCACCAAAACTAAATTCTGTAAATGAACAATATATACAGGCAGTGCTTTTTAGGATTCTTATAGTCGTACACTGCCCTCACATGTTTTCTTCCCAATATTGGCTAATTTATATTGTACTGCATGTCTGAAATAAATATATCTTATATCTTAAAACTAAATTTTGTAAATGAACAATATATAAGGGCAGTGTTTTTTTAGGATTCTTATACTGCCCTCACATATTTTCTTCCCAATATTGGCTAATTTGTATTCTACTGCATGTGTGAAATAAATATATCTTATATCTTATATCTTAAAACTAAATTTTGTAAATGAACAATATATAAGGGCAGTGTTTTTTTAGGATTCTTATAGTCGTACACTCCCCTCACATATTTTCTTCCCAATATTGGCTAATTTGTATTCTACTGCATGTGTGAAATAAATATATCTTATACCTTAGCTGTTGATAACTAGTACTCATATTACCTTTTATAAGATATGGGAAACAGATGCTTGACCTCAATAGAGTTTGCAGCTGTATTAATTGATGCCACAAAAGTTTTGCCTTGTGTGTAGCTAAAGAATAATAGCTGTAGAGAGTGAGAGTAAAACACGGAAACACCACCTCCAGCTATCTGACCTCCAACATCCTAAAATGCAAACGTAACAAAAAGTTAATAATCCCCAAAAATGCAGCAATTTTCCAAACTGTGTAAAAAAAATTCAGAATGATACGGCATTATTTGTATGCTCTCACAGCCAACCTGCAATAACTAAACTGCTTTACCTGGCTGTTGGTTATCGCAACCCCATTTCCAGGACTGTGCGGGCACTTTTAAGTATCCACTTTTAATAAAATATGTAAGAAAGGATGCATAGATCTAGCCTTCAACAAAATAACAGACAATCAACAACCTGTATAATACAGACTATAAATTTGTGCTAGAATGTACCTTAAGATCGGGATGAGCTACCTCCATCACGTTTGTAACGTAGAATTGTCCATGAACAGCCATGCTGTATTCGTCCATTGTCTGCACGTATATGTACCCGGCAGATGACATAATTACTATCATTCTGGTTTCCTCGGTAAATGAGAAGCAACAGTCACGGATTTTTCCACTTGGCAGTAAGAAATAATACTGAGGACTCAATGCATCAACAGCTAAATCATAGATCTTTACAAAATCTGCTGTTATGATAGCCAGTTCCGTCTGTGAGCCGGGAAGCCAGAGTGACTGAAAATTATAAGTTTTTAATTAATAACAAAACAGCAAAAACAAAATTCAACGGTGTCATGCTTTCAGCAAAAAAAAATGCTGCTTGGCAGTTTCAGAAAACTGAGTTTAAATGTGAATTATTCAAAGAACAAAAATGTTAACTCTCCATTAATCAAAAAAGCTTAAAAAGTCTGAACATATTAAAGAATTTCTGAAGCAAGTAGAAAAATATGGTCACTTTTGCCACTGAGCTATTAACAAACAATCGCCAGAAGACGATCCAATGTTTGAGTTACTCAAAGCCCAAATCTGATACATCTTGTTCTATTACAATAATTCTAATCATTCTAAACTTCAAAAAACTGCTAAAATATGTGACACTTATGTAATGTAGCAAGCAAAAAGCTGTTAGCAGTCGCTATGCTGCTAAAAACTTCCAAGTAAAAATGCGTGTTACACCAGTATAGCAGTGTTACACCAGTCTAGCAATGTTACACCAGTCTAGCAATGTTACACCAGTATGGCAATGTTACACCAGTATGGCAATGTTACACCAGTATGGCAATGTTACACCAGTATAGAAATGTTACACCAGTATAGAAATGTTACACCAGTATGGCAATGTTACACCAGTATAGAAATGTTACACCAGTCTAGCAATGTTACACCAGTATGTTACACCAGTATGGCAATGTTACACCAGTATGGCAATGTTACACCAGTATAGCAGTGTTACACCAGTAAAGACATGTTACACCAGTATAACAATGTTACACCAGTATAGCAAAGTTACACCAGTATAGAAATGTTACACCAGTATAGCAAAGTTACACCAGTATAGCAAAGTTACACCAGTATAGAAATGTTACACCAGTATAAGAATGTTACATCAGTATAGAAATGTTACACCAATATAGAAATGTTACATCAGTATAGAAATGTTACACCAATATAGAAATGTTACATCAGTATAGAAATGTTACATCAGTACAGCAATGTTACATCAGTACAGCAATTTTACATCAGTACAGCAATGTTACATCAGTACAGCAATGTTACATCAGTATAGCAATGTTACATCAGTATAGCAATGTTACATCAGTATAGCAATGTTATACCAGTCTAGCAATGTTACACCAGTATAGCAATGTTACACCAGTATAGCAATGTTACACCAGTATAGCAATGTTACACCAGTATAGCAATGTTACACCAGTATAGCAAATGCAATGTGTCTGTTACTCACTGAGCAGAACAATTAACCATTTTTTGAGAATTTCACCTGCTTCAGTACAGGAGTTTTTTCCACCTTCAGTCACGTATCCAAAAGTAAAACCCGTCCTCTTAGACTATTTTGAGTGCAAATTTCTGTGATGTCAAAAAAACCACAGAGACTTTGCCCATTTCCCCAGAACATTTAAACCAACAAACGCATAACTAGAATAATAGCATGAACTTTCAATTTTTACTTTTTACAATGAAACATTATGCATTGTTACTGAACAATGAGGATAATACACCACAAACCTTAATAATATAATTGCTAATCTCCAGTTGAGGATGCATGACCAGATGATCAGACACAGAACCAGTGCTGCCAAATGTCAGGATGTGGCATTCTTTTAAACCACATACAGCTAGAAAGTCTTCGTTGCACGGATTACCAGAGATGCTGATTACGGAGAATGGAATAGGTGCTGATGCTAGGCGTTGTAGCACAGTTGAAGATGACTTCTGAAATACCAAGGAACGTTCATTCGTTTATTAATAAGTTCTTTGAGTCATCAGTCTCTGTTTAAAACATGCACTGGACTAACAGAACTGCAACCACAAATTATAGAAATGAGAAAATTTTTTAAAGCTAAATCATTAGATCTTCATTATCTGTAGTGACCGAAATCGAAATGTGGGTCTTAGTTATCAATTTGTTTAAAATTAATCTAACAGAGGGCCATAAACTATAATTTTGTGAAGGTATTGCGCAAAATCATTACAACAGGATGATAACATTAAAACATTTGTGTAATTTTCTTTATTAAATTTTGACGTCTTCAGAAGAGGAAAAGCGACTTAGGTATAACAAGCAGGTATATAACCTTTCAAGGTATCGCGTATTATTAATATTTTTGCATAAATTTGTTAACATGTGAATCTCAATTCGTTTATTCTTTTATATTGTAGAACCATATTTCATACACATACCTCGTGACCATATGGCAATATTATGTCTGCCGTTTATCGTTGTAGTCAACGTTTTGTAATGAAATTGATGACACCATCACGAATGCAATAAATTATTTTTAGGTATGTATGAGTTTGAAATTTGAATTGTACATCACCTATATTAGTTACAGACTAAAGATGGCTGGCTAGAACAACATTGTAACCAAGAATAATTTAACAGAATCAAATGAAGAAGCAAACAAAACCTTTATATATGGTCAAAAGATCGCGAGAAATGTAGAAATATATTATGATTAAATAGTTGTTAGTTGAACTGAAAATCAAAGAACTGAAAAGATGCGTGATAAATTCAATGTGTAATCTACAAAACAAGTTAGTCCAACACCTATAACTAACAGCGTACAGCAGGGGTGTGCAAATTGTGGCCCGCCGAGAGAATTTTTGCGGCCCGCGAAGAGATTTGTCAACCTAATGAAAGTGCGGCCTGGGCGATTAATTGAGTGCATCCAGCTGAAGTCCGTACCACGTTCCAAAGATAGTGCGGGTATTTTTTTCTACTAGATCGGATACCATTAACCCTTACAAGACAGTTGTAGCTTAATGTTACTGTACTACACAGACTGTGTGATACACATTACTAATATGCATTGTAATGAAATTACTACTATCTGTCCTGAAAGTAGAAATATATGATTTGTAATATAAATTTTAATAACTTCTAAAATAGTTTCTTAAGTGTAGTAGTAATGATGTACGCAGGTCGGATGCAAAATAAATCGTTATTAGGCCTTTCTGTACTTGGCTCCTTGGTGTAACTGCATGTGGCCCGCAGGAATTGCGGGAAAGTTTAATATGGCCCGGCTAGTCAGATAATTTGCACACCCCTGGCGTACAGTATGAAACAAATAAATGTTTGCTATCATAACTACTTTAAACATCAAACTCACCGTCAGTGTAACTTTCTTCTTTGTTGAGTCAGCCTGCTTCAACAGAGCTGATAACTGAAGCACAGTTATCTAAAACAAATTATAATAATTTATTATTTAATAATTGCGAAAAATGATAATGATTAAATAAATAAATTTAATAAATGACCCACACTAACCAGCAGAATATTCCTAACGTATTACTTTTAGAAGAATAACAAGCAAATACTATTACTATTAATGTTTACCTTGCCTTTCTCATGGCTGACTGCAAGATGCTGGCGCTTGCTGTGTGGAGAGGAAAGCACGCACATAGCGACACGTCTTAACACGTGCGCAGATATCAACTGTTTAATCTGCTGTCCCTGATCTCCCTGGTAATTCTGACGTACGTTCTCAAATGCCCCCTCCTGAGAGCCCAAGGTAGGTACCTATAAAAGGTCAACTTATAGTTAAAGCAACTAACATAAACAGATCAAAACCAGATAAGAATTACAATTAACAAATTTTAATGGTAAAATTGAATATCATTTTTATTTGTATTTTACACAAAAAAAACATTATATCTTTCTCAAAACAAAATGTCAGTTCTTTATTTTTGACTGGTTTCCCAAAAATGGCCATATTTAGTTGTATGTACTAAATGATACAGCTTACCATTAACTGATCTGTAGATTCTACTGCCTTATCGAGTGTATGTAGTTCATCTAATGCTGTCTGAGCCCTGGCTGCACTGCCAATAGGGGACATCTTCAAACAGTTTGCTTCAACAGCCGGCATGAGAGAATTAACGAGTTCCAATACTCCACGACTTGTGCCACATGTTTTCTAAACGAAATGTGTTAAAATAAATCACCAAATTTCAAAATCAGAAGCAAATGCATAATAAAATTTATTTAAAGCCAGCATTTGAGTAACAAATAATATAAGCTGAACAACTTTTCCCAAACTATAAATAACTAACTGCAACTACACAAGAGAGATTTTTATGTATAAAAATAATTCAAATTATTATTGTAATTACAGACAAATTACGCTAATAAAAACATATTCAAAAGGAAAAATGCTACTCAAAAGCACAAGAAAACGCTCTTCATAAATAAAGCTTAAAAACTTGTCTTGAAATTTTGTATCACTTACATGCTGTCTTATTGCATACAGGGCTTGTGTTAGTAATGCTGCATAAAACTTGTAAATTTAAATTCTTATGTGCAGCCATTTTAAGTTTGAAACAAGTTTAGACAACATTGCGTAAAGTCTGGAAACATAATCACAGCATTCGTAGCACACACTACCTAACTAACTTAAGTATAAATTACTTTATGTTGTCAATAAGATCAATAATGTATTTTTGTTCTATCAGTGGTACACACTGGGATGTAAAGCATAGTATTGTTTTACCAGGTAGCACAAATATTTTATATTATGAAGAATTTTCTCTTCCAATTACACAAGTCTTAAAAACAGGTAAGCGCAATGCTAAGTAATATAAGTTTGTAGGGAAAGTTTTTTTTAATCATACTATAAATTCCCTTTTCTTCCCTTTTAATAAATTTGTAATAAAAAATACAGAACTTCAGACTCAAACTAATAGCAATCAGTTATGCCATTCAGTGATAGAAAATTCAAACTACTATGCAAAAAGAGTAACTAGCAGACAACCAATTAAGCAGCAACTTACGACAAATTCAGTGAGCACATCTCTAGCTGATTCCAACTGACGAGCCAGCAGCTGTCGAGCTTTACTCGAGTCCTCATTTTGTTTTGCACTTGTGCTGGTTGAGGGACCCTGACTAAGAGGAGACGGCGACGATACTCGACGGCGAAGGGAACTAGGTAATGTTGGCTCTACGGAGAATGGAGACGCTCCCGTCTGAGCAGCCACGGTCGTGTCAAGTATACTTTGAGGTGTTCTCTTTACAAGTGCCTAAATATAAAATGAAATGAATCTCAATTTAAAAGCAAAAAAATTCACCGAGATTTCAGATCAAAATTCGTATCGCTATCCACAAAGTTTTCCAAAAAAAGGGTTTAAACAGGGTGGCTATGTGTACTTAAATGTATTACAGTACATGTTTATCATAGTAAAATTTAAAATGGCACCAAGTTTCAAGTATATTTGTTACAACTGAACATCAATAATTGGAAAACTGTGAGGAAAAAACATTTGACAAAGTAAGTAATAATAATTAATAACAAATTAAACCTTGGCATGGCGATACTGCCACATTTCGCCAAGACCACTTTGTAAGAAAAAAGGAAAAAACAAAAAATAAAAGGGTCGGATATGAAAAAGGGAAGGAAAAAAAGAAAAAAAGAGGAATGGTAATGGAAAGGCAAAGGATAATTGATGTGACAAGCAATGTTACACGAACAAAGATGCACCCAATAGCTAACAGAATTTGTAAAAGTGAAGCAAAGTGTTACACTACGTCTCATACAAATTGCAGTTTGTAAGTTGACATACATTGGTGTACATGTTAATGCAATGCAGCTTACAGTATTTTTTAAAAGTCTGTTGGCTATGTGTTATAACCTTATCAGTAACACACTGTGGTATCACTAACAATGCTGTAAATTACGTATTTTAACGAACGCTCAGCAAAACAGAATGTAAAACTGGAGGGCCAAATTAAGTTTGTGTTCCTGGTGTTTAAATAGTGAACGTCTTGCCCCTGGAAACATCCCGAGTAATAAAATAATGGAAAGTAGAGAATCGCCGTAGCTAAGGAATCAGTTTACACACCACAAGAATCAGCTTGCCTAAAAAGTTAATACAGCATTTAACAAAGACATAAGATGTGAAAGGTACAAAGACATAAGATGTGAAAGGTATAGGACCTTTCTACTGCTGACTAATCATTTAAATGACACCACTTTGAAATTAGCACAAGAACAAAGAACAGATTAAGAAAAAAATAATGAAAAGAAAGACCTCAGGGTAGCAAACAACTCTACCTGACAACTGCCGTCTTCTTTTGCTCCACAATCACAGAAGAATGAACCAAACTTGGCATAAGAAAGATCGTGATCCTTGTGACAAACTTTGGCACACACAGTGCACACACCAACACCATCTACCATTTTACAGGTATAGCAGTGATACCTGAAAGGCAACATAAGCATACATACACACATAGCGTCACACAGTGACTGCAGTAGCTCCATATATACTGTCAGTATGTTTCGATGTTTAAAAGTGAAAATGTTCTGCAATAAGTCTTTTTCACAGTTTTGTTATGCTCAAGCACAGATGGTGTAGGTCAAAGGTTAAGTGAACCCAATGTATCTAGCTTAACTACAACCGTCACATGACCTTACGTGCATAACTACATGTAAGTGAAACGCGTAAACCAGGCGGTTATTTTTGTTATTATACTACCGTATTTATTCGAGTATAAAGTGCACACGTGTATAGTGTGCACCCAAACTTTGAGTTCTTTTTCAGGTAGAAAAGTGTGCATGTTATACTCTAATAAATACGGTACATGTGTATAGTTTTAAACTAATATGTTACTCTTATCCGAAAACAGCTACAGCAAAATAGCAGCAGTAATCCATGTAAAATGAAATAACTGAGGCAAAAATGAATGCCACCAACTGCAACTGATACAACAGCATGGGCTGCAAAGCATTGTCAAGTGCAACCAACGGTGACCTTTGACCTTTTCACGATCATCATCAGTTGCCGGAACTGGGAAAAGGCTCATTGCACAACAATAACTGCACACTACACAGATTTTGGCACAAGCATAACCACTGCTAATATCGCCAGCATAAAATGATATACTGATTTATTCACTAATTTACGAACTTAAATAACTAATAAACAAAGATGCTTGTGTTTATTAGTTATTAGAACTTTATACAGAGGTGATAAGTTTCTACAATCTAGATGCTACACCAATATAGCATCTGCAATTTATTCTACTGCTGTATTATATAAGAGCCCCAAGTTTTAATCCCAATGTAAACATTTTTAAACAATGTATTTAAAGCTGGTCATTTAACTGATTAAAGTGGGAAATTTGACAACAAAAAATGCCTTCTTGCAAAGATATGTATTGTTTTTATATATATATATATATATATATATATATATATATATATGTGATCTATCACTACATTCAAAATAGCAATATCACATGTACCAATGCTGGTTCATGAATTCCTTCTGCGTGACAGTAAATGTACAAAGTTTATTGCAAATTGCATCCTCATCCGAATCCTCAGCTGCCGAGTCGTCATCATCAGGGATGACGTCCTCAGCCCAATCAGAATCCATGTCAAGAATAGGGACGTCCTTCTCTGGAGGAGGAGAAGCCGTGCCACTTCTGAAAGAAAAGTAGTAATTGACATGATTGCTAATGTAAAGATACCGAATGAGATTTGTAAATGTCTGCCACATTGTAGCTCAATAATCTTCATTTTCTTACACAAAATTAAGAACGCTCATTATTTCATAAACAAGATTTGTCAGTGGCTGTCCTTACTGCACTCATGTGTAAAACAACATACTGCACAAATTCTTTACAAATAGCTGTGAAAATCTGCCTTAGCTAAGCACATTTCAAAAGCAAAACAGCACAGTAATTTAAAGTGATAAAAATACCTAATTGATACCTAATACCTAAAAGAAGATTGAAGGTTTATTTTAAGATTTTACGGTGACTCTTAAAAATATCCAACAATAGATGTACGTAATAAATCTATCAACCTAATAAGGTTTACTAATTTAATAAAAGTGTTGTAGACTAGCCACTTGCTCTTAGGATGGCTTGAATAATTGATGGTGCACTAATTTAAGAGTGACCTCAATAAACTTGTGTCAATAAAACAACTTGGACAAAGTAACCTAATTAAATTAGATACTTGTCCCTGGTTTCACTTCATATGTATGTAATATGTAGTTTAACTTTGTATCATTCAAGCGCCTTTTATCATGCTTGAGTAATGGAAAGAAACGTTCTGTATAAGCTCTTAAGTCAAAAAACAAAAAGTAAAATTTCAGAGTAAACAGGAAACTGTAAACACAGAATGTTAGTCTTACCGCTCTGGTGAACTCTGTTTAAGAGCAGAAAGAATGTCCGCAATGTATGAAAGCAAGTAACAGGCTGATTCCATCATAATCTGATGTTTGCCTCCATGAATGGATTGAGTTAGTTTTTCTACTACATCTTTCTGTGATAAGTACTTCTTGCTGAAATTTAAAACCAAACCGAGCTACCAAATCTGTTTACAGAATAAATGAATGCTTGCATATTTTTCAACCCGATGTCTTCATTCATTGTTGGTACAATAACTTTACATTATAGCATCTTGTTAACAGTAATACGTTTATAGTTCGCTGACCATTAAAACATTATAGCTGGTAGAAATTGTGAATTAAACAATCGATTGTTTAAATACTAACTCACAATCGATTATTTAAATATAATCTTATGTCAGGCAACACAGATGTCAAACAACATGTCACGAATCGATGCAAACTTTTTTTGCTTGAACTCTAGTAAGAAATGGTGATGAGGATATTACTAACAAGTTTCAACTTTTAGCATAGGCAACTGTAATACCTAAAGTAGCTAGATGCTTATCCTCACCACAAGTATTTGTAGTGTTCTTCAGTTTGTGGTACATTAGATCTGCAAAGATTTTACCCACTACTGCATGTGGCATACCGTCAAACGTCTAGGAGCTTGCCATATTCATAAACTAACAGTATTGTAATGCTACCACATACTAGTTTTTAGCTTAATGCTGTTTACACCTATGCAAATTGTTTAGCAGCATTTTATTCTAGGTGGTGCAGCCACTTTTTAACATAATAATTGAAGAATCGCATAAAGATGAAAAACTTTTTCTCATGTCGGTCAAATATTATGTCATGTCAATCAAATATAACATAATTGTATTTTGTAGTGCTTCAACTTGCTTTACTAGTCTAGGTGAAATAAATCATCCATTAATCTCACAAAAGTGGCTGAGATAGTCATGCTACATTTAATGCAAAAAAGGCAAAGAGTTTCTAGTCATCACAAACACACTTTTTAAACAGGATTGCTAGCTTGTTTGTTTGTTTGCCTATCTTACTGGTAATCAAGCACTTATTTATCTTATCATGTTTATTTTGCACTGCTCACATTTTAACCCAAAATATTTCTAGATACAGAGCAGCTGAATATGAGTCAATTGTTTTTCCCTCATACACCTCTTAATCTGTGATTATTTTACTACATCAAATTTTCAAGCATTTCAAAAAGAACACAAACACTTTCTACTTCCATTCTTCAAGACCTTGTCTTGACATTTTTTTTATGGCTGTAGCCAAAATATCGAGTGGTCAGAAGGGCAATTTGTATAAGAAGTGAGAAAGACAGAATGCAACCGGCAGTATGCTGCATAACTACACATCGTATGCAATTCAATGAATATTCAAATTTGCATAAACGTAGCTTTTAAATGTAATTCTCATCCAGCTCATATTATAATATTGTAAAAACAGCTTTGATCAAACAGCATAACACAATACAAAATGAAGAACATTTGATAATTGCTCAAGAACAAAAAAATTACAAAAAGGTGTCAGCTTACCAAAGATCAAGCCATCCTGTGGCAGCTTTGAACAATGGTACATGACCAGTGCCAGAACCAGCTCCTGCCAGTGTAGCCATTACCACCATCAGTTCAGCAAATCCCATGCCTTCTGTGGCCGGTGAAAGGATCTGAGATCCCATGGGAATGAGAGCATTTAGGATAGCAATCGCTACGTCTTCTCCAACGTGGTTGTTCTTGCCAACTATATAGGATGTCAAACCTTGTAGAAGTAAACGGTTCTCTTGCACTGATGACATTTCATCATTAGTCTGTAAACAAAGGACGTTGTTGATGTTTACCATTTTACTAAATAAACAAGATATCCATGCACAAAACAAAACAGTTTCAAGCAAAAAATGTGTGTGTGCATAATGGCATAACCTTCATAAAGAATATTAGAAAAATTGAAAGTGTGTGAAGGAAAACAAAAATGGTGGTTAATACTTGAAATTTAAAGTAATTGGCTATTTGGCTGTTAGCTGACATGAACATTTGGAGAATTGAACAGAGACAGATTCATACATTGCAGTCGTTGTGCTTAATTGATGATGTTGAGTTTCAAAATCTGCACAACTGGTTACTTCGTCTTTGGCAAACATCACTGTAAGTTTTGCTGTCTTGTCTCATTAATGATGGTTCAATTAAAGAATAAAAACTCAAATTTTCCATAATAAAAAGTAATCATTTAGTAACCAAGTAGTGGGAAAGTAACCCAAACTAAACTAATCACCTACACCACCAAAAACAGGCGTTTAACTGATTAGCACATTTAGTATTTCTATACCTGAGCACCTAGAAACTAAAGTAAAGTGTAAATGAAATACTTGAAAAAACAGTTACAAAACTATTCGCAAACAACAAGCACAAAGGACTGGATTGGCTTTATTGCGATAAACAAGTATAATCATCATTTTGTTGTCAGCATGCGGACTACACAGACATTCACAAAATGAAGAAATTCAGTCAAGTAATACCTGAGAGGATCCAATGATCATTTTGGTCAGCCATTGCTGCAATGTTGGTGTATCAACACCCGAAAGTTTGGAAAGAGATTTGCACAATTTGCTCAAACTTTCGTCGGCCGGATTCTTCTCAACTAGTTGAAAAAGCTTGTTGAAGAATCTCAACACCATCGTACCATAAGCTGGACTCAGAAAATCACTTGCTGTTGACAACAAAACACTCACAAGATCTATAAAAGAAACCATTGAAAAAATTAAACACACAAAAACTACTTTGTTCCTCTTTTTAGACTAAATTACCTTATCTAACCTGCACTCAAATGATACTATCAAACTTTCATATCAAAAACAAAAAACACTTGACTGACAATATGAAGTTAACCTGCATCAATACAAGAAACAATAAAATGATATTCAGTTATTAACAAGAAAATTTCTCAACAAAAAAATGGAAAAAACATGACGTTTTAGAGCGCCACTGACTAGCACCTTCGGGTGAAAAAAGACAAGATTTCCTACAGAGTAATATTTTCACATTTCAAAATTTATAGTGCGATCACTAATCAAACACAGAAAATTTAATATGGCAAAAACAATGAGAAAAAGCAAACAGGACGAAACGTAAGTAATGACGACACAGTAAGAATGCCGGTATGCAGCAGAAAAACCACAATTTCCGACAAATACAATGTAGGCAAGCTGCATAATTCCAATGTTCAAATAAAACTTAATTTAGTAGTTAATTTATTAGTAACCTACATAATAAGCATAGAGATAACAACGATATTGATATTAATGGCAACATGTATAACATGTAACAACAATAACTTCAGTGACACTGCTAACAAATTAATTTGTTCAAAGAGAGACATGAATCACCTGAATTCTCTGTGTAAAATTTTTCCATTGCTGCTTTTCCGGCTGGTTTATCGAGGATGGATTCCATAAAGCGCAAGCACTCATGAAATATCATTTCATCAAGATTGCTAGAAAACACAAATACTATTTGTAATACTAGTATAGCAGAGAAAATATAAACAGAGACATGGACTCAATCGTGAACATATAAAAGCCTTCCCAACTTGTTTAAAGCGTAGAAATGTTAAACTACACTAAATTTTAAAAATTTCCAACAAGACAGTTTTGTAGCTTTCAAAAAAAGCAAATTCTTAGTTTAAATATTTTAACTCATCAGCAGCCGGATTTCTGATAATCTTTCCGGTTCACTCCCTCTTGCTATTGATACTAATGAAAAATGGCCGACTATGATTGAAACTGGTAAAGAGTAGTATGTACAAAATTGATTAGGGTCATAAAACTTTCATATTCAAAACCCTCTCATGGTCAGGAACATTGCTTGGACTGGTTTAAAACTGTGGAAGTTGGAATTGTGCATTGTATTAGGTGCTGCCATCTATGTGCTAATCTTGTTACATTCTACCAGCTGACTTACCTTCAGTATAATTGTATGGTCCAGTGAATACACTGGTCCTCTCCCTATCTAAAATTAATGGTTGTTGTGAAGCCTGTGCAACTCTGCATAGGTCAAGTTCTACACCTGTATACTGGCTGTGAAACAGGTTTTACTGACTGTTTTTGCTTTCTAGTTTGCTCAATGTTCAGTGCAGCAGTTTTGCTACTCATGTTTTCTGTAGTTCAATAAACACTTTTCCGTCGTGTGCAGTGCAAATATTTATTATAGATTTTTGGTTCCTATTCATACTTCTCTGTGCCTAAACTCAATCATAACACAGTGACTGAACAACAACTTTAAAAAATGACTCATTAAAACAAAACGCACATCTTTTTGTTAATTTAAGCTGCATAAACCTAAACCTAAGAGTAAACTTAAATTGTATATGAGGTAAACAAGACTAACAGTGAGCACAAACAAATGGCACCTTTCTTTATTAGCATGACAATAGAGAAGCTGATGGCAGCAGCGTAACGTCTCGTAATACAATTTTGTCAAAAATCTATCTCCCTCGGTTGAATCGAGCACCCTTTCCAGTGTCAGAAGAGCAAAATCAGCCATGTTTTCGGTTGTAGCATCCATGACAAGCGGTAACATAACACGAATGAGTTCATTGTTGCTACTATCATCTGGACACCATCTACAAAATCAAATAAAATGAATTATGAGCAATGTGTAACATATAAATTACAGAATTCTTCGAATTGGTTGTAGAGATTGCCATTATTTATTAGTTTGCTGAAGATCTAATTCACATGTGTGTTTCACACTGTTACGTCTTTGTCATTGGCAGAATTTTTACTTTTAAAATGAGAGACCTACGTAGTACGTTACATTGAAGGTGTTCTACTCACATGATTAGGTCACCACAAAGTCGCACCACGGAATGCAACATGTGCCTCAGAGAAGCGGCAACACTAAACAACGGTTGCCCGGATACTGATCCCACATGAGCAGCAACAATGGCGCTAATGTAGCTCTCTGAAGGAATGTTGTCGTTGGCATAAACATTTCTCTACAAACAAATCAAATAAACGAATAATTTAATGCAAAAGTAAAGTGCAAAAAAATTGTAATAGTAACTAGGGGTGAGCATTCTCTACCAGAAAGCGAATTCAAATTGAATTGAATTTGCGAATTTCGAATCGAACCGAATTTTAGTATTTGGAATCCAAATCGAATTCGCATTGAGTTTGAAAGATTTTCGAACAAGTTTTCGAAACCACTAGTAAAAAACAGTCTTACAAAGATAATGCGTATTACTTGATTTTGTTCTGCAGTAAAACCACTAAATGCAGTAAAGCAGTTAAAAATTTTGCACAGAAACTGCAGCTAAATTGTGCTAATTGCATGACATATCAAATATTTTAATGATGAAGAACATATGTGGCAGAAGTGCTGCATTATTAGAATCTATCATTTTAGGTTCGAATCGAATTCGAACTTAGAAAACTTGTTCGAATTCGAATTGTTCACCTCTACTAGCAAGTACTTAATAGCAGCATACAACAAGGTCCTAACAGAATTGTACTTTTGTGTGTTATAGTACGTTAAGTTAACAAAATTGGGTTAAGTGACAAGAGCTCTTCTAGCTGACATCACATTTATACAGGCCTTTCTTAAAATAGCACACTCACTTCCATAGAATTGTTTTAAAATAGACTACTGAAGAAGAGAGAGAAAGATCAATTCATCACAACTGTTTATTCTTCTGTTTCTCTCTGCTTCACACACCACAAACAGTTCATGAACAAATTTCTTTAAAAACCAGCCCCAAATTTGATACATATTGCACATATTTTTGCATCTAAAGCTATTAGCAAAATTGTACTTTAATTCTGTTCTTTGTAATTTTTATGAAAAGTATAATTTCATGCTTAATATGGAAATTTCATGTTTCATTTCAATTTTTTAATTCTGTAATTTTATTAATTGTTCCAATTCTTGATATTAACAATTACAATTGTATCCATGAAAAATGACTTTATCACTTTCATTATTTTTTACATCCAACATGCAAACCAGTATCTGAAATGAGACACGAAACTAAACTTCCAAACGCTGTAAAACATCTAGGGCTTTGAAATCAGTGGAGATAAGTAATAAAGTTACAAGAAACATCTGAAGTGAAACACATTTTACCACAATGGCAAACAGTCATCAGCTATTATCACCCTTATTATTATTATTATTATTGTATTTCATATCTTAAACAGGCAGGGTACCTTCCGGGTCTATTCAGATACAGGTCCGTTCAGCAAGCTTTGAACTATAGCAAAGTATGGTAACTGATAATGACCATTTGACTTTGCAAAGAGATGTTTAATAAATTTTAGCAAAAATTTAATAAGAGTTTCAATTTTATGTCTTCGCGCTAACTGTATCAGACATTTTGAAGCACATCACAGAGTTTTAGTCTTTTGAAAATTAAATGTATCTTAATGAACTTTCATTCATTAAAGCCAATTATCATTTCTCGTGGACAAAAAATGATAAAATGATGCTCAGATTGTTGACAGGTGTAAGTTTCTAGTTCCATATACACAAGCAACTACATAAATAACACAAAAAACTACATAAGATAAAGAAGATAAGTAGATGAAACATTCAGAGGAAAATATCTGGATAAAACAGAACAAAGATGTGGCAGATATTTTTGCATGACAAAGTCCTGATCAATTACATAACCAATTTGAAGGGATGTTAAAAAGCCAACATACTAACAAAAAAATGATAATGAGTCTCACCCATGCACCAATGACAGGAAACTCTGAAGACGCATTACAACCCTGCCACTTGTCGATGATGTTGCGCAACGATGGAGGTAAATGACCCATAAGAGCACTGCCATAACTAGCAAGCTTTCCTGATCTAGTGGAAGCCATACTGAGCACAACTCCATACGCCTGTAGGGCTTCTTCTCCTAAGGGAGGTTTATCTGTTCCGGCTCCCTGCTGAATCTGATGCAAGAGGTCAGATCTGTACACAAAGTGAACAAAAAAGAATACATAAACGAAATACACAAAAACTTAAACACCGCTTAGCAAAACTCATTGCAAGTGATCTGCGCGCTTATTTCTTATTAAAAGCACAAAAGCAACGGCTCCTAGACTACGGCCTTCAGTAGTGACAAGCTGGTGGAAATAGGAGAAACCCTACACCTTCAAATCAAGACTTTAGTGATTTTATTAAAGAATAATTCAGAATATCAGCCTGTTTAATGTACTTAAAATACTATCTGGCTACATTCATCTATACTTACTGTAACATATTTAAAATTAAGAATAAGCAGATTAAAAATACTATGTTAAGCAACAACTAAACGTCGCATTTGTCACTAAAATACAGAAATCTAGGGGTTAATGATATGTAATTCATTAATGATTACAAAATTATTACTCAACAAAGGTAATTCACTGCACCTTCACCTTCAATATAATGAAAATTTTGGGACAAACTCACCTAATAAACGTTCTATAAGTATCAATGAGTTGAAATGACAGTGGAAGCAAATTCTGTGCAATTTTCATAGCTTTCTGCGGCTCTGGGTCAGACTAAAACCAAATCAATCAAATCAATCAGAAATTTCAAAATAAATAAAATTTTTCCTGCAAATTTATGAACAATTATCAGAGTAAATACAAGTAGCCAAAGTAAGCAAGTTTATACTGGTTCAGTGGTTGAAGTGCTACTATACTTATGTGTACATTTTGTTTTATGCCTGCCTATTACTTATTCAATGCAAATATTTTGCTGCAAAGGTCAAAACTAAACAATAGCAAATTAAAACACTTTCCAATAGTTTCGGCATTAGGTTGCAATTTTTCACTCTTGCGTTATTTTCGTATGCTTAAAAATAAATACAAAAATAGGTGTGATACGATGGCCAAACATGTACAAAAGCATACTGTACTCAATGTCGTGACGCTAAAGTTATCGCTGGGTTTTGGGGAGAGCCAACAACCGACATTGGCAGGCTTATCAGACTGTTTTTGAAGTTGCGATGTTCAAGTTAAACAGATGAAATCAATGGATGAAAACATGGTTTAACTTCGCAATCTGTATTTTACTCAAAATCATAGTCTCATAGTCAGTGAAAAATACGTGAAAATGATAAATATAATCAACAGTAGTAAACAAAAGTCAAAGTAAATCCAACAGCCAATAAATCATGGCACCGAGTCAAAACGTTATTATAACCAAATCACTATTTAAGCCCATTGCTTGGCCTCAAATCTTGCTACCAAGTGTGAAAAACTACTACATTCACAGAGAAGCCCAGTAACCCAGTTTCATACAAACATATAGCAGTCGCAAATACATACAAATATTGGAAACTTTCAAGTGTACAAACAGGTCAGCACTGACATAGTGGTAATGAAAAACTAAAGTTTAAAACTACAAATCAAAATTAATAATAAACTGTAAATTAAATGCTCGCATCTGGCGACACTTGTGGTGGCTACTTTTCTGTATAATATAATAGTCAATATAATAATAGTCAAATACTTTTACAAAGAGCAAAAAACTTAATGATTGGCAAACTCTCTAAATTAAGTATACATACAGTTGTCTTAGCAAAACTCTCATCCAGTGCCACCTGAACTTTAGCAATAACTGCATCTAGCATGTAAACGTTGCATAATGACGGCAAGCTTTTGACTGGCAGCACCTTGCCTGGATCATCAATGCAATGTTG
Organism: Tubiluchus corallicola; assembly: GCA_030141605.1. NCBI lineage: Eukaryota > Metazoa > Priapulida > Priapulimorpha > Priapulimorphida > Tubiluchidae > Tubiluchus > Tubiluchus corallicola. Next base: position 117,844 of record JAQGDQ010000158.1, read on the forward strand.
TGATAACTGAAATAAATGAAAGTGATTAGAATACATTTTCTTTCTGGAAAATGAAGACAGACACCAGTTGTGTCATAATGGCAAACTGTCATCAAACTGTTACTACTTATTGCCAAGGTGTGGTGCTGCATTTTGTACAGGTGAGAGATAATTAGGCTTCATATGACATCCTGTTTTTCCTGCTAGTCTTTTTTCTCTTGGAACGAATCATATGCAAAAAATCAAAATGAAAACCCTTATTAACATTCTTCCATCTGTCACAATCAAAGCCTACCTGTTTTTGAATAAATATTTCTGCCAGGTTGATGTCGTGCTCTACGTTGTTACATGCTTTGCTTACATTCTGTACCAGTGACTCAGCTGTTTGAGTCGTTATACCTTGCTTCACTAGGTAATCCTAAAACATACAAATTAAAAAATTGTGTTCAAATTACAGTTATGAAACAAGACAAGTGAAAGAACTTTAACTTCAAACTGACACATTATTTTTACCTAGTTTTAGATGCGCTAAGCATGAAAAGACGACTAACTTGAGTTACCAAAGAAAAACTGTGAATCCAGACTAGGGAGTATTCTCGCCGAGCTAACTCACAAGGTAACTCCATAAGTAACTCGCAAGTGTGTTCAGGATTAGGAAGCAAAACTTGCTGTAAGTTACTCTCCTACAGTAAGCACGAGCTGACACTCCCTTTATTCACTGCGAGAAGTGTCGAGAGTAACTCGCCGAGGCATTCACACAGGACAGTAACGCACAGAAAATCAACTGGCAGCAACACTTGGAGAGTTTGCAGTAACTTGCCGACAGAAACTCGCAAAGCAGTTCACGCTTGCAAGTTTGCTGTCAGAGGTTAGACTCATTACAGAAAACTCGCTAGTCTGGACGTGTTCAAAAACACTAAAAAATGACCAAAGTGTTAAAAATGGCGATGCTGTTCAGTAATGCAGCTGCAGTATGAATGACCATTAGTGAAGTCTATTTACACTCATCTCATTTTAAAGTTATTATTATAAGTAATATTCTAATATAATATTATAAATCTGAACTTTGGACTGTTTGCAGGCAGCACTGAAGTGCAGTTTAGTTATGACTGTATGAAGAAAGGTTATAATAACAGCAGAGTGTAACAACATGCCGTAGCAAGCGTTAAATTTTCGATAGACACCCAGCCACAAAATACCATACCACCAAGCTGCAGCAACCATTTTTTAATTTACGACACTCGTGTGGCAATGTTGGACACCCAGGCACAAAATACCATATTACCAAGCTGCAGCAGCCATTTTATAAATTAACGACACTCGTGTGGCAATGTTGGACACCCAGGCACAAAATACCATATCACCAAGCTGCAGCAGCCATTTTTATTTTTAATATTATTATAAGTAGAGACATGAGAATTCCATGCAACGTACAAGAAGCCTTATACAGGGTCTTTCAAAGTCCCTCCCTACTTTGATTTTTAATATGGTTTGCAACTTGAGGTAAACAATCATATTGTACTAAATTCTTATTCGGGACCTGAACTTTTGAATAGCATTTTGTAGTCACCTTAAAATTCAGGCCATTGTGTAGAAGCTTTATCTAACAGAATCAAATTGCTACAAGACCAAATGACTTCTTTTAGGCATAAAATTCTGTTTTTAGGACACCACCATGTTTCTAGCACTCACAAATGATACATTATCAAGAGAGCAAACCTAAACCAGCTAATTTATTCTTTAGTTGAAATGCAAAAACATTTTAATAGAAGAAACATCAGCAAAATACAAATAAGTACACATTCGACCCATCCAGTAGCGTATTAAGCAATAAGAAAATGAATAATACCTTTGTCCAGTTAGAGAAGGCATTGTTTCCAAAGCGAGGTGCCCACCTTAACAAGTGTAGTATCTCGGCTCCAGTTTCCGGTACGTAATCTTTGGTCAGTGTTTCCATGTACAATACTGATGGTGGCAAGCAAGCAAGAAGACGCCATGTGATCATAAAATGATACTGCAGAAAGCAAGCCGCCTACATGTAAAAAATATACAAAATCAGATAATTGGTGTATTTCATTTATACTGACAAAAAGCATTGATATTTTTGAAGATTTCACACATTGGTATGCCAAAATTTCGTGAATCCTTGAAGCTGGAACCATCACAGCGACACTCACAATCAGCAAGAGTGACCGAGTAGAATCCCTTGAAAAAGGCGCCCCTTGCCAGAATGCAGTTGTTCCTCTTCTTCATTTCTATTCTGCAAAACTTCGATGTAGCTCTACCAGATGGCATAACAGAATCAAACACAAAACAGTTCTTGGGATTGTTAACTCATGTACTAGCCCACTGATCAGCTAAGATTTCTACCCAGATAATCATTGTACAACATCATTTTCTATGACAGGAGATGTATGTATTATATATTCATAAATAATATACACTCACAAGAAGTGACGGTTTAGCTGAACATTTAGCATCCTGTTGCCGTGCTGCATAGTTTGTGCCCATTGACAACATGTAAATACAGGCTTCATACAGCTCACTGTATACTAGTGATTCTTTTCCAGATAGCAATGTGTTTATTGCCTGAAAAAAATGTGTTTCTGACAAAGTTTTTAGCGGTCTTCATACAAAAATGCAGAAATAATATCTGTTTCAGATGCCATATGAATCCTTTACATTTTTTGAAGTAAAAATATTAACATGAACAAAATTCAAAAGAAAGTAAATTCTATACTGATTAGATTATAATTTACTCCATATAATTACTGTATATGATACGAAACTTAACAGTTTACTAATACAATAGTAATAAAAACATTATTTTGTGCATTGATTCAGATTAGTGGTAAAAGCCACCCTGCAAGCAGAAACACAATTGGCAAGATTGAAAAATCAGCTAGCATTAAGCAGTTGTGATATCATACGTACTTCCAGCTGAGCTTTGCCTGCCTCTTCGGTTGACAATAGAAAACTGCTGGCCTGTAAGACAATGTGTTAATGAGCAGCCGAAATCCAAATAAAATTAGTAAACAGTTAGTAATGCTTGAGGGATTCGACACAATGAAGAAATGTGATCTATGCAAATTCTCAAAATCACCAAAAGCACATTGCGGGTGTGAACATAGTAATCACAGCAAGATCATTGCAGTAGCAAACAGCACAAAGAGGAAGAAATATCACACCACTGAAGGTTGTTTCTGTAAAAAGTGAACTAGTAAATAAGAAAATTTCAAGAAAAAATGTAAAAATCATGACAAAATATTATGGAACATTGAGAACTAAACCCAGGTCTCGGGTTCAAACCCCAACTAGCCTAGAATTTTTCAGCGTTTCTTTTCTCTTTCAACTCATTACCTTCAATGGGCTATAGCTGTTGTAAAACAAACTGCAATGGTTTATGAACACTGGTATTCACAGTAATAATCTAGTTAATAATATTATAGACTATTCTTACTTAATTTGGTTCTCCGCAAACTGAAATTCATTCATATGACTTGGCAAACTTAACGTACATGGTAAAAATGGGAATTAATCACTATATTAGCAGCCGTCGCTCAGCCACATATGGATAGATGAAAAAACTCTCCCTCAATAAAATAAATAGCCAGAATTAATTAGAATGAAACTTCTTCCCAGAGTAAATACTAAACACGACAGTCAAGCATCAATTAACTGACCAGCCTTCAAGTTGTTTAACTTTGATCACTGAGCACTAAGCACACATCATGCCCTCTAACTAACTATTCAGCTTGACCCCAGCTAAAAAAGGCAAGTTTAACTAAAAGCTTTTCACTAAGATGAATATAACAAGGGATGCTCCACTTCCCTAACACAAGCTAGAAATAAATCATGCGTAAATTGAAGATGTAACATGTAATGAAAAAGCAAATGAACCAAGTGATTAATTCTACAAAATTTGGATGCAAGTCTAATGATGAGAAATGCACAGACAGGCACAATCAAGTTATATGCGAGATCATTTACCATACTTAGCTACATGCATCTACTGTTTCAAAATACTAATTAATGCACACTATTTGAAAAACAGAACAATGATTCTACATATAACAGACTACCTAGATATATAACAACTCTACGTTGCAGGAATGCAATGGTTCTATTTCAAATAAAAGAAATGTTGCTGAAAGTTGTTTTCTAAACCAAAGAAAATTTCCAAAAGCAAGTGAAACTGACATAAATACGACATCAAAAAATAACGTCTGAAAAGACTAGACTGCTTTTTTTCGAGATTGTTTTATTCGAAACTTTTTTCAAACTCACCAGACCATAGTTCACGTTAACGTATCTATGATACTAATTCACACCGAGTCTGCAGAATACCCGGAAATGAAAAACAAAGCAGGAATATAAAGCAAAAGTTAATAATGTAGCATAGCGTAACAAACCAACAGCAAATAAATGTATCTAAAAGCAAAAATGGTCACTGCCAGAGCACCCCATACTCTTACTACAAGCACTAGCAGGTTGATTACATACCAGTCCGTCAATCTTTGGTGTCTCTTGAACGTTAAAATCTGTCGGACCAATGTTATAAAAATGAGGTCTCATGGCTGCTTCTGAAACAATAGTAACATTGCCAATTTATTTTAACAATGTAATATTTGTACACTGACAATATTACACAGCAATGCACGGTGTGAACATGTGCACGGACGTTTACACTTTCTGTGAGCTGAAAACAGACAGGAACTGATTTTAAAACATTATTTTTAAGGTTGTGGCTGAGATTTAGATTTGATACAGGATCAAAATTTGTCAACAGGAAGTCCGTAAGCCGACGAGCCATTCAGATAATTTAAAAGCAAATATGAAAATCAACAAAACACTTCCATAGACGAATGACCAAGCTTGTTTGTTTCTTTATAGATGCTTACAGAAATGTCACAATAAACAAAACATTATTTGTCATTAAAGGGAATGAAAAGGCAATTTTAAATTATGTTACAAAAAAAATTTCCACACAAAGTGATATTACTTAGCATTACACTTACCTGTTTGAAAAACTTATGTAACTACAAAAGAAAGTTGCCGGAGTTTGAATTTACAAGTTTCATACAGTGCTACTGCTAATGCAACTCCTGTATGCAATAAGATAGCGAGTGGTACAAAATCTCAAAAAAAATTTTAATCGTCATTTATGTATAGTGTTTTCTTGTGCTTTAACAGGCCAATACACGAACCCAGAATTAGAATACAGTTCACCGTTTACCTGGCACATCACAAGCAATACAGTTCACCGTTTACCTGGCACATCACAAGCAATACAGTTCACCGTTTACCTGGCACATCACAAGCAATGCAGTTCACCGTTTACCTGGCACATCACAAGCAATACAGTTCACCGTTTACCTGGCACATCACAAGCAATACAGTTCACCGTTTACCTGGCACATCACAAGCAATACAGTTCACCGTTTACCTGGCACATCACAAGCAATACAGTTCACCGTTTACCTGGCACATCACAAGCAATACAGTTCACCGTTTACCTGGCACATCACAAGCAATACAGTTCACCGTTTACCTGGCACATCACAAGCAATACAGTTCACCGTTTACCTGGCACATCACAAGCAATGCTTCTTCGATAGCTTTCTTCCACCTCCTTACACGGATAATGCAGTTTTAAACAATGTGTCCCATCATTGTCAGCTGTCACTGCTGCAGAGGTGGAGCCACCAGTCTGGTAAGTGAACAAGTTCCACTGTATCTGTGCAACAGAAAAACAAAAAAAATATTAGCTTTAACCTAATTTCCAAATTTAAGAACGTATTCACCAAAACAGAAGTTGCGGAGCTTTTTAATGAAAGTCAAATGAAAACTTTTTACGGTCAGTTTATTTATTTATTACAAGTAGCACACATGAATACCTGATCTATTAATGTTGGTGGAGCAGAATAAAAGTTGTGCAGTAGGTACTCAAACAATAGCAGCAGGCGTGTTATGTGAGGATGAACCTCGTCTTCAAACGATCTGAAAAATATTGTTGATTATTTGACAAACAATGTACAAATGAACACACAAATGCGTACTTAAACTTAGAAACTATGTGGCACAAAAGTTTTCATTTTAATAGTCCCGGAATTAGTTAGTGCGGGAATTAGTTATACTAAATACAGAATCACGAAAAATTCAAACAGTCAAGGAAGTTATTTCCACAATAAAGGAAAACTGTCAATAATCACTGTATTTTTATTAGATTAATATATCAACTAGAAAGCCCGTTTCTCTGCTCATTTTTGAAATGTAACTTTAAATGAAACAAGTAAAAACAGTAAAGAAATGCAGTTTGAGCAGAGCTGCTACAATGTGTATTGGCAATTGTGAACAGAGGTGTGAGAAATTCATGATGCAACATGCATTGCGATAGCACTAATTCTGTCGTACTCCCTTTCCAACAATAGCTTTTGTTATACAGCTTCGCACAATGCAAACAGTAACCGAGGAGTCGGGAACCAAAAACCAACTAATTATCCTCTTAGATAAAATATCAAAAAACAGCAATGTCCTACTAAAATTTAGATGTAAATACAGGCTCTGCAAAGAAACAAAACAACAATTGAGGCAGTATAGTAGGTAACACAGTTCACAGCCCAATGACAAATGCCCTTCTACAAATATAACAAGGTCACTGCCTCTTACACACACTAGACTCATCAATATTATACCTTACTGCTAAATATTTTTCTGTTTAAACTATTGTTTTCTCCTTAAAAACTGTTTCACCTGTGTACTGAAAGGCATCACAGCTTTACTCCATTAGACTTGTACAAACCCAATCTTTTCTATTATTTTTTTAAGTAGTTTTGTCATTATTAGGTTAAGTAGGTTTTCATGACAGGAAGTTTGTAGCATGCTCTCTGTGTGTTGTGCAATGTGTTACTGTATAATATTACCAAACCTGCTGAATTAGTAAATATTATGGTATTCTGCAAACACGTTTTCACATTATGCCGCATAATATAGCTAACAATTAAGAATGTTCTTAATTCTTCTGAAATTAAACTTACATTTTTGGCGATTTTCTCAATTCCACAAGTAGGACAGCAGATTTGAGCAGAATCAGTTTCTTTTGCATCAGAGGGAGTGTGTGAAACAGAAATAACAGCAGCTGGAAGTGTTCCACATTGACATCTGGAAAACAAAGATGGACGTTACATGCAATCAACGGTATAAATGTAAAACTAATTAGAATAGAATTCAAAAATATGTTTGAAAGATGCAGCAAGAAAACTAAAACGAATAATGCTACAAGTGTGAAAATGATAATCAACACTTAGCGCTGTATTTCAGACAGTAATTAATTATTAAATGTTCTTTAAAATTCTTGAAGTATTGAAGATGGTGTCTTAATTTTAGAATGCCCATTTGCCACATAAAAATACCTTCCATATTTTCCAGCATAACATTATCTGCATTCTCTACTCCATTCTTCAGCGCCTCCAAAAATCTCTCCCAAATGTTGATGATTGCAGCTTCGCTCTCGCTGTTTAATCGATCTCTCTCCCGCTGTTGCCACAGCACCAGAACCTGAGCCAATAAGCTCAAAGTGCGGGGGTAAATTTGCAACGGCCAGTCAGCTTTGGACATTAAGCTTACTCCAAGTTGAGTTAAAAGCACATCCTTGCAATAAAATATAGGCGATGAAACATCCAAGGAGTAGAGACAGTACAAGCCCCAGATACATAACGAATAATTATAAACAACAAACCATACTGCAGTCCATAAAGTGGGACTCAAACTGCATTTCATGACTTGACACAAGTACAAGCATAAGAACCAGTATATCTCAACTGCATTCCTTGAATAACTTTGTAAAACTTGTAACTATTAAAAGAATTACACAGGTTTTATACTGACTCAAGTGTTACTATTTAAGCTTTACTGAAATCATTTGTAGCTGTTTTATAATCCTACATTTTAATGAAATTCTACAAATACAAAAGTGACAAAAACTGCTAATTAAAAAAAGAAAAACAATTACTGATATTGAACATTAAATTATTATGAGTGCATGAAACCTCTGTTAATTTTATGTATTCCGGTAATTTTTTACGCTTTCTCCATAAATCAAGTTATCATCACCAGGTCTGGCAAAACTGCAGAAAACACGACGTACCTGATGAGCCTCAGTCAGGATGTTAGTAGCAATGAGGTTATGATTAAACCTGGCTACAGCACAACTGAAGTCTTCATAAACACCGGCTGTAAAAAATGTTGGAATGATTGTTTTTTAAATAAATGAAGCTTTAAAAAGATTGTTTTTTTGTAATTTTTGTCAAAACCTTCTTCGATATGAAGTAACATTTCTTTAAAGTACGACTCCATGATCATGTGCTTCTACTGTACAGGTAGTGGTCGACTTACAACCACAATAAGTTCTGGCGGATTGACCATAAGATGAATTGGACGGCGCCTATGATAAATTTATCAAAACAGATAGAGATTTAAAGTTAATTCGTTTGAAAAAATAGAAGGAAATATGAGTCATAGTTGATTTTATATAATTAATAATTAAGTTGAGGTCGGATCGTAACGTCCAACAGTCGTAAATTACATAGGTCATAAGTCGATAACTACCTCTATACTTCAAAATATTTGCAGCATTAGTTAGGAAGTACCCAAATATAACTAGAACAAACAGTCTGTAATCATCCAAACAAAAAATTTCTTTCACATTTTCTTTTTGAAAATTATAAAATGTCTTCCAATCTTCGTGAGTTTCAGATTTACTTACTGCATGTTTCTCTGTCTAAATCACGAACAACACTGGCTAAACTAGCCATGTGAGGCTCCCCAAATGATGATCTGAAAAAAACATGCCATAAAAGGTAGGACTAGGATGTGTGTTCAATGCCACCCATAGCTAACTGTTTAGGAAAATTTGATATTATTAAGATAACTAATAAGTCATGATAGAATAAGTTAGTCCAATAATGAAAAGCTTATGCAAAAGTTAAACGAAACTGTAGAATAACTCAAGCATAAATAATATACGTCCATCCAACCCACTATTCCTAAACAGTCTAGTCACTATTTAAGCAACTTAAGCTAACTTAACAGATAAACAAATAAAATAAATAGATAAACAAATAATTAAATAAATAAACAAATAAATAAATGATAAGAATAAATAATAAAAATACAAGTTATCACAAATCCGAAGTTTTTGTTGATAATGACATACTAACAGGAAATGTACACCTTGGCAATGATCTTTTGAAGAATGTCAAAATACTGACATTAAAGCTTACTTGTCGTTCGTAACATGTTCTTTCCTTATTATTTCTTTTACTATATATATATATATATATATAGTATATATATCTCAATTTCAAAATTGCTAATAAAAACTACACGTTAATGAAATGAAACTTGGTTTTCTTACTCCTACTATTCTAACTTTCCATTGCATTTTTTTATGTCCATGAAACATGTGACTTGTAGTGAGATGAATAATGACAAAATCAAAACAGAAGTATAACTCTAATAACTACAATACAATTTTGTAGTATCAGCATAATTGTATCTTACAGAGAAACAATATCTAACACAGAGAGCTGAACAAGAATGCTATAAACTTACCTGACATATTCTTTAATTGCGCTGTGGTTTGTATTCAGAAAATGGTGATGCATAAACTGCATGATATCCGTTGCTAATGTTATATACTGAAATAAACACAATTAGCGTAAAACGAGTTTCAATTACATTAAAGATATCTAGTAAGTCATAGTAAAGATGTAATTATTGAGTAATTATGTACGTCAACTACATTAATGTAACTTAGCAAACGTTTTAATATTTGTCACCTTCAAAACCCTTAAGGTCAACATTATTACAAAATGCTAATTTGTTTTTATTTCTTAACAGTATTTGATTATGTTTCAGGAATATCACAAACTCATTGATTAAGTGCCTGTTTGTTTAAAAGCTACTGTAATTCTTGTATCATGTAAGGCTCCTGCATTATTTGAGCGTAACATTTATAATAACTCTTGTATCACGTTAAATATTCTGTTCTTCCGGTGGCTGCCATGTCTGAGGTCTTACAGGTTTTTGTGGCAGGCTCCTTCACACATTGTCACGTTGTATGTGTAATACGTTACGTCGAATATTGTCAAAATAAATTGTCTACTACTACTACTAATTCGAAAGTAACAGAATGTACCAAATACAGACTCAACAAAAGCCTGACAGCCATAATAATTATCTTAAAATTTCTTACCCCCTCGGGTTCCTGCTTGTCGGGTAATATTATAGGCGAGTCCCCATGTTGAGTTTTAGTGGATTTACTTTCTGTGCTTGGAGGAGCAACTGTTGAGATGGTCTTCTCTGGTTCGTGAGGAGACACAGTTGATTCAAACCACTGCCCAAATATTGGTTCATTATCTTCATCTAAAAATGTTCAACGTACATTGTGTAAACAAAAGCAAAATTCTGTCAACTATAAACTGCTGGGAACCATACATTTCAATGTGAGTTAAATGAAATACAAGCTATATGACTATGTCTATACATAACGAAAATCTGCACAAACCATCATCGGCACTACTATCGCCATCTGTGCTGCTGAAATCATCTTCATAGTAAGTATTTGAATCAGTTGAACTAGCCGTATCACCATCATCCATGCACTTGTGTTGTTTCTTCAGCATATACGCCTGTAAGTACACGGTATGTCAATGATTAACCTAGAACTATTTCGTTTGCTATCCAAGTTTGCAAGATTTTTAGAAAATGTTTGGAATCACACAATAACTGCATTTATTAAGCATAGCACAAAAAACACTATAACTATACACAGAAACAACAACGATACATGCACAGTGTAATTAACACATTGGGTAATTCTCCAAGCTGTCAGTGAGAATTCACAAATATTACAATGTGACACACAGATGTTTTAATAATTAAAATATTTATGTATACAAATGCAGTTACATTAGTCAAATCACTACTGTAGTTTAAAGTCCATGTATCACCTATACAGATCCTGTAAACGTTTTATACAAGAAATATGTAAAAGATTTGATACATGTAAACAATATAGAACAAAAAATTATATGAAAAATAAAAATGCTTATATTACAGATGGAAAATACAATGTTCCAAGCAATTCTGACCAAATTTTCAATAAGTTTTTTCAAAATGCAAAGCTAATCGCTTCAAAAATAGTTTAATAAATGATTATATTTGCAATCACCTTTTTGTAACTTGTCGTGAACAAGTTGAAGAGAAAATTCGTCATATTGAAGCCCGACATTAAAAGTTTGATTCTTTGCCAAGCGGTGAAGTTTCCATCAATTGACGATGCATTCGCTGGTGGAAGATCAAGTTCAGCCTGGAGATAAAAAAGTTAACAATTTTTATACGCACGTATCCATTAATCTTTTGCTGTTTTGTACTAATATATAAAATGAAAATAAAGAAGACAAAATATAATAATGATATTTTAACTTTCAAATGCATTTGAGCCAGATTACTAGTTGCTATTAGGACTAGGGAAGTCCTAAGCAGACAAACTTGTACGGTAAATCAGTATTCCTGTCGGAACATTTACTGACTGTTGAATACACAGTCAAAAAACTAATTACCCTTCTTCTCTGGACTCATATGAACAGTGAAAAAACTAAACTTCTGTGGACCCATATGAACCCTCATATATGTTCCCTTGGCTTAAAGAGGCACAAGTCAACATTTTGCTTAGAATAAATCATAAAATACGAGCAGATAAATTTTCTTCACCCCACCCTAAAAGGGACAGATAGAATTCAATGAGGAAAAGGGATTGTTAATGTCCACATTGGAACGAGTCACTAGGAAAACAACTTGCTAAAACTAACTAGGTGTGCAAAAGTTAAACGCCAAGCTACAGTGTGTTCAATCAGACACAGAAAAACCCAAATGAAAGGTAACTGAATAGAGGAGACGTTTTTTTCTCATCTGCGAACCTTAGAAGAAAAACATTCTGCATTAAGATCCTCCATCAAGTAACCCAGGAGAGTTATAGCTTTCGATGCCAGTGCCAATGAGAGAACACCCAAAGTCTGATGTCTGAAAGAAAGAATTATAGTTTCTTCAAAAGTCTCAAAAACTTGCGTGATGTCTTGTTGAACGTAAAAGCAAAATTACACGAGTAGAAAAATTGTAAGAAACAGATATGTTCAAATATAACATCTAAGTTCATTTTTACCTCATAGACTGAACATGCAGATCTGACAAACTGCCCTTAACAAACGATTGTTTTATTAATTAAAATTATTTGTTTAATATTCAAATATTCCTAACACTATTCCTGACCTAAATATTCAAACATTCAGTCTGTTGAAAAAATAAAAGTCAAGGCAGGTGATTTAATGAGTGATATGTAAAAAGGTGTCCTAATTATTTTTGTTTAAAAAAGTACAACACTATGTAACGAGAACAAATTGCGCAAATGAAAAATTAGCGAGAAAATAAATGAATGAAAAACAATAAAAGTACATAAAAATTATCAATGTAAAAACTCTCTTTAGTCTTTTGCTACATTTGAATGAGCAACATTTGAAGACATGATGTAGCGAGCAGGAAGACAACTTTTTTGTAAATTCCACAAATAAGTACTAAAGAAAAAAAACTCTTGAGAATTATTGAACAATGTATAGTTTGTTGATAAACTTTCCAGCTGTTTCTAGTACAAGATGCACAAAAAATAATGAAACAAAATCACATACATCTTTCCAGCCTTGTTGCTACCAGCAACATCTTTCTTCATGGGTGAGCCAGGCTTCATCTCATCCTTTCCTTTGGCTCTCTCTACTATGGATGATGGGCAGACAGACAGACTAGCATGCAAACCACGAAGCAATCTCCAAGCACCAAGCATGTAGAAATTCTGAAGATTCTGAAAACCAGCATTAACATTTAAATAAAAACAAAAACATTTGGGAATCATAATACAAAACAGAAATAAGCATGAAAATACAGTAACATGGATAATGATAAAAGAAATAATGTTTCATATTGTCAACATCTACAACGTGACTTGTTGGCTAAAGTATTATAACATGACGCCAGCTTTACTTACATGTCCACCAGCCCTTGTTGAGTTTTTGATTGAAGCAGCCAAAGTATTATAATTGTCAAGCTAAAAGATGTAAAAGGACAATTAACAGCAATCACATTCATGTAACAGTCAATACACAATGTTGTACAATGGTAAGAATCTATCACCAAGAAGTGCTCATGTTCTCATAAATGAAAATGGACAATACATAGTCCCAAATGGACTAAGACAATGTAATACAATTAGCACCTTTTGTGGAAATCATAACATGTTATGAAAATTTTAGACGTGGTCACAAAAATGGAGAACAAGAAAATCACTTAGTAACGCCTAAGGTTATTACGACCGATTCTGCAATACTTTCAACAAGTTACCAAAAAATCAATGTATGCACAGCAAAGAAAACTTAAACTCCTCATAACGAAACACAATTACTATATGTAACTATATCGATGATCCATACTAACACTTTTCTGGACAATGGTCAGTGCATGTTGGTCACTCTCCGCATCATCCTTCACAGCACCACTGACTCCTTTAATCTGCGCTGAGGCAGCTACAGTCAGGATGTTGTTGCTAGCGGCAACAGCAAGTGATGCATTTAGGCCAGCCGTAACCACGGAAACAATTTTATCCAAGCGTTTGGTTGTGAGTGGTTCTAAGACGGGAAGGCTGAGAACTCTCCATACAACATGTATGTCACTTACTATATGCTGTAGGCTGAAATGAATTTAATAATTTAAGCACGATGCCTCAAAATGCTAGAGAGCTGAGAATTTTTTCTCTACTTTGTATATAAATTTACTAAAGATAAACCAAAAACAATTGACACTTACAAACTAATTTTTGCTAAGAACATCTTTCAGAGAAATTCATATTCTCATCGCATCCATAGAAATGAAGCAACTAGATATTGGTACTGACTGTATATAATTTATGTATGCATTAATTTTATTTTATTCACTTTACTCATTTATTTTGTTTTACATTTACAAGTTCTAAATTTTAAAAATCTGTGCCGTTTACAGAAAAAGATTAAATAACCATTAAACATTTCAGGATGGATAAAAGATGTAATGCAATAAGACTGAAGGAGGAAATTTTTTAATAAGAAATAGTCAAGATCTATAGCATTGATAAATTGCTAAAGAAAATTGCAGTAATTGGCCTAGGTTTACAATTTAAAATACAGAGATCTGAAATGAATAAAATTTATAAAATAAAATTAACATCCCCATAAACACACTAGAATCATACTAATGCATAGTTTTTCTTTTCAATTTTATGAACTTGGTGACAATATCAAGCACAAAAACATCTATTTTTGAACTTTCTTAGCAAAAAATTTGTGGATAAGCTAATTTGTTTGTAGTTTAACTTGTTAAATTTATACACAAATTGGGCAAAAATTCTCCTATCTCTATAGCACAAAGGGCTTACTTTTTCGTGTCTACCCTGTATTTATATACACACAGTGTAATATTCAGATTTCTTACAATGACACAACAGACATTTGGCAAACATGTTAAATATGATAGCTAGCAAAGCATGAACCAAACAACTGAGAAACAACATAACATAATGTGCCACTTTTCAAAGTCAAGACATTTCAAATTTAGTAAAGCTTCTGTGAGATTTTCTAATTTGATACCTGTTTCTAACATTCATAGCATCACTGAGAGTAGCAGGTAACACCGGTTCCAATTTCATGTATTTTGTTAAATAAGTCAAGTTAGTGCACGTGTCCAGCAAAACATTGCTAGCATCAAGCTGTTGCAACACAACACCTATGCTGTCAACAAACTGACTCTGTAAAACAAATGAAATAGAAAGTATTGAAAAAAATAAATAAATCTAGTAAATGGCAAATAATCTTTATTGTCATTCAGCAACCCTCAAATGAATAACAAATAATGTTGAGTCACTGTTGTACATTTTAGTAATCCATGCCTAGGTCTCTGTATGTCAATAACTAACTTATAGCAAACCTAATATACACAGTTTAGGAATAAGATGGTCAATCACAGAAACATAGCCTCAAGAAATAGTCACTAACTTGTAACTGTATTGTTAAGCTGCAACATGTTCAAAATCAAGCCATAAAAGTTGCTATCAAAATGGGAGATTCTAGGTTTTGAATCCCTGAAAATTCTGTTCTACTAACATCCAATTCAACATAGAATTAAATTTAAACAGGTAGTTATACTGTAATGTCTTCATGACGTAGCTGCTCAATACCTATATGTAATTGTACGTTAAACAAGCATTCGTATAGAAGATCGGCTTCTTGTTCTGAAAATCGTGTTTTTCTGAATGAGTCATTTTATAGATGTAAAACTTTTGCAGATCAATCATTTTTCATTGCAAGCCCAAAAGAATGAAACCTCCTTCCAGATGCTACTTGTAGCTAAGACCCTTAATCAAGTTTTAGGAAAAAAATGAATTCATCTGTATTTACCTTTTAATTAAAAATTCATTGTCATTTTACTAGTGTGGTCAATTTGCATTTAATGTATGTACTATATAGAATCACATTTGTTTTTATTTTGTGCAGCCACCTGTGTTTAATGTACCACTGAGTATGTAACCTAGGAATGGCCGTGTTAAGTGTACTAATAATAATAATTTACTACTTAAGTACTTAAATTACAGCCATACTAACAAAGTCACATACTCCTTCTAAATAACAAACAAAATATGCTGATAACAAAACCTGTACTCTTTCTGGCACACCACTAAAGAGACATTACAAAATAATTAATGTGATAAGAAATGTGCTCTTAAGAAAATGTAATTTTCCTATTCATTTCTTATCAATGTCAGGTATTAACATTAAGAAACAAAACCGCTAAAGATATTTAAAACTGACTTATTGCAATGAACAAAAAATTACTGCTCATTAGACCTAGATTTCCTGGTTGCACTAATATTCCATCAAAAAGCACTAGGCATGTCTCTTCAGTCTGCATACAAGTAGACTTGCCTGAAATTTGACATGTCTCTAAGGCGCAACTTTTACTGTTACACAATAATTCAATGCTAAGGTACAATAAATATACGGTAATAGCAAACAGGGCATACATTTTTCAGTTACGTACAGTAAGTCTATGCTTAACGACACCCCACTTGGTGGCATTGTGTTCTAACGGCGATTTTAGCCTTGTTTTAAGCACTACATCTTGTTTACTGCGCTTGCACTCCATAAATGAAGCCCACTGCTTAAGCCATATCACTGTATGGTTATTATGCTGGTAATAATTTGCCCAACTTAACTGATACCAAGTAGTCATACCGTGATGATTCATTGTTTTCAAAAATTTAGACAAAATTCTCTAGTTGACAAAATGTTCTCAAATTGCACAGTTAATTTTTGCTACATTTACCACATTTAGCATATTAGCTATAAAAATGTGTAAACGACCTACACAGTGAACGCAGCTCAAATGTAAGAGGAGATGTAGCAAACGCAAAGCAGTGTGATAAAGAAATGCTAGCTAAAAAAAATCTAAGCAATCAACCCGAGATTTTTATAAAAAAAACAAAAATGGGCAAAGAAAGGGAGGAAAAATAGCTGAAGGAAAGCAACCTAAAGAGAAAGGGCCTATGTTTCAAAATTAGATTTTAGTTTTCACACTTCAGTGACTCATCAGCTTTTTAATTAAACAAACAGGTAATGTATAACTGCAAGCAATAAACCCTATAAAGTGTTTAATTTATGAACCAAGTGTTATTGATTTTTCTCCTGCAACATAATTGAAGACGTACATAGCCGAGCACTATTGATTTTTGCTCCTGGAACACAAATGAGGGCTTTCAGATTATATCTTATGGAAAACATTGTTTTGTTTAGCAACGTTTCACTTAACGACACGTTTTGCTGGAACGTATTGAACATCGACAGATGTAGATATTTATTTATTTATCTCCTCATTAACACCGGAAAACAAATAGACCATAGCCGCTAGAATTATTAATTAATCATGTATAAAGGAAATTGCTAGGGGATGCAAGAGAAAGGGTAGTGAAAGAACAATTGGACATCAAGTCAGCTATACTTTACACTAGCGTTGTTAAGAGAGGACTTATAGTAAAACATTGTTCAAGGCACAACTTTTTTGTCACACACTTCAGGAAAAATAACATGTCATAAATGTTTGCTAATCCAAACATTAAATCGTACACCAATACAAAAAGCAATGTTTGATTCAACAAAAGAGCAGTCAAGAAATGTAAGCTGTTGAGAAAAGATGTGATTACATACAGTGGCAAAAGAATACCAGGAAATCCAGATTTTGTTGAAACATCTACGGAAGCTCGTGAACTTACATGGACTTCTCTGCTAGGGTCAGCGATGTGAACGATCGTTGTGTCTCCATCGCTGTTCACACTTTTAAATGGTTCTTCTTCTTTATAACGAACTTTCCGCTGACTATATATAGGCGTGGTTAGCTGATCAGTCAAACAACTGACCATGTCCAGACGTGAAACACGCTTCGTACTTTCCTTTCTTTGACCTGAAGGTTCATTTTTCTCAATCTTTTCTGCAATGAAATTTAGTACACAGAAATTTGAGATTTCTGTAATAAAATATGCTCAAACATATTTAAACCTATTTTGAAACACAACTGCAATTTTTTTTATTTTTACTGTCAATCAAACACAACTTATCAAAAAAGCCAAACATTTTATTATATGCACATTGCAAACACACAAT
This sequence comes from Tubiluchus corallicola, assembly GCA_030141605.1. Classification (NCBI taxonomy): domain Eukaryota; kingdom Metazoa; phylum Priapulida; class Priapulimorpha; order Priapulimorphida; family Tubiluchidae; genus Tubiluchus; species Tubiluchus corallicola. Next base: position 135,612 of record JAQGDQ010000158.1, read on the forward strand.
TTATTTACAATACCAATATAGAACTAATGACACAGACAACAAAATGTACATGATGTTTTTTCAACTCCAGTAATCAGATGAATTTTCTGGCAATTGAAGAATTGTATATGCCCATTTTGAGGCTCAAATAACAATTAAGACAATGCAAAGACGACTGCAATAAAAATAATCATGTACATAAAGACATAAATAACAATAAAGTGAAACGAATTACCCTCGCCTCGTGTTTTGACATGTTTTGGTAGCTTTGCTGTTTTTACTACTTGGGTTAGAAGCTGTATGTCTTGTTTTTGCAGCAATCCTATTCCTTTATACAGTGCTTTTATGAGTATAACCAGCTGCTTCTATGGTAAAAACAAAAACAATACAGGAAAATAGCATAACTTTTGAAAAATTTTGCAGAAACTAAAAGATGGGAGTAGCTAGTCATACACTATATTAATCAAGATAAGATGAAGTAGCAGCTAACATATCATACTGTAGCTAAAGTAACGTTTCATGAGTTTCACAAAAATGGCAAATAACACATACCTTGCTGAGGGCACAGAGAGCTACCGGATGCTGTAAACGAAGCAAGAAATACTGAATCAAGATCTTGCATGCTGCAATAACATCCACCATAGAACCTTTTGTAACTGTAAGCATAATATTTACAATTACCAATAAATTTCCCGTGCAATAGGCCTGTTGTGGTAATCAAGGATTTCACTACAACCCTACTTTTCTCTAGAAAATATGCATGCTAAGAACAGTTGTATGACCGACTGAGAATTAAATATTTGTCTTCGCAACCAGAAATCAAAAAACAAAGAATCTAATCACTATGGCACTTACCATTAGCAGCATTGGCACTGATGTAGTGTGCAGAAAGAGCAGCAAATGATGAATAGAATGGCTCCTCGTCATTTGCATGAGCCAACAATTCAGATTCACTAAAAAGCAGTCAATGTTGATTAGTCAATTTAAAATATCACTCAAATATATTTTACTTTTAAAACTATTAAGGAAAGAAAAGTAAAACAATGACTGATGTGAAACACCTTCGTTGTCCTTTTGTGTTTAGAATTGGTGACAGTTTTGCTATCAAACATGTATAGCTTCATCCTGGACACCTGACGTGCCCAAGTGAGGGCGTGCAGGCCTGTATTTTTTCGTAAAAGGTGCCAGTACATGTGCGGTTACTAGGAATGTGAGAGTGACATCAAATATTGTTGGAACACAATAACGCCGTTAAACGATGACATACTGTGACTACAGCCAGTAGTGCTGCGTAGATGCCGAGTCTGTTGGCTTCAGCACAGAATGACTTGACGTTTAGTGATTACTGATAGAACGATTAAAAAACCTCAGCGGTTTAGCTAGTATACCTTTTCAAAATGGAGTTCACCAGATCTGGTACGTCGTTTTTATTAAAACCATTGTATATGGCAGAGCTGAGCGGTTTAACACAATGAGCCCATTCAATCCCTACATTAACAGGCATATTATTTGACGCCGCCATCATGAATTTCGGCTATCTCATAATCCTCAGCTTATCAACGACGAGCACTATCTTTTCTCCACGACTGATGCACCGTGAAATGTAAAGCTGTGCGTGTCAAGTAGCGAAATAAGGTCTATCAGTGCAAAAAGTGAGTCATAACACTAATAAATTGCACATAACTAAGATGTAACGAGCTGTTGAAATCATTATTAAAAATGTAATCAAAGCCAAGTGAACCCATCGTACTGTGAATCTGAAGCATAACAGGAATATCTCTTACTTTTAGCATTAACTTTACTGTTCATGCTAGTAATTATTGTTATAAAAAATTATCTGCTTTTATTTTGTTTCTTGAAACAATAATTCAAACTTTTTCCTCAAAAGCAAAGAAGAATCAATGATATAGAAAAACCGCAGTTTTCATGAAAAAATGCACAAATACATAATAAACCCAAGAATGTGTTAACAAATGCAATTGAAAGTTTATGCCATTCAAATGCCTTTGAAAAAAATGTATGGAAGCTAAAATCGGTCTTGACAGCTGACATGTATAGTTATTAATAAGTTTAATGACAATGAAATGGATTACGAAAACAGCAAAACCACATTGGAATTCTACCTACTTATGCTCTTGCAGCAATGGAAATACCTATTGATGTAAAGGTAATAAGACGTGTGTTTTGTAAAGATTGAGGTAACATAGAAAATAACTGCAAAAAATGCATAGACCATCTAAGGTAGACAGTTTTTGTATAATGCCTACAATGTAGAATAGTACTGATAAGCCATTGTTTTGCAAGTCAATAACAAGTTCACAATCATCTTTATTTCATAGCCAATTTACTGAAAAACAATATTAATGATCAATATATAAAACGACTAACTTATTAGCACAAACTTAACCTTTACAGAAAATCAAGCAAAACAAGAAACAATTATATGAGCCTGACAGCGTTTATCAGTTTTTAAACAACACTAAAACTGAAATAAACTTTGAAATAATAAATATTTTCTAATATCACTGACAATGTGAATGACCAACTAACCTACTGCACAATCATGTGAATATTCAGTCAGCCTACTGCTCAATCTGTAGCTCACCATAACCAAGCAGGCTGTCTCTGACAGTCAATCACGGTAGCTTGTTTGCTGTCCTCTGTGCAAGCACTATCGACAAATTTTCATCAAGAAAATTCAGAATAATCTTATGACATTGTATACACATTACAGTCTGAGTAGTGACTTTTTGCATTACTGAGTCCATAAAAGTGTTACTTGCGAATAATACTTTCAGTTTAAATAATGTCACAGAATGAGGATATTTACCTTTTATAACGACTTATACAAACATTTTGTAAGCCAAAAATAGTCAACTACTGTAAGTGCCAAAAGATTATAGAGTGACTTCATCAACATTAAAGTTTATTCAAGGTGATTTTAAATAAGTATGTTCTGTACTATACACTTTTCAAATGATATACAGACTGTTCTTTGACAAGCTGGATAACTAATGAAACTATTGCATAATAAATTGTTAGAGCCATTTGTCTTCAGGATATTCAGATTCGTGGTACAATTTACACTGAAAGTATTTCCTTACCTGAGTATCATAAATCCGAAGTTCTAGTAGACAGCACAGCAAAAATAATATGATGGTAATAAAAAACATAAGTATTACTGCAGGCCTGCCTGGTGAGGTTACAACTGCAGTCAAGAAGTACACAGATTCATGTATGCAGAATTTGCAAAAGAACAGATTAGAAAGGGGTTTAACTGAGTCTCCGCAAAATGACATAATTAACTTAACACAAAAGTTGAAGTCTTAAAAACAAAACACAAAATGAACTTTGAATCTGAAACCGAATATACAGATTATGAATCTCCAAGTCACAGTTTACTGTCTAATGCCTAAATGTGGCACTGCTGCTGTTATATAAAGAACTACTGAAACGAAGAACCACATCAGAATTATAGCAAGATGCAATTTATTAACATGGTTCATAAAAATCCAGCCTAGGAATGAAATGTTCAGCTGAGTTCAGTATTTAAACATATCCAACTAATAATTAGTAACTTTGCTGCTAGGAGGTCGTGACGACCTAAGTACATGTCAAAATGGATTTATTTGTAGATGCATAAGGTGCAGTAGAACAAACAGTTCAAAAACTGAACTGTAACAATCCCTTTTAGAAATTTAGCACAAGACTACCATTACACAGTGTCACAGATTATCATTTACAATTACAGTTGACAACTTTCACAACTCCATAAGCTGTGACTCGGGCAGAGAGAAAGAGCCGAGACTAAGAAACGGCCTTCGATTATTAGCACAGCATTCAATTTTGAACACAGTGGCTGTTACGAGAATTATGTAGCTAGAGTTTTGGAACAGTGAACAATACAAAAAACCAACAACTAAGCAGTCAATTAAATTTGGCAACTGAACTCCAGTTACGGTATCACAAACTGTGAAATCGTTAAGTACATGGAGCAGTACAATCATTATTAAACATCTCTACACTATACCATTGCTAATCTAACTTAGAAATTATAGAATTTATGTCTTTAGTGTTTTCTAGACATCTCCAAGACAGCTTGAACACCTTGACAATTTCTTGAAATATTTCCTCATCGTAAACTGATCTTGCCGTATTTGATAGGTCAAACGGTTCTGAAACAAAGAGATGTTTCAAAATATGTAGCCATGAAGCAGTGAGGTTAGGTCACCGGGACAGCAATGAATTCTGTATTTTACTAAGCAAACTACTGAGCTTACTGGCTCAGATAGGAAATAGTTAATTGCCATTGTTATCCAGTATGCCCAGAATATCATAACTCAAAACAATTCAAATAAAATTAGTAACAGAATATTTAACAGGACAAAAAAAATCCTAAACTCAACAGTAAAGCTCTGCACAAAAGCTGCTGCAGCCAAATTAAAATTGAGGAAGGTTCCTGGAATGCTTCAAAATCATTACTTTTCTATATAGAACGTTTTATCCAATTTTGTACCAAATTTACTAAGGTAAACATATGCAAATGTGCATCACACAAAAAAATCCATGAAAATCAAAATATCTTAAACAAGTGATAGGGATTGTGTAACACAGCTTGTAAGGCAAAGATTGGAGGAAGACAGTAGAAAAAATATGCTTGTGAAACTACATTAAACATTCTGTTAGTAAAAACAAAAATGCATAAGAAGATACCTTCTATACATAGATACTTCCACTGAGTTGGTGGATTGTCCCTACAAGACCTTTGCTTAATCACAACATGTCGAGGCAATCGGACTCCAGTTCGCACGGAAATGCAGTCTTTATCATAACTGTGATGAAGAAGAAAACAGATTGATGGCAAAAAATGTTATGAAAATTTTCCAAGCTCTACAGGTGTATTTTACGACAATTCATTCTACAATTTTGCATATAACAAAAAAAGACTACTTAAAATAATGATCATTAGACATAAAAGCCAATATATAGCCGCTAGTACAGGTACAGTAGGCATTGCCTAATAAACTGCCTAAGACAATCATGTTTTGCCCATCAATAACTGAATCAATTGGCCAAAGTGATTGAACAAAGTTAGCCAATAAATATTGGTAAATCTAATATTGAACTGGTATTTATTGCTGCTAATTGACAAGTTAACCAGCTGCTAAGTTAAAAAATTACAAAGATTTGTTTTGGCTTCACAGTTTCACAAATAAGGAAGTTGAAAAATTCTTTCACTGGAATGAAGCCCAAAATCAGTTTAAGTGCAGACTGCTGAGGATAAATACACATGATGTGTGAGACGACTGATGAAAAAACATAACAGAAGCACAAAGGCAACGCAGACGTTTTATCACATACGACTGCCCTACCTAAGACATGAAGCAAAAATATTGAGTCGGTAACGCATAATCTTTAAACACTGTTACTGATTGATTATAGCATGTATAAGTCCATATATTTTGCACAGTGCCCAGGAACCTCGTGTGTCTAGACCAATTAAGCAAATGATTCAATCAACTAACAAAAATAAACAACAGTTATTGTAAAAGTAACATATTACTTACTTGAAAACATTAGCATAATAATTTAAAAATCCTATAAATAATTGTCCTAACGAATGATTGTTATTGGACCTCCATCGTGGTGGATTTTCATTCAATGCAAGTGTTCTTACATCACTGCTATTGCTGAACTTGCCCTAAGTCGATTAATCACCATTTAAACAAAATAGCTAATACGAAATATTTAAAAGTAAGTGGGACATTTCTTTTACCATAAAATGCTACATTGTAAATAAGTTAAATGAAAAAAGTGTAACAAAATATTAAGTTATGCACTCATCTAAATCAACCAATATGTCGGGAATTAAAACAAAATGAATGAAATTAGCAAACATATTAACCACTTTTCTAACACAAATATGCTATGCTAGGAAGAAAGACAAAAAAGATAGTACACATAAATAGCTTCTTATATGTTTCTCATGAGTTTTTCTGATTTATCCTACTTTCTTGACATTTTCTTGTTTAATCATTACATTTACATTTAAACAAAATTTAACTGAACAAAACAGATGGTGTTACCCGACCAATATCACCACTAATTTTTTGGTATGTGACCTGGATAGAATTGCCTACCTAAGGCAATATAAAACAAACAAACAAACAAAATGTTTATGTAGCCTACACTAGAGCAGCTATAAAAGTATTAACTGGTAATATTTTGTAAAATTATTACATCTGAAGAAAACACATATTATACATATAAATCCATACATAAATACATATACCTGTAGAATTAATACATAGACTTATATTTGAATTTGCATTTTTTTAAAGAAAAGAAATGAAACCAGTGATTAAATGGACTAAATATATCGGTAAAATTCTTCATAACTTACGGGCAATAACTTGTGCAAACATGGCAATACTGGAGGACTACATCCACACTGCAAGTAATGTATCACCATCAACTGCAGTGAATAACTAGAAATTGTTCTCTGGTTGGCATCATTAATATTGTGCTCTTTGGCCCAGCGCTTCACAATGACAACAAGCGGACAAACTCGTTCATCCACTAGAAAATGAAATTTCTGTTAATTACACTGTAGCAACAAAAAACCGAAGCAACTGCAAACATGTGTACAATCTCAGCTGCACTACGTGATACACAATTAAATTCTGGCTTAATTTAGTTATCAGTAAGTTACATCTGTTTGTTCATAGACCTGTCAATATTCATCCACAGAGAGCAGGGTAACGTAGTTTGTTAAGGCAGGCTTAGATCAAACTTATGACGCAAAGCAACTGAAGACTCAGCATTTGGCTGCAACTGGTAGCCTACACTAATTCCATGCATATCCAGTCGACATAAGCAAGCTTACAATGCAACTCGGTTCTAGCACGTTGCTCATGTTCTACTCACGGCATACAGTATCCACCCAGTTTCAACCTGAGTATTGTTCTACAATAATTGCGATCTGGCCAGAAATTTTTTTCATTCGTGTATGCTCAGTCTTCGTCAACCTGAGCAGTTTTGCAACTCGTGGAAACTCGTATCTTCCTACTTGCAGGAACTCGGTCTCAGCTGATCTGAGCACGTGTCTACGACTGTTTCCTGTCAGATGAGGTGAGTTGCGGCGCTTCGCAGGTTGACCTAAGCTTGGATTTAAAGTTCCCACTATTTGACAAGAATATAAAATAAACCAGCAACAAAGAGTTAGTAGGATGAGTACTGGCATATCAAAGTTACTAGAGTTTCAAGAAAAAATATCAGCGATGTACAATTGTACATGCTAACTGTGAGAAAATTTTGTGAAGTGTGTAGAGAATCAGCTTCCTGCTAAGCCACATAATAGTCCCAAAATTATGCTCAGTTTACGTGAGTACCTCCTACCTGTACGTTTGCTTTATATGCTGGCGAACAAATCAGCCAATAAATCATTACCAATTAAATTTAACAATTTTGCACCAAATGCTATCCAATGGCCTCACAATACAGTAAATATCTAGTACAAAGACTTACTCTTGGAATACATGTTGAGAAGATGAGTGTTTCTGATACCAACAGAGTTATTGACATTAATATCAACCTCGACGCCACTAATCTTATCCTCGAACTTGATAATTGGCACCTTTGCCTGAATAAGAAGTGGTTTACTGATGAAGTCTATAAACAGAAAAAAAACAATATACAAGCAAAAGAAAAAGTTGTATATTTAATGGACAGCTGGAAAGTTGCCAAACATTAAAAAAAGCAGTCACAGCAACTCTTCCAAATTACAGTCAGCGAGCCAATCCGAGGCTACTTCACTAGTTTTTTATTTTTGCCAAAACGAAAATCTTATAGCATAAACCTTCAGCCAGGATAAAAAATAGGCACACTATCAGGGCAGGATTATCCCATAAGCTAGTATAGCCTGCAGCCAAGGGTATGGCAAGCTTGGGGTCCCTCATTTAGTCAACGAAAGTTTCCAGAAACGAAGTCAGTTTCAATGAAGGTTTCCAAAAACAAAAACATAAACAAGTTTAGTAACTAATACATAACAAAGAAGGTAGGCTAGCAAAATTTATGTTAAGCAGCAGTTATATTACACGTCACAACTTGTTGGACACCCTTTTTCATTCAATGTTTTGGCACTATTTAGCGAAGCATGATTGGTAATTATTTACTTGAGACTCAAGTGGCTACTGTTAATGAGGCATTATATGGTGGACTATTTATCTCAAAATCAGTACAGTTAAATAGAATACTCACTGCACTTTTTTAGTGATTTCATGATTGTCTTGAGAATATTTCTAGCCTCATACTTTTGGTCAATCTGGAAAAATAATAAAAAACTACATTCACATTTTATAGATTTGTAAAGATAGCAAAAAGTTGACAACTTTTTAACAAAAAACAGACAATATAAATAAGGTCATTAAATCACTTACAGGAGGCCACGTTGTATCATTTAATCATTTGCTATGTTTATTTGTATACTATATATATCATCTGAAACAAGTTGCCATTCTTAGAAACTGATGAAAAATTCCTATAAATAACATTTCTGACAACAAAAAACGTTAAAATATGACTTTCCATTTTCAATTTTCTTGAATAACATAGAAAATGTTAGGAAAATATTTGGGCTTACTTTGAAAAAAAAATTTCAGTTCACTGAACGTAAACTTCCTTTTGCAACCAGACAAAACATTTTAACAAAACAGTAAAAAAGTACTAATAAACTGCAACAAAAATTCTATAAAATTGTGTGTGCTTTTCCTTGCCAGCATTTGTCAGCTAAATTTGCATTAATTCGTCAATAGTAATCTTTCACAAAGTGCATGCAGTCACGTAGCTCAAGGTTTGAAACTTCAATCCACAAAAGCGCAAGCAAGCATTTGCTATAGATAATGATTTTCTTACCTCATCCGGACTTAGCATTAAACACATGTCCATATCACTGCTATCTGTGCTGAGGCCATTATTTGATGAGCCGACAACATATAAACCACAATCTAAAAGCAATTAAAACGATTTACAAGCAATGAACTTACATAGATAATAAACAAATGCATAACAGAATAATTCAACCAGAAACAGAGTTACAATTATTAAAACATAACAGATGTAGCCTAGTTAGTATGGCTTCAACCAGCAAACATTACTGGTGTGTGACTCATCTGGGATTTCAGCCACCAACTAGCCTTCAGGTGAAAAGAACGAAAATTGTGTTAGACAATTTTGATAATGAAAAATACAAAACACCAATAAAATCAAAACGTTTGTAATTAGTGCCTCCAATGAAATCAAGAAAAAACATTTACAGAATATCAGGTGCAAATTTTTAAACCTAGGCTCAGTTTCACAAAACTGTCACTGAGTTAACATCATTATTATCAGTTCAGCGATTGCAATAACGACGTTATAAATTTAGTGATGGCTTTGTAGAACCAACCCCTTATCAGCTCCTAAGTGCATGATAAGCAGAATTATGACACAAAACACTAAGTCATGTCAATAAATCTTTTACTCACTAAGCCTAATTTCACTGCAGAATTATTACACACAAACCTACATGGGTAAATGCTCTTAAGAATATGAAATATTGCATCTCGCAGTTTCATCTTGGCAAAGTAAACATCTTGGCTTTGACGATGTCTTAAGTAGTAACTCCATATAGCATCAGAAACCTGAAATTAACTCTGATTCACTGCTTGTTTTTAATATGATATACTTTGAACAATTCTTATATTTAAATTTAGCAGATTTCAATGTTTAAGCTTGACAAAACTGTCGTTAGTATCTCACTTTAATTAAAACAGTTGAAATTAGGACTAGTAAAAAAATAAACTGCGGAAGACAATCTTACATCACTCCACTTGGAAGTATCAACTCTGCTTGATATCCTTCCACTAAAAGCAGCAGGTTTCTGACAATGACCGACTTGAGACGAGGAAGCTTGACCTTAACGAAATTTTTCACATGTAATAACACTTTAAATTAAAGATATTTGTCTGTGTAATGTTAGCACATACTACAAATGCAAACCGTATGATTGCAACATTTCATTTCTCCTGTTTGAAGAAAAATGGCGGTTTTATTCAATTTGTAGTTCCAAAATATACTCATAATTTTTTCCAGCACAGCAAGAGAGGTTAACAAAATTACATTCATTTAGCTCTTTCACGCATAATTTTCTATTTTGGGACACTTAAGTTTTCATTGGTACAAAGTAATGTAACGTTTAGGTTTAAAAACCTTTCAAAACACATGAACTAGGTGGTTTCTTTTACATCTTTCTCTATATAAGCTCTCAGTAGCAACTAAGGAACAATTTTGTTTAGAACTGATAAAAAATATCACACCAAATAAACAGTATGTACTTATGTAACATTTTACAAAGCACAGAGAAACCAATGATTATATTATGTAGCTACATTATTATTCTACGAAGCATTTCAAAATTTTACACAGTACTGAATTGTTGTTGTTGTTGTAGTTTATTAAAAAACAATTGTTGTAGTTTATTAATTGTTGTTGTTGTAGTACAGTAATATTGTTGTAAGTTTTGTGGCTTTCTATTGACGTTCCAAAATTAAACATTATGCGCAATGTAGTATAAAAAGTGTAACTAAGCATTTCAGCTAATCAGTTAATACACTGAGCTAAATCCAGTACGTTTGGTTTATTGGTGAAAAAGCAATAGGGTAATGAAAGTCCTGAGCATTTAAGATACCTGTTTTTACATCCGGTGATACAATATAATATTTAACATATTTGGGGGCTTAATATCGACATAAAATAAGAAAAAAACATCAGCAAAATGTATCCATAAGATGAAAAACATTTAAGATTTCAGCTACAGCATGTATAGCAGTACAGTACTACCGTTGCAGCCTGTTAAGAGGGGTTAAACACAAAATATTATAATTTATTTTACATAAAAAAATTAATAATGATACTTAAGCCAGGGCAGCCATGGCGACATTTTTGTGACAGTCACCAAAATATTCCCGCGTTTGTATTTTGATGCAAATCATTCATGCGCGATTGTCGCCACTTTTTTGCGAAGATTGAGCTTTTTTCTCGCACGAAAATTGCGAGAATGTCGCATATCCACAAGACATGTTTGCGCAAATTTGGCAACTTTTTGACACTTATGCAACAAGTCTATTGCAATCATTTCACAAAATTTTCGCAGAGAGTGAAACAGGACAACCGAGGTTTGCGAAAATGTTCAAAACAGTTGAAAGTCATTGCAACATTCTCAAAAGTATCACAAAATGTTTGCTAAGATTTTGCGGATTGTGAAGTTGCTGCTAACGTTTCACACATGCCCGCATGTTACGATTACTTTGCTACAGTTTGGCAAAGTAGCAATTGGCAAAGACTCTGGCATTACCAACTTTAAACATTTTAAACGAAGTTTCCGAAATTTCTTTTGCCGACGCTGGCGAACTCTCACAAATGTTTGGTGATTGTTGGACTTAGACATTTTTAGATAGTCACTGAAGTAGTGAACCCAGTGAAAGCCTAGGTTTACTTTCTGCATCTGCTAACATGCAGCACTTAAGACCAGTGCTACTTACTAACCCAAGGTACCAATTAGAATAAATGAATTAAAAAGATGAAGATTTTTAAGTTACCCGCCTGGAATTGACAAGCTGGCAGTATAATTACCTTGCTGTGGTTTCTGCTTTGAATAGAACATTTCTGCTCCAGTTGTAAGCTTCCTTGCATCTTTAGTTCTACGCTTACTTCCACTTTCCGCACCTTGGGGGCTAACAGAGGCAACATCCAACTGCCGTCTAAAAGTTAATGTAAAAAATTAGATAAGTTGAATTTATTAAACTGCTTTTTTATGGTACTGTTGGATTGGTTGACCATGTCTGCATCATTTTTTTCTAAAGACCAAACTCTATGAAATAAAGACCAGACTGAGACAATATGCGAATACTGTACAAACTGGAATTTATGAATACATGTTATTTAGGTACCACAACTCACGCACGCACGCACGCACGCACACACACACATGTATATATGTGTATGTACATTAACTGGTTATACATAATAATTTTAGTTTTATATATGATGCTTGTGTATTGCCATTTGTTGCCATCTTGCCATCTTTATTGCCATTGTTATACATACACAAGCATCATATATGAAAGTAAAATAATTATGTATAATCAGTTAAAAAAACTGCTGTTTGAAATATTGTTAAAAACAAAATGCCAATACAAGTGGCATCAAATACAAACATTTCAATATAAAAGTAATTCATGTATTACAAATGATACCAAACATCAAACAATACATACAATTATATAATACAAATTCAAATGACACAAAGATATAAAAACATATTTTTCAACATAATAATCAATACACATGAAAACATCACAATCTAAAACCAATTAAAACCTACAACATACATAACTCTCTTATAAAGTAATTATAAGACAAAATGCACCTACCAAATGAGACCTTTCCATAATCATACACTTTACTAGGCTAAACTAAATGCAAAGTTAAAAGTAAGTTGAACTTATATCTTAAAACCTACAAAACACATTAATACATAAAATAAAAATAGGAAAGAAAATAGGAAAGATCTTTAAAATATGTTAAACCAGCTGTGGAATGTGATACTGGAAATGTAAGAGCTTAATGTTGAGACTGTAAAATGCAACAATTTTCACAGAACATTTTCAAGAAAAACTTTAGGAAGCACTTACATACTTGGACGTAGAGGGTAGTTAAGATTCAGAATGACAAAAAAATTCAACTATATTAGAAACTACTTACTTTACACCTCTGCTTGCATGACTCATGTCGCGCGTGATACTCAAATGATAATCTTGATCTCTGCTAGTAAGATGAAAGCCACGACAATTCAAAACATCGTGTTTGTTATCTTTTGATGAAACTAGAGGAACAGGTGGTGATGTCTTGGAAAATGCAGCTTGTGAAATGTAAGAACCAAGAGGTGATCTTAAGCCAAACTGTGCCAACGAAGCTGAAACAGGTGCAACAGTTTGTCTAGCAGTAATGGATTGTACTGCGTCCGACAATAGACGTGCTGCTGCTAATGTCTTCAGCATTTGTCCAATATGGCTGTCAAGAATATTCTGATGAGATAAGGCATTTGTGGCACCAGTAACATAGTTACTACTAAGGACGGGCCTATTACTCACATTACAAGGAATTTGGGAAGTTTGGTTCACATTAGCCGGTAACCGAGATAACACCCATGGATGTAGAAGCTGTCCAGATGGCGTGCTGTTCATCACTTTCAAAACAATAAAATTCCTTGTGTTAGGCTGTGGCTAACAGCAGCCCTGAACTAATGAATGTCTCAATTTGCAATTTCATGGCTGGACATTCCTGAAACAAAAAGCAAGACATCCATGGACTGTGTGTTCCTGAACGGATTTTCATATGGGCCCAACTAACCTAAACTATCAACGAGAGATATTCATGATACAGAAAGTATAGGATTCTCATAGCATCAACTAGATGCAACAGACATACTGTGAGACATTACCTGCAATGTTAACGAACTGGAAGACATGTGTGCAAGTCAATTAATCATTGTGACCCCGTGATTTGACTGCTACTAGTTTTTTTGGCTATTTCTGATCATCAGCTATGAGCTACTAGAGCTACTTACATTTTCACATGTTTCAGTTAATTTTGGTTTTCTGCTGACGTCTACCATATTTGTATTTCGTTTAGTCAGTGCAATGGGACATATTTCTCGGTGTGCACGAACAGTGTAATGCTAGAGGTTGAGAAGCAAATATTTGTTGTAGTGTTGCTGATTCTTAGCAAACATTCAAGCTAGAAGCTTGCAATGTGCAGAGCTGATGAAAATACAATGATTTTAAATTAATTACATTAGCTTTAGTAGACAGATACAATATATCTGCCAGGAGTAAATGCTATTTAACTGTAAGTATCACCAGATTAGTGTTTTTGATTTGACACACGATTCTTAGTAGTGCTCGGGGAAGTTAGAGTTACCACTTTGTCAGCTACTTGAGCTACTTTTTGTAGCTAACAGTACAAATAAAACTGAAATTTCAAATTCGAAACAGATTACAAGCTGATCTGCCCTGTTAAAATTAACTTTTATTACTCCAGTCAGGAATTTATTAATTTTTGTGCACCAGTCCAGTTAAGCAAAAAAAAAATACTGATAAAAAAGCAGGAATTATGGCCTGAAATTTCAGTGGTGATAACATAAATTTGTTAAGAACTGCACTTGTTTCTGTAGTGACAGCTGCCTGCTGGTTAAGTACATGGCATCCATGGCCCTTGTGCATGCGACATTTTGGCACAGAACACTGACAGGAGATATTTGGGCAAAAGGACATTTGAGCACGACATTTTGTTTTCTGTTTCTGTATAATAACAGGAAAAATGCTATGCACCATCAGTACAAAAGTCGTGTAAGTGCACAATAGTGTTACAGTAGCAGTGCTGTATTATATATGACGAAATAAATCAATGAGAATTCGAGCTAGTAAACAATTATACAATTGCAGCTTTGCTTAAATACAGTTTTTCTTGATGGCAAAAATATTATGACAGCTTTTGAAAGAATTAGGGATGCTTTTAAAGTGCTTAGTTTTTTACTACATAACCATTAAACAAAAACACAGATCAATTTTACATGGGTCACCAATGACCACTAACCTAAAATGATAAAACATTACAGAGTGTATAATTCTTTTGAATTGGAATTACGAGAACATTCGATTCAGTTTCGGTAAACAATTAGGTCAGCCCGACATTCCAGTTCAACTAGACATTTTATACGTAATTCAGTTTGGCAGCATGGCCGGTCATTCGGTTAAGCATTTTTTGGTGGGGCCCAAGCATAAAAAATCGCTTTCAGTTCGCTAGAATGTGCTTTTGGTGCACCCCTATGTTGTACCTATTTTTTTTATTTTTGTTTATTAAATTTTAAATGATCAGCTATAACTTCCTAGCTAGAACAATTTACTTTTTAAAAATCATTGCTTTATATGCATTACAAAAACTAGTAAGTTGGCTTTGCACTTTTGTGGTTTTTCACCGTAATTCAGTATTTTATGTTTAACTTTTAAAATAAGTGAAGCAGAAGCAGACACCGCATGTATACATTAGCATTGTATTAAAATATAACAGCATATATATTTTAAAAATACTTGCTGCATCACAAAAACAGTTAGTAAAAGAAATGTGTGTCACAAGAAAATCTATTCAAATCAAAATTTATAAGTTTAAGTAAGTTTATAAGTTTATTTATTTCCACTCTGCATCTAACAATTATAATAAAAATACAGATAATTTCACTGAAGTAAATATAAATATAAATGCAGTATTATCCAGAAATTACAAAATACAGCATATACATGTGCAAATTACGTTATAGAATAATTTTTATGCATACAGTTTGAGCCTAAAAGCATAGCTTGACAGGCCAAACTGTACATGGAAATCTTAAAAAAAATGATTAATAATTGAAATAATGATAATATATACATAAAAGTGGGGGGAAGAGTAGTGAATGAAAGATGAAATGGAGCGAGAACTAAGAAAAACTGTGATCATGATTATAAATTGTTCAGTAACCTGTTGCGCATAGTCACATTATATTAAGATTACTGTGGAAAAAAAATGCAGATTATTATTATTATCAAATTGTGTTACTCTTTATACTTTTGAAATATTTCTTTTCTGATTTAGCCTCGGTACAACTAGTGCAGCTTTTTAAAGGAAGACCAGATGATTTTTCATATATAAATTTTAACACAATTAATAATGCAAAAGCATTTGTGATAATTAAATAATAGATTAAAATCTTAATTAAAGGCAGGCGAACCCAACTATTGATGACATCTCAAACTAACATAATTTTCAATAGAAAAAATAATATTCCACGAGCGTGTTGCACGTGTTTGTGGAAGCGAAAATTGAAGTTTAGTGCTACTGTAAGATGTTCAGTGTGTTCTACTAAAAGTAGGCAAGTTTTATGATAAAATTCAAATTTCAAATTTACTGCTGTGCTCACGCATGAGCTGTCGAACGTGTGTAGTTCACCACAAACTAACACATCTGAACTGAAAGGTACAGCACCTGTTTTTTATATGATGAGTTTCCATAATGCCCGCCTAACTAAAGAATGGCAAAATACATGTAACAGCGAAGAACTAGTGGTGCGAATGCAAAATTGTTTTTGCTTGGTAATAATTCTTTCACGTAAGTCATCTGAAAAAAATAGTTTCCTTTTAACTTTTAAAAGAGTAGATTGTTTAGACCAACAGTTTAAGATTGGGTCCGATTTTGCTTTAACTAAGATTATATCACAGTACTATATACATTGGACACTTGGTGTACTTTAGGAGAAACCATCCTAAAATGTGTTGTTTAGTTCATTAGCTGCTTACATAAATAACTAGCTGTCAACTTGAAAACGACTAGTTAGAACAGTTAGTAAGCGAATTAAATGCCGTATGCTTATCAATATCATGATTAATTTAACAATAATTGTAGGCATTTTTACTTGTACTGTAAAATGTATGATAATATTATGCATTCAGCAGCAGTGTTTTTACACCTCCTAAGCGTGGTATACTATATTATAGTACTATGACTTGTTTCCAGTTTTACACAATCGTACTCACAAAAATTATTACTTCTTTTGATACAAAAACTTTAGATGGTTTAAAGTTACACGGTGATTACAAAGTTACATTACTTTGCCTAGTGCAGAATCTGCTGGAGAACTAGTACGCTACCATGAATGGTCAATTTAGCATTTAATTTAACTGGGGTAGCTGTCGCTAGTAAATTTGATAAACTACCGCAAATGATCATGTTGGGAGCAGAGTAAGACACTAGTTGAAGTAGGACGATTGGCGTACATAGGCTAGACGATATTAATCTTTCTGAAGAGAAATAAGCCCGCTTTTTAGGCAACTCCAACATTTGCTTAAGGTATATCATTTTTTATTTTGTCTAGCTTCACAGATAGGTGATCAGTTTCACTCTTTCTTGGACAAATAATTGTTTTCTACTAAGTAAACGGCTAGCGAGCTATGTGCCCTACATAGCTTCCCTCTTTAAAGCATTAGATACTTAGTTTAATGTTAAGATGATATTAATGGAGCTAATAATAATGATATTATTGGAAAAATACATTTGTAAACTGTAAAGGACTATCGATCATTATTATTAATTTAATATTATAAAGTTACTTTTTTGCGAAAAACAAATTTAGTTTTTTTGTTTTATTATGTCATAATTCTCGATTCTTGACAGAAATCCCCTACCTGGGCTGTCCATACTTCGGCTAGTGGTATACTCGCGCCCTACCGGTTAATTTACTTAGCGTTTAATTTAACTGGGGTAGCTGTCGCAAATAAAAAAAAGTTGGAATTTGATTTCACTAATTTTCTCTTCACATATAGACGGTTTTTATATGCATGAAAATAACTGAACTTTCACTTGAAGGAAGTTTCATAGCACAAGTTTTAGAATAAAAATAACTTTGGAACTCTAAGACATTAAAACACCTCTAACCTCGTCTAACGTGACTGACTTCGTGCTTCAAGCCGATCGTGCACATCTTGACTAGCTCAATTCAGTATGCTTTTATTTGGCCAACACCGCTGAAATACTTATTGCTTTACTTACTTAATACTCATCTTTACTTATGTTGTCTTCGGGGATCGTTGTTCACATTTAAGCAAAAAACCTCATTAGCAACAATTACTCCGATCCCCAGGGAACAGTAAAGCCGTATGACTGCAGCAGACTTCTGCCCTTCAAAATGTGTTAAGATTTGCGTTTTTAAGACAGTGGTGGAAAACAGCGTGGTAGAATTGGCAACGATGGTATTAGGGTAGAAACGATGCAAATAGTTCCAAATTGGCAATATTCTAATTGAAAGACTACCTTGGCGAACCTTAAGTCTAGCAGGTTCATTAAAAAGTCTGAATTAAGTTTCTCCTCGTGTATGGCATGCTGTCTCACAGCTGAAAAAGTCGTCAAAACTGAGAATGGTGTTATCTACCGTAACTAAATCAGCATGTAGGCACCTTTCTTCCAGCCAGTGTTGATATGTGGAGTTCTTGCAATCGCTGTGGGTAGGTAAGATTCTCCATACCTGCACCCTGCACATAAATCTTCTCTGTACAGATTCCAGCACATCATTGTCTTTCAGGTAATGTGGATTCCAAACTAAACTTGCATCTCTAGCATAGGCCTTGTAAACGAGGAAAACAATCGAAGTCTGAAGTCTGGAGCTTTTGTTTGGAAGCTGACATTGATTACTTTCAACAATCCATTTCTTGGCTGTACTGTTACAATGAGTTGCAAATTTTAAATTTTATGTTATGATCACCCCCCCACCCCCCACGTTCACAGTCGAATTCATTTGCACTTCATTAATATGGTGTGAACAGACGAAATTATTAAAACCAAAGCCAATGACTTTATATTTTATTATTATTGTTTTTTTAACCGCCAGTCTGACGCCCACGAAGCTAATGACAAGAGATCCGCCGTAATGCCATAATAGGTTAGCATCTTCAATCGTTGTGGTTTCTCTAAACACTTTGGCATTGTAGCATATTTGTAAGGATTACTATTTCATACAGTACTAGTAGAGTCATTTATATTATAGCAGCAACAAGATTGGCCCCAAGATCATGCCCTGGGGTACTTTGCTTACTACTAAGTATAACTCGCTATTAATTACTATTTAACTCGGAAGTGGTGCTGTCAAACCACTGGCATGTCAGTGTCTATTTTTTGCTGGATTACAGTTGTGTTCGCCTGCTTTTAGGGCTACGCAACAATATTTCAGGTGTACATTTTTTATAATGCCTACCCATACGACAAGACACAAGAAATAAAATTAAACAAATATAAAATAGACTACGGATCTATTTACATCTCTCTCTCTCTCTCTCTCTCCCTCTCCCTCTCTCTCGGTCTCTCTCTCTCTCCACCTCTCTCTCGCTGTCTCCCTCTCTCTTTCTCTTCTTCACATAATCCCTCGCATGTTTTTCTTGCCATTTGCGGGTTGATTTTCTTATGATCTCATTGCTCTAAAGAATCCGCATATTTTCCCAGCACACATACGCACGTGTATTGAAAGTTACCTCACTCCTCACAGCAATCAACTTTGTGGCTAATTAATTGAAAAAAAAGGGAGGCACTGCTTTTGGCTTCGTTGTGGTATCTTCTTGATTAAGTTTCCTATTTTATTTCTTTTGTGGCTTTTTTAGATTACTTGTTTATAACGGCCAGTCAAATTCATGGTGAGTTAGCTACAAGCCATATAGCTAACCAGGCAATGTGAAAAACAAAAATCCGTCGGTCCTCTGCGTCATCAATATCCAGATATTCTAAACAAATGAGGGCAAAAATGAGGTTTCGACAAAAAATCTGAACTTGTATTATATTTACGTGGTTATAGTCAGTGTAACGCCTTGTATTTCACTTATGACTGCATTTGATTATTTTTCCAAAACCGTATCATTGTTTTTCCAAGGGAATCAGCTTAATTTTTATGCCCATTCCACTCAGATGATCCACTGCACATTATACTAACAATATTACGGTTTCTATTGACATGTGACCTTACTAATTATGGCAGACACTATACATATAATTAACAAAATACATTAACATGAGACGATAAAAGTTTTATTGTTTTATTTCACATGTACATACAACTTAGAAAACAAGAATAGAAAAAATAGGAGGCCTTAAGTAGGTCTACGTATTTTACTTATGGTACAATACAGGTATAATTTGTGGTTAGTTAGACTATTAGTAGGAAACTGGCAACAGTCCGATCTCGGACTTTATTCTCGGCACTTCTTGTTAGTGACAATCACACGTGTTCACAAACACCATAATAGAGCTTAAACAAGGCATTACTTGGAAAATTAATGTATAAATGTATATAATAACACCAACTAAGCCTATTAATAATGAAAACCCAACTTATAACACTTAAGCAACTGTTTCATTATCGTAAAGCTATATAAGTTATAAGCGCATAGCATACACATTCGATCTGTCAGTGACAATGTGAGTGACTGGGTGTGACAACGGCGACGGAAGGGCAGATATGTTAGCAATAATGGGCATGAAGGCAGATCGTCCTGAGATGGTCTGCACATCAAAGACCCATTTAACGGATCGTTTTGCAAACAGCAAGCAGATATTGGGCAAATTATAATTTTATCACTGAATCGGCCTTTAAATGCG
Source organism: Tubiluchus corallicola (assembly GCA_030141605.1). NCBI lineage: Eukaryota > Metazoa > Priapulida > Priapulimorpha > Priapulimorphida > Tubiluchidae > Tubiluchus > Tubiluchus corallicola. The sequence goes on from JAQGDQ010000158.1 coordinate 155,859, forward strand.
TGAGAAGGTAAATAATGTTTGCTAGATACGAGGAGGTTTAACATGCCTAAGAACAACAATTATTAATAAGGCTAAAAAAACCATAGTAAATCTAAAGATAACCACAGACCTTATAGAATTTTATTTATCGTATTTAATAATGAAGGGCTCTTAAATGACGAAAATTTTTAGCTAATCGCTTCTCTGCTGCGAGACCGCAGTAATAAAAGCAACATTTGCAAATAGAGTGAGAAAAATAAAAATATAAGATGTAAATGAAAGCTAAGTGATTGAAGTACAAATGCTATTTTTAAATTTTCTCTCTGAACACCGTGCCTGATGTCTGTACGCTTGTCTATAATCATTTGGGAGTTTGTCTGAATCATCCTTTTCAACATTGCCGTGGCATCACTATCGTCTTTGTTATCACCACCATCGTCATAACCGTTTCTACTGTCATCGCCATCATGTTAGCAATTATTTCTACTGTCATGCTCTGTCTTGCATATTTTAATGATTAAATGAGATATGGTGGTAACTGTAGGCCACATTATGAAAAGGATATTGTATTCGTAGTCATATTTCTTTGAAAATTGCTTCAGTGCAGCCGTCCTTATGTCCATTACCACTAATGCTTGTGTACAGCTGTCATTTCTGCACATGGATTTGGTTGATCTCGTGTAACATTGATATCTGCTGCAGCTAGGGGTGAGCATCAGACTTTTTAGGCGATTCAACGATATTGTATATCGTATGTGGATTTTGCAGAGATGCGGAACTACTCTTTACATCCAAAATAAGTGGCCCGTGCATCCCTCTGATTGAAACGTGATATTGGCAGCCGCATTCTTTTGGGTGAATACATCGAAAACCTACCACATCGGAGATAAATCTGCAGATGGCTCTTTAGTTTTTTATAGGTACTATACCCTAGATGTGGTTTCAAATACTCGTTTTGGCAAAAAGGGACCACCATCTCTAGATCTAGTGCGGTCATTTTCTCTGGTCAAATCAAAATTTGCACTTTCTTTTAGCTTCTGCATCACCATAATGTTTCTACAATCAACGCATCTCTTGGATTCCTCTCTCATCCTATTGTAGAAGCACTCTCTATTAGAGCGCTCCTCATCTTCATATACAGGGAATGGTTCGATTTTGTCAAAGTCCGATTCGTCTGCAGCTTTGCTTTGTGTCCTAAACTTCGAAAAATTGTTCCTCTTTTGCAGAGCACCAATACATTCATTGGCCTCTTCTGGCCCCTCGGCGTACGACAGTAATGAAGTGTCCTGAGAATGCACTGAAATCTGGCCAATGTCCTGCCTGGATTGTCGAGACATATGTAGTACTTGTCTGCAGATCATGCACTGCGAATTTACCAAATCGCATTCACAATACACTGCTGGTGCCAACTCTGCCAAGTTTTGAACAGCAGTGAAGCGAGCGCCAGATTCTCCCTCTGCAGTTGCTTGACGACGAAGGTTTGCCCTGAGTTTTTGGGCCAATTGACGACGTGTCCGTTTATTTGCAAAGAAGCGAATGGTCAGCATGACACAGACGATAAGAATGACGCACAACACTCCCCCGATGCTACTCCGAATAAAAGTTGAAGATACTGCGTGAGATGTTGCTGCACGGATGCAATTGTTATCACTGTCATCGCGATTACTTAATTCATTTTTAATAGTAACACAGATGACGTATAAGGAATGTGGAGTAAGGTTACATATCTTGAAGGGCGACGCGTGAAAATAAGCATTTAGGGCATTTGCCGACTCGCCCGCTTTGTAATATTTCACGTGAAAGCCGTCCGAGGCAATCATTTCGTTTTTCTCCACTTTTAGCACTAACTTAATGCACTTGCCGCTTTTGTCTATGACATGCACCGTGTAACTGAGCAATGAATCGTTTTTCAAAGCCACGATTTCTTCCCCATTGCTCGTCGATAAGTCTTCCCCTTTATCGCGGATCCGAGCAGCCTTGTCATGTCGTATTTTCTGCGTAGTTTCTCTTGTTGAAATGAGATCCCATTTATTTCTTCTTTCCGCTTTGAGCTGCAAAACGTATACATTTTTAAATCGGTCACATTCGTGCTACAAATGGCGTTTATACAATAAGTTTCAGCTTAGTTACATGCCGGCTGCGGCTTTAGTATCAAAAGGGAGCTCCTGCTTCGTCTTATCTTCAAAACGTTTTCAACAAGGATCTATGCATACAGGTTGTATTAAATCAATACTAAAATATTCCAGTTTGTCATTGACAAACATTAACATTCAACAACATACAATCAACGTTTACTGAACTGCGCTTTAGCGACTGTCAGGTGTATCCATGGGACCCACATAGTTTCCATTAGGTAAATTGAAAAGTGTAAATTACCGATTTTCCAATTCCGCTTCTGTCAGAAATGAAAAGATCTGCAGGTATAAGCTATTTTTATTTAATGTAATAAGCTGTGTGTCGTTTATTTTTAAAGTAAAGAGCTTTTTGAAGGAGGAATTACAGAAGCTAAGCGCAGAAGAACTTTTCGGTGAACTAAATATTCGTAGACCACTTTACTAACTAGGCAAAAGGATAAATTACTGTATCTTGTTAATAAGATTAAAAATGAGTTGTTGTTTTTTCGTTAATCAGTTGAGCCCACAGGGAAGGTGAATCAGAGATTTTTTTACCATTTAGTGCGAACATTTTATATTTCTAAGAATTTTCCATTCAAGTCACATAAGTCTTTTAAGCTGGCAAGCGTAATGTTAAGTAACATAACTTTGTGTGGAAGGTGTTTTGGGACATTTTTATAATTGTTTTTTCTTCCCCTTTAAGCGATAACTGAAGCAGCAATGTAATGCTTTTCTTTGTTTAATGGAAGCTGATTTAAAAATAATTTCTTACAAACATTTAACAAGCATTCACATTGGGTCTGCAGCGATTTAAGCGAACCTTCTTTTTTAACCATGATCAACTACATAAAATATACATGTATTTTTGTACTGTACTGTACCTTCTCTCTCTCTCTCTCTCTCTCTTTCTCTCTCTCTTCACTCTCTCTCTCTCTCTCTCTCTCTCTCTCTTTCTCTCTCTCTCTCTCTCTCTTACTCTTCTCTCTCTTCACTCTCTCTCTCGCCTTCTCTCTCTCTCTCTCTCTCTCTTCACTCTCTCTCTCGCCTTCTCTCTCTTTCTCTCCCCTCTCTCTCCTCTCTCTCTCTCTCTCGCCTTCTCTCTCTCTCTCTTCTCTCTCTCTCCCTCTCCTCTCTCTCTCTCTCTCTCTGCATGTCCACAGTAAATAATCCGCATATCGGCAGTAAAATTAATTTTTACAACACTGAGTGAGAAATTGTAAACGGTGTTTACAAATGTTCGAAAATAATATTCCTAAAAAAGAAAATGCAATTTGACTTCGCTTGTCTCTCTGGATATGGATAATGACTGTTAGGGATTGTCCAACAGTTAGCTGCAAACATTATGAAGTTACTTCAGACGATAAATAAAGAGTTTGTGAACATTTATTCAGAATAAAAATCTTGACGGGATTTAAAATTTTCAAACATATTATCTTTTATTGGGACGTTTACTGGGCGACTATAAATTGATGTTGCCCCTAAAAATGAGCAGTGCGAGTTTGAAAAGTAGAAGATGACTTCTTCACATTGAGGCAGCATTAATTATCAGGTCATTATCTGCCATCACGCAGCCATTTTCAAACAATGAGTCTACAGAACTGGGATTGTGAAATTATGGCTCATACTCATTCGCTTAAAATGGTACACGCAGCCACAAATAGAAGCTTTTTTACTAACTTCTTTTCTAACGGTAGACGACCATTTTTTTTCTTTTGTCTAACATCTTTTAAAAGATTATAAATTAGCTCTGTTCGTACAGCTTAGGTGCTTTAACCGAGGCATTACGAGCCAGCACTTAGCAAGTTTCATGACATATTATTATATACGGTAACGCCTCCGAAGCAGAAACTAAGAGCAATTTCACACAGTGAATAACAGCAAATGCACTTAGGTTAATACTATATTGCTCTACCCAGTCAACAGTAGTTAAGAGATGATAATACACTGTTATAATGCATGGCACTTTGGCTTAGTGTTAATACCAAGCTAAGCGAATAGGTTGCTAATGGGATAAAGTATCAGTTTATTCATCTTCGAGGCTGCCACTAATGCAACTGCTTTAGATTATTGTGGCCTCCCTCCTGGCGTCAGAGGAGTGCTCCATGATACCCTCGCTGATAATGTCATTACATTCCGTTACATTGCACCACATTACATTACATTATTGTTCATTTCATCAGCTGGGTTAAAATTATATAGAATCATAATTGTACAATTATAGCAATTCGCAAGCATATTTGCAAATATAATTACAAGAGAATTTCTAAAGCTGCTATCACTAAAATAATAAAATGCTACACAGTGTTTTAATTACAGTTCACTGAACAAAATTGATAAAAGTCTTAATTTTTGTTATTATCGGTAATTAATTACAATTCACGATGAATAGCCTACCCAACACGTTATTGGTTGACTGCTTGTTGCGTCCAGCAGTGTCTAAAGATACAGAGTAATAAGTTTTTTTTAACAAACAGTCATTTGATCCAAGTTCCAACAAAACTTTTATATGAATCACTACACATTTTCGAGTTCATGTTTTGCGCAAAGGTTTCTCCTATCACCACCCGCAGGCGTTAGTCAGAAAGTGAAATGTGTCGGAGTAACATTACTTTATTTCTTCTGTCATTTTGAATTAATTTCTATTACACGATCTGTAAGTTTACAATTTAGTATTTGTTTTGTTTGCTTCTCACAATGTGGAATTTTTTTAGTTTTTATACACTATATTTGTATTTAAGTGGATTGTTGTGTAATCATCACCGTGTGATTGTCGAAAGGTTGCAGATGAGAAGTTTGTATTTGAATAAAAGTTGTGTCTTTGCTTAAGTGGATGCTGGCTGTTATATTCATTTTAAATACCCATTTTTCTTTATAGGCATACATGCACAGGAAAAGGACAAAAACTTCTAGTTATTTTTATTTCAGTTTTTCTTGCCTGATTGTTTCTCATTGAGGAGTTGGCTTTAAACGTCATTAATTTAGTTAAAGCAAGGACAAGAAAATGATACCTGAAATAGGTTTCAGAAAAATCGCTTTAAAAATTACGTTACTTTACAGCACACATGGTATTCGTGTTAAAAGGAATTTATCTTTGTTTTCATTTTAAATCTCCCTCAATACTGTTCCGAAGTCGCCATTACATGTGTCGCTACCCAAACGTGAATCATGGGAAGAAAAGACAATGTTAAATTACGTCTCAAAAAACTTTCCATGCAAATCTACATTACTTAGCATTTTGCTTACCTGTTAGAAAGACTTATGTAACTAGGAACAAAAATTGAAAATGTTTGTGCCAATTGGTAAAATGTCGCTGGCACACCCTCCATGGTGTGCCACACACTAACCATAAACGTATTTTTAATCTTATCGACAAGATACAGTAATTTAAAATTTTACCTAATTAGCAACATATATGCTACGAATGCTCTGATTATTTTTTCGAACTTTACTCGGTGTTATCTAAACTTATTTCAAACAACGATTGAAATGGCTGCGCCTAATGGTTATCGCGGAAGTTTAAATTTACAAGTTTTATGCAGCATTACTACCAATGCAAGTCCCGCATGTAAAAAAGCAATATGTAAGTGGTATAAAATTTCAAGACGAATATTTTAAGCTTGATGTAAGTGGAGGGTTTTCTTGTGCTTTAAACATTACACAGTATTTATAAGCTAAACTGCATTTGTTTAATTAAAACTCCTCATAATGTTAGACACTTTTATAAACTGATGGACACGTGTTTTAATAAAAATATCTCCTGTTGCTAGTGTATCTGTTGTTATTGCTTATCTTCCTCTGTTGTTATTCTGTCTGCTGTTGTTCTTATTTTCTACTGTTCTTATCACATATCGATGTGACAGCGACGACAACGATGATTACGACTATAATGTTTGTGATAATTACAATGCTATTAACGAGGAAGGGGCGAGAAACAGGAAGAAGAAACACTAAGAGAACATCACAGTTCAGATTCTCCTGAGCCACGGACTGTGTTACCATTAACTAGAAGAAAACAATACATCTTGAAGCACGTATCATTTAGAAACTTGTTTTAGTCGTTGATGCTGGATCTGCTAAAAGGCCTCAAAAAGCCTTTCTACGGCAGTTTATTATGCTCGTAAATCCTGGACCATTCGCTATGACGACAGCTTCCTATTTTATTAGTTCCACTAGTGCTCAGTGATGGTGAGGAAGAGCTCGCATCACAAGTATTACGAAGAAAGTTTTAGTAAATTATTGACATGCACGAAAGCCTGTTTTATTTCCCCTATCAATATATAATCATCTTCTCTAGTGGCTCAGTATATGTTTCTTGACATTATACCAGCAAACTATTTCATTATATTAGCGTCTTGGGATTGCAGCAGAAGCGTGTTCTCTTACGATATTTCTTTTGACGACATGTGAACGTCATTGTGATTGTAGAGAATATTATCTTTCAAAAATCTTGTTCTCAGTTCGTCAGAGAACTTTTTCATTGCTGTTCTAGAATAAAGCGCAACTTACAATTCAGCTACGTAAAGAGGAAAATACTGCCTCTATTTGATTACATTGAGTACTTGCAAGTACTCAGTGTATTTGGTATTTTTGTACACTAATTGGATTTACCATCTGAAATTTGTTTGTTTTTTGCCGTTTCCATTACATTTGTCTTCTTGTTATCACTGACTACCACATAATAGTGTGCACGCTGTGCACTAAGTCTAATTTCTTTGTCATTTCATTGTACAGTGAAGCTGATCCAATGAAGGGCACCGAATTAAGTTCTGAACACATATTATTACAACGACATGTTTCTATCTTCGCACGCAATGGATTATGGTGACACCAGTAAAATGAAAGGGAGGTGCAGTTGTTTGCTAAAGTTTACAATTTCCACACACAAGAAATTAGTTCGTTAAGCCGATTAGCATTGGGGTTAGGATTACGATCAGGGTAAGAGTTAGGTGTATTATTAGGGTTAGGGTATTTAAACTGTGTGGGGAATTGTAAATTCCTTCCCAATTGTTAATAGCATCAGACAATAAAGCCTCTCCCGTCTTGCAGTTAGCTCAAAACATGATGGAGAAGACATTCGTCAACACGATTTCAATGTTAAGCAATTGTAAATAGTTAAATGAACTCCATGAGTGGTTTAGAACAGAAGCAGATTCTCGCCTAGATGAATTCAGCGTTAGAAATCGAGTTCTTGTATCAGAAGAAACTGACACGTGACCGAAATCAACCCAAGTTTCAAGCCTATGCAGAAATCCACCGTAAACTAGCAAAATAATATTAAACGTAACAGTGGAAACCATTGTTCCCGTAAACAGCCAAATCACTTTTGAAGACAGCTCAATGCACCAGTCACTCATTTATTTATTATTTTTACATATGTACAATGTACAGAATGATTCCTATATTTTTACGTAGTTACTGTAGTGGAGTTTTGATACCTATGATCTACAACAAGAAAATTTTTATTAAATCTAAATGCAATGTTTCAATTACACATCAGTCAATCATCATGCAGTGAGAAAAGGATTCGATGGAGTGATTCTTTGCTCATTGACCTATACTATGTTTTTGCAGTAACAATTTGTACACTTTGCACACATTAGACCAAATTATAACATATAGAATTGATAAAGAACATTGTTTTTTAGACAAAGTTTAGAATTTGTTCACAAAAATTAAAAATAATTTTTAAGGAAAGTGACTAAGATTATATTATTTATTTCTAGTCTCGTACATGGGAAAATAAAAAGTGCAAGACATACAACAAAGGGAATGTTAGCCGTTTGAGAAAAAAACGAAAGAAAAAGAAATAGAAACATACAGGCGACAGAGAGAGAGAGGGAGAGGGAGGGAGGGAGAGAGAGAGAGAGGGGAGAGAGAGAGAGAAGGCGATGAGAGAGGAGAGAAAGAGAGAGTGAAGAGAGAGAGGAGAGAAAGAGAGAGAGAGAATAAACAGAGGCATTGAATGGCAAGAATGGAAATTTATCAATACGAGTCTACTATATTTAATTTAACAGTACAGTACAAAAATACATGTATATTATGTAGTTAGTCATGGTTAAGAAGAGGGAGAAAAGAAAGGGTTAAGAGTGACAAAGGGGGAAAGCATGAAAAAGGGTGAAGATGGAATAAAAATGAAGATGAGAAATTTGCGCTATATGTTGTTCCCCCTCTCTCTGTCTCTCTCTCTCTCTCTCTCTCTCTCTCTCTCTCTCTCTCTCTCTCTCACTCTCTCACTCTCTCACTCTCTCTATGAACGAAAGTTTGAAATAAAGAAGTAAATCAAGTCAAATCTCTCTCTCTCTCTCTCTCTCTCTCTCTCTCTCTCTCTCTCTCTCTCTCTCTCTCTCTCTCTCTCTCCCTCTTTCTCTTTCCCCCTCTCTCTCTCCCTTGTTCTTTAGAAAAGCTAATAACTTGGCATTGTTTCTAAGTTTCTTGTCAGTAGTGTTACTATCATTTTTGTATGTACCACAATTGCAGAGAACTTCCCTACATACGTAGCTTGATTAAAATGCGAGTCTTGCGAGACATTAATAAATTAATTATAGCAGTTTAAATGTGGTGACAGTTATGGATATAATCATTATTAGCTTACCGCGTGTGTTCGTATTTGAATTACAGTGAACATCATTAATAAGAAAGCCACCTTGACAGGTCTGACATTTGCCTGCATTACCATCTTTTCACATGATCATCCATCGTCTGAAACATAACAATAATAAATAATTAGTTTAGACATTTGAATTTTAGAAACTCATTAGACCCGATGACTCTTGTTCCAGTCAGTTCAGTTCAATTCAAACTTTATTTTGGGGGCTAAGATCATATCAAATTCAAATACAAAAATGAAGTAAAATAGAATGCATTAAAAATCATAGCTGATATTTATAACATCTAGCCAATTAGCAATATTCGTGCAGTGAATTTTATATATTGCAGGTGTATTATAGGTCGCCTCATTCAAGCCATCTAGTATTTTAAGAAAAAAGTTATTTTTTCGTTTATTTAGAGGAAAGATTAGCATAGTAACCAAGACTGCTGAAACTGAGCATTTGTGAGCACACTTTGAGTTAGTCAGCTTTTTCCTTGTCTCTTACTGTTCTATTCATTTTGTTTTAATAGTCCTATACTTTAGTCAGGCCTGGATTACCCCATTAGGCTAGTATGAACTGTAGCCTAAGGCCCCTCAAGCTGGAGGAGGGCATACTTTGCATTGTTGAGTAAGAATAATTCATATAACTTAAAATAAAATTTTTGTTTTGCAAAAGTAAGCCAGGAAGTCTGAAAATACAATTTTTAAGGTAGCTCCTCGTTTGAGATAAAGGATCCCCGTTTGAGGCCTTTTATTTGAGACAAAGTGCCTTTGTTTGAGACCCTCTATTTGAGATAAGGGCGCCTCTTTGAAATATGGGGCACCTAGCTATGCAAGTGTTGCTGAAATATATCACAAGTAAAAATACTCGAGACGAGTGCGAGCAAATTAGAGTGTAGCTCTATCTGACGGGTCCCATAATTTCATTAGCCTGGGGTTCCCAAAAGGTCATAATCCGGCCCTGACTTTAGTTCTACCTTGCAAAGATGACCCCTACCTTGTCATATGAAACCTAACTGGTTTATACTCAGTGTGAATTTTCATAAATGGATGTGGGATAAGGTGCTGTAACAATTATATCTAAAAGAAATGCTGCTATAATCTTTATATTAACTAGAAAAGGTTCTTTCCGTTATAATGCTAGTGGAAGGTGGCACTGGAGTACATGGTATTAACGTATGCATTGATGTACGGGGTTGTGTTGGCACTGTAAATGGCGACTATAAAGATTGACAGGATAAATAATGCCAGTAAATACGAGCAGGCTAAATTTCAGTATTTGGCTGTAGATTAAACTAGACCGGGGCCTTTGTTTGTGAACTTTGCACGAATTTGTGATAATTAGCAAAATTAAAATGATTTGTTTAAATTTGGTATTATTGGCATTGTTAACACTGAAATTTACTTTAACGTCCACAGAAACTTCACGAAAACGTTTTTACTGCGCAGGATTAGGAACTAAAACACTATGTGAATGTACATGCATGCCAGACGTCTTTTGGCAGAGATGCATTTGTTTACGTAGTATTCTAATTTCGGACTGAAACGTCTCAGGTATTCAGGCAGAAAGCACTAAACACCAGGAAATTTCTAGGTTTGGTTTGGTTCTGGTGGTCTAGATTTCGGACTGCTACCACGCAGTCTTTAGTTCGAATCTAGCGGCTGCCAATGGCAGCACATATACCCTACATGTTATTCGTTGTTTGTGTGTTCAGTCCTTACCTGTATTGCTGTAATTCACTAAATAGCCATTATTGCTAATATTGTCTGTTAACGACGGTAAATAAATGATGTCTTTGTTTTTATCCTGTTTTCCCATGTGCACGATTTCGATTGCGCTGAAAAGTCAGTTCGCTGCAGTTGTGTGCCACTATTTCCATGTTGGCGTGTTCGTATTTTCTCGCAGACCGACTTTTCTGCTAACGAGTTGGGTAAAAAGACACCCGTGCATGTACATGCTGTATAAATACCATAATCATGCCCAGCAACAGATTGGAAATTTTGATGTTACTTCTCCGACGAAGACAGAGGAGTCGTTTGTTGCAATTAAGATTAACATGACTCAGTGATGAACGCAAGGGCCACAGGTTCTGAGTCCATGACATACTCAAGCAAGGACATGAGCTAGGAGCTTACTATCACCTGGTGACAAAGCTGGAACTGGACAGTCAGAAATACCAGGAATATTCCCGTATGTCAGCAGAGAAGCTGGACTATGTACTCCAGAAGAAATTCCTGACCAGAGAGCCCATTGATACCAAACAAAGGCTGATGATTTGGCGGGACCAAATGACGTTTTAATTTTGCGATTCCACGAAATACGTTATCCCGAGTGCTGAAACTCGCCAGCGTAAAAGCAAAGACAAAGACAAAAACAATATTTATTAAGCGTCGCTCATTTAACAGACCACATTAGCATTAACGACAACAACACTTACACTTGCAACGATACAGGTAAGGACGCAACACCCAAATAACAAACAATATTTAGGGTATATGTCATGGCGTTGGCAGCTGCTTGTCTCGAACTCAAGACTGCGTGGTTGCAGTCCGAAATCTAAGCATTTCGGGCACACATCCCAGGCGCACATGGAAAGTGCGCCTTTGTCTGTCTTAGGGATCTCCTAACAAAATTAATAACTCTCAGTGAAACCTTTTCCACTGACAACGGAAAATCGCTCATAATGGTTAGAGAAGCTGAGGTAATGTTCTGTTATCCAAGACTGGTGAATTATTGACGACATAATGATTGTGTTCTACATCTTCTCATCTGAAAACCTCCAGGCGCTGTTGGTATTAAACTTGAAAAATTCCAACTCTTTCAGATAAAAGTATAAATTTTGTCTTTTTCAATCCCCTTGCGCCCAAGTGCGTGCAGAAGTTTTGCTGTGAAAAACATAAAACTCTTGAAGGTTTTTGTGGCAAAGAAAATGTAGTTTTCAGAAAAAACTGATGGAAATCGGTTAGTCTCTTAATGGCTTGTAGTATCTATAGTGGGAAGTAAGTGTTTGCTCATAGCTCTATTGCTGGAAGAGAAAGATTATGAAAAAATACTTTTCATCCCTCTTCTGCCAGGACTTAAACTAGAGATTCCTGCTTAAAAGACATTGCCTCCATCCATTTTATCTTCTGAGAAGATCATATCTCATACATGCTTGTAAACTATTATAATTATGAAAATTAATGTTTATTATTGTTTCGATCAGTCGTGTTGGTCATAATATATTTATCTATCTATCATACGGGATTAGAATTAATCTGCTATTTACAAAGGATCTTCAGTGGGTCAGTTGATGGAGCACGCGTGTGCCTTTCAAACAGGGGTATAACGTTTGTCTTGAATAAATTATCAGAAATAATTCGGTGATTAGTATAGGCACAAACTCCGAGGGAAAGCTTCAATAAAGCATTATCGATTTGTCCAAACTGTATTTTGCCTTTTTGTCGTGTAAACGTGTATCTACTCGTTTATAGTGTAATGTGTGCTTATATACTAGCTTACTAAGCTGCATTGCTAATATTAAAATAACAGTTATTTACTTATAACGTCTTATTAATCGTAAATTTTGTCTAAATTTAGTTATACAGTATATGTAGGCCTATATAGAATAGCTTTATGTCATTTAGAAATGTGCGATCATCGTAATAAACACAGGAAGGACACAGTCACCCAGAGAAAGGGGTACTTGTGAAATGAGGTATCTACAGGGCCTATTTCAAGTGGAGGAAGTGGGGATACTCCCCCGGGGCCTCACCCTCTAGGAGGGCCTCACGCCAAGGTAACATTTTTTTGCTTTATGCTCTCTCTCTCTCGCGCGCGCGCGCGCGCTGCACGCACGCCGTTTGCCAGTATTGACAAGTATTAAGGACTGGTCTTGAGAATAAAGCAGTTTTTTTCAATTGTTCTTTCCTTTAACAACTGTATAACTCCATAGATTCTCTTCGAAAATGCTTCTCTGGCGTTCTAGCAGTTAAAAATTTTTTGAGTGCCAACCATGGTGGCGCCCACCCCCCGGCGCCTCACCCCCCCCCCCTTGGGGCCTCACACGCCACACTTCCCCGGGCCTCGCCTAGGCTGAAATAGGCCCTGGGTATCTATATAAGGTTATACACTTTAAAAAGAAACTAAACATAATAAATATAGTATATTATATATCTAATCTGAGATTTAGTAGCATACGCCATAATCACCTTGTATTAACATGGTTTGTGTTTCATATAATTGGAACACATGTGTGATGAGCTACATGCTTTAATTTTACTTCGCTGGGCTTCGCAAATGCAGTCGTATTTTAGCAGAGAAGGTGGGGTATTAATTCGAAATCTAAGACTATATAGAAATTTAACAGGGAAGTAATATGCTCAGTATTACTGTAATCTCTAAGTTATCTCTTCATATAGGCACGATTAGTATTGATTACCCTACATCTACTTTGCAAAGCAAATATACACACACTTTCCTAAAACGCCCAAGGTTTTTAGTTGCGCCGTCTAACGCTACCTGTAAATTATTAAGAGCAATTTTGATGAAAGACGTTCGTATTTCCAATTGCCCAGTGTTCTGCTGTACTCTCGCTGGAACTCATTTGTGAAAGTGCTTGCTTTTAGCTGTTCTCTTTGCGTTTCACAAGAACTGAGAGAGGCACTTACGTGGATGGATATACAAACCTACCAACTGTCGCGAAGACCGGACGCAATCGTTCGACATCACGAGATGTGAGAGATACTCCAAATTCTCTTCTTCTTTGACGCTCTTAGTGAGCGCCATCTTTTGTGTACCCTGTACACTATTGCAAGAGCAGTGTTTGCCTCAAACCTGTACTTGCAGTAGTAATGATTTAGGTGCTTCTTTTGAATACTCACTTAATGTGAACAGTCTCTAGATATTTACAAACTTGTTTCAGGCCCTTAGCCTGTCACAGCGATTGTCCATTTAATTTGTTGTCTCATGATAAGTATTTTAGTTTTGTAATGACATTTCGTTTCTATGTTTATGGAAGCATACGTAATGATTCTTAGGCATGCTGAAGCCAGCAAAGTTTTGCGAGAGAGGTTAAAATCACGTTTACATCGTAAGTTTGATAGGAAATAAACACTGAGATAAGCAGGCCAATCAAGGAGACTGAAAATTCCTGCTTTGAAATTCGTTTACTAGCAAATCTATCAACAAATGAGACGTGGCTGAATTGTAAATTGATGTGAAATCTGCATCCAGTGGTTTCGTGGGAAGTTACAGTAGATGGGAGCGTGAGTTTGATTTTAGACAAGACTCAGGTTGTCCTGAAGACTAAAGTAAAGTCTTCTAAGGGTGTACAAGACTTCTAAGTTTAATATATAGTGAAGTGAAGTAGAGTATCTATGGCTTTAAGTTTAACGTGTAGTAGAGCAACACACTGGAAAAAGTGTTGTAAGTTAGTAATAATAAATTGTTTAGAATTTTAGCTCCTGTCAGATAAATCGGTCTGACTGATAGTGAGCTGCAGTAAAAATGAAATGCAGTGATGTTGATTACTGTGTTTTTTGTAAATTTGTAGTGTATGATAAAATGTATATGTTCGTGAATTAGCGAAATATAAAGTTTAGTACATTTCTTGATTATTGTAAACATAATTTATAAAATTTATTTGAAGGGTAGTTTGTGTAAATGGTATTAACTAATTGTTGCTGATCCGGTGAAGATTAAATTTTGTTTGTATAATTACTAATTTTACTATAAATTTGTGACAACAGAACAAACGTATTTCTAAAGTACTGTTAATTATATTTTTTGTGCATTGAATAATGTGAAGACTCTTTTCCAGCAAAGACTTTTGCCAGAAAAATTTCACAGAAACCTTTTTTGCCACAAAAATTTACTTCACAGAAAAGATTTTCTCAGAGTTGCCATTTCCCAGAATTTTTCCCCAGAACTGCCATTTCACAGAAAATAAAATTCACAGAAACTGCACTAAATTCTTTTTAAAGCACAGTTAGATTATACGCGATAAAAATACGCAACTTTAACTACGTGTATTTGATTAACAGGGATCATATGATCAACTCGCTAAGGCAAGAAAGTAGATTTGTAACGTCAGAACGATCAAATAGCGAATCATGTTGATTTTTGCATACAAGTGTGAGTGATCACGGCCTGTGATTGGCTATCAAAGTTAAGCAATTCCAAGCCTGGCAACTGATTTGTTGGGAGACTGCTTAGGAATCTCATTTTTGAGCAGTTTCTTTTACCGTGATTCCGAATTATTTTGTTCACATCTCGGTGTTTAGAGAAGTTGTACAAGCATCCGAATGTGACTGTGACATCTCTGCCACTTCAGTGTTTCATCTCAGAGGATTATGTTGGTAATGAACTACGATCTGGTCCTGCCCTAAAATAACCTGTAAAAAATCCTGCGAAGGAGCATAATTTCTTGGGCAAATGTTGACCCCAAGATATTCACAAATCTAAAATTGTTCGCAAAGTTGATTTTTTTTATAATTTATATTTATTTATATTTATTTGAAATCCAGTTGTGTTTTAAACGATTATATAGAGCAACGCAAATTGCTTTGCGAAAGCGATTTCATCGTGAAAACCACTTGAAATTGTAATAACGAAGTTTGAAAATCAAATATTGTTCCAAAAAAAATTAAAAAAACAAGGTTGACTCCTTAAACATGACATCATTTTAAATTATTCTGAGATTAGATAGTCGTTAGTAGGATATATTCGGAATTACAGCACACCATATCAATGAATTTCTGAGTCATTGCTAGCTTTTCTTATTTGGGCGGTTGTACCTAATTGTTTTTAGTAGGTGCATTTATCGATTATAATAACCTAGCCACTGGGGGGGGGGAAGCCAGCCCAACTCAGTGCCGGTCCCAAGCCCGGATAAATAGGGAGGGTTACGGTCAGGAAGGGCATCCGCCTGTAAAAACTGCGCCAAAACCTTCTATGAATGAGTCGGTGAGACAAAGGGAAAGTCCACAGAGAATTGGTCAGACCCGCTCTAATCTATGGGCTAGAAGCAGCTTCTCTAATGAAGACCGAAGAGAAGAAAATGGGTGTGGTTAAGATGAGGATGTTGAGATGGATGGTGGGAATAACAAGAAGAGATAAAATTAGAAATAATAATATCAGAGGAACAGTAAAAGTAGTTGAAGCCTCGCAAGATTGCGATGGTATGGACACCTGAAAAGAAGAGTCGGTGAAGATCATGTTGGAAGGGAAGACATAAATGGAGAGATGGTCAACAACAGGAATGCGTGGACGGGAAGACATAAATGGAGAGATGGTCAACAACAGGAATGCGTGGAGTAGACTCATTCACAACGGCGACCCCGCATAGGCAAAAGCTGGAAGAAGAAGAAGAAGATTTATTGATTATAATCCCATTAATGCGGGCAAAAAAACTAGAAAACCTTGATAACTATTCACAGTTTTTCTAACTTTTTAACAAAAACAATAAAAAAACTTTTGTTATTTCCTATTATTGTTAAACTGATAATTCACAGCATTAAACACATAATATTGTGGTTAGAAAGCAATTTGTGAAAAGCGCCCTCCATGACCATGTCACGAATTGGGCTTATATAATTTTCAAATAATATAACACGATTACACATAATAGCCGCATTAACTTACTATGCACAAAATTATAAACGCCTTCTTTATTAACTTTGTAAATTTGTATGCACGGTAGTTTTATCATTATCATTATTGTTACTTTTTCATTAAATTTTCCTTTATTGCCTACTTTCGCTGCCATGCAAAGGCCAGTTTTACTACATAGCATATTATAATCATTGGAATACGCAATGAGTCACGCACCGTATGAATAATTTAGGAAATTTCTCATTGAAATAAATTATTAAAATTCATCATTAGATTTATTATTAGCCGTTTAGGAGTCAATACTCAAAACTCCAGCTTGTGTGCGTTGAATGAAATAACCAAACACGTAATTAACTATGGATTATGTTTTGCTGCATGCGCATGTACCACACATCCCTTGGGAACGACGTATTAAAAACTAGCTGAACAAGAAACTCACAACAATTATGGTCTCTAGTAAGACTAAATACAGGGTAGATCTAACCATCAAGAACTCCAAGATTAAATGAACAAGCTAGCAAACTGCTATATAGTCTTAAACATGAACAGCTGGGACGCATCCTATATAGAAATTAGCAAAAGCGTGCCAAAATTTATCAGCAATATGGAAGGTGTCAAAACTGGTTCAGATTGTTTAGTATGCTTACCTATAGTTTGCAATTTTGTTTTGTTTAGAAATATTCAAGTATCAGGACACAGAAAGGTGTTAGCAGATAAAGTTAGTAAATGTCATTGAAAAATGCCAGCAAGAATTACTTCGAAAATAACAACCTATGGCTGTACCTATATGCAAATATGAGCAAACGAATAGCATACTGTGTATATGCAATTTCGTTTCATTAATTATCAACTTTCGGATGTCTTTTGATTTCTTTCGTCGCATTCGTGGAACTTCACTGGGTTGTAATATATCGAAATTTCCACAAACAAAAATTTTGATGCACAAAAATTGTACGAACAGTTTTTATTGGAAATTTATCTGGTTGCAAGCATATCAGTGATTTAAGCTGAGAGCTTTTACATATAAATTGTTCTACAATATCCAAAAAATCTCGTCAAGAAAACTCCTGATTATACATATATATTATGCAGGTGTAATTCGATAAATCACACCAGTGTCTGAATGGTTAAATGCTTCGTAATATCAACAAGGTGCACTTATAAATTAATCAATACACTCAAGACTTCGGGAACAATACCCGTGATAATGAGAGCAGAGCTTTCACGTGGCGGTATTGATGTAAAGCTGTGAGTGTGCAAAATAAATCACCATATAGCTTGTTTGTCAGTAAAAAGAGCTAATGCAGATAACAGCATAGGAGAGGGTTCTACGTAGCCATCTTGTAAGCATTTGAAGCCCAAGGTTCTACATAGGAATGGAAACTACCACTCTTGCAGGTGCTAATGTCCCTGACGTTAAGAGATGAATTGAGAAGGTTAGATATTGACCGCGGTAATGAATGATTTAATTGTTATTGTGGATGCAATGATAATTTCATGAAAACACGCTGCGAGGCACTCTGGGATACCATGGTGTGAGCATTATGCAGTGAGTCTTTGAAACAATTGAATAAAACATAGTGGACATTGTTTCCCTTAGTGAAGGTCATACAGTCAAGTAAGATTGCTGGAGAAATATACATGAATATTGAAAAGAAACTTGTTACAATTCTTGCTTTGAAGTATGTTCAGGATGGTAGTCATATAAAAAAATCTTGTTGGCACGTTGAATTCTTCTACCTTTCTGGGTTGCTAATTTCTTATAATAATGCACGTGTTTCGTGACAACTTGATTTCTTGTACTGTTTTGCTTAGTTTTGTGAAGGTAAACCTCTAAATGTCTGCAGGGCAGCTGTAGCTTAAATTATTATCGTCATGATTGTTATATTATTCATAGAGGTTCAAAGACGCTAGTTCTTTGCTTTGTTGTCCAACTGTATAATTCCTTTCATACAGTCAGTAATACGTTTTGCTTAATTTGTCAAATACACGAAGTTTTGGTAAATAATTAACTGAAAGGAGAAGTTGTCAGTTGAATGGTCGATTGTTTAGTGCAAAAAGATACCATTGATAGCCGTTTTCCTCATTTTTAATGTCCCGTTTAAGCTTGGATTATACAAATTGATATAAAATAAATATTAGAAAGGTCATTGCACTTTTATTGTACTTCATGCACAGTTTAACTCACCACTTTATTGAGGAATTGAACCTATTATCACTGTTTAAACCAAATTCGATTGAAAGAAAGATCCAGATGAAGAAAAAAGTGATGGTTCAACCTAGATTCGAATTTGGAAGTTCTGCCCGTCTAGGTTAGCCCCAACTTTTTCATATTTCTTTCCTTCCGATCAAGCTTTATTTAATTAATCACAATTATAAATAATTTCTGTTAAAATTTATGTAATAATTAAGAATAAAGTTTATAAATATGTTAGCAACTCACGCGTTTATTATGCGTTACTTCTTCTGTACACGAAGCAATCTTCAGCCGCACACGGGAAAACTACATGTTTATGTGCTTAAAGATTCAGTTATAATGCACCTGACATGCTACACTAAGCACGAAGCCACTCGGAACATACTCAGGATATTGTATTGTTACGAGCGCGCATGCGCAACACAGCATGCTGCCGTAAAAGAAAATTAAGCAAACAGAATTAGGGCTTAATACCCAATGACTGATGATGAAAATAAATGCATTGAAACAGAATTAGGGCGTGATAAACAATTAGGGAGTTATGCGTTACGGCGTGAATCGCTTTATGTTGTTTTCAATGAACCTTTTTTCGCATCTGCGTTATTTTTTATTTCTATTGGATTGCCTATATGTAACTAGATACGCAATAAAGTGGCGTTTAACATCCGTAATGCGTTATGAATTTTTACACTTACTGAATCAAAATCAATAGAAAATAGCTGCAGAAAAAATAGCGCATAACGCGTACGCGTTCCGAATGTCAGGTAAACGCCTCTTTATGACCAAAAGCATTAAAGAGTGGACTTAGATTTAGTCCTCTATACTCGATATATAGAGCCGGGCGGAAAAAGCAACACGAATCCTGCATCTCTATTAGAGTCACTGCATCACTGAAGAGCGGTGTGGGTGCTAGCGGCACCTAGTTAACGTTTGCGAAATCTTTTTAGTTTAACCTTATTTAAACTTTCTTATACATCACAGCCAATCAGATATCAAAAGCCAACTTTAGCTTTAGTCACATGACTTTCATGACCTGTGTTACCTGTTCATACTTATACGTAGGCGATTAGCTTTTTTTACTATCATAGTTCTGGTGAACCTGTTAATTACTGTTTTTTGTAATCCAGGATGCCAAGTTTTATCAATTTGGACTAAATTATCTTTATCTCGTAAATTAAAATGCAATAATCTGCTATTTTTGCTATTGACCAGAAATCGATTAGGTGATTATTGGAAACACGTCATATTTTTAGTTAGCTGCTGTAATTTCCTATTTTCCCTGTTAATTTGTTAATTATTTTTCTATTGTTAGGGTCTCTTTCTATTGTTGGACAACATCTTTATGCTGAATAATTAATTTTAATTTATCGCACCAGGTAGCATCGGATTTAGCTTTTTCTTTTAGATATCTTACTTGGGCGCATCTACACAAGAAAGTACCTTTTGCATTTTAGTTATTTTAGTTGTTTTAGATGTTTTTTGTTATTTATTTATTTTAACCTACACATTATTAAGCCAATGGGGGTTAGAGATTTCTAAAGAAATTAACTCTGCTTTTACTTGATAATGACAAATCTCAAGAGAATATGATTGTATTTCACATTGATATATTACTTGTATAATAATTATACATTCAAAACCCAAATAGCCATATAGTGTTGAGAGTATGTATGCATGTATGTATGTAATTTATTGACAAAATCAAATTACATGTATACATAAAGAATGAGGTAAATGCCACAATCGATACATTAGTGATTTAAGTCCAAATGTCACTTTATGGACATTTTCTACTCAAAGTTACAGCAATAAAAACAGTGTTATGCATACAAGGTAATATTTAATTTTTTTTTAAAAACACAATGGTAAAGCTATAAGCAAAGTGCTTGTACGCAGAACTGATGTCACACCATTTATACACTTTATTACACGTCATTCACTTCATACTAATTAGTACGTCAGCACAAAAGTTGCAAATAAGTAATTAATAAGAGGGCTTAATCACATCATCAACTCCAAAATACACATTGGCTTGACACTTTAACAAACTTTTGCTCAAAGGTAAAAGCCGGAACAGAGTAAGCAAAATCATATGTATGAATGTATGTATGTATGTATGTATGTATGTATGTATGTATGTATGTATGTATGTATGTATGTATGTATGTATGGATGGATGGATGGATGGATGGATGGATGGATGTATGTATTTATGTAGTTTATTGACAAAAAATACTTTAATTTACAACAAATGGCGTAAACACTTTAATTTTCTATTTGTCACGACTCAAAATACTGCACGTCACTCAACCTTCTTAATTAAAACAGTAAAGTGATTGTAACATTAATCTTAATCATATTCAGTTAACATTCTGGCACAAATTTTAAGAGATTCGTTAGTTTTAAAAAATGAATAAATTGTGTAAGACTTGTAGCCAAAGTAGACAACCAAGAACAAATTCTCCGCTGATTCGTTTGCAATTACTGGAATCGACAAAAGCATCATCCTTCAATGTTTCTCTGCAAAGATTAGAATTACGTCGTTGAATAACAGAGATTAGACTGAACGTAATGTCTTTGAAATTATAGTCCCCAGTGGCAGTGGAACACGGTGATGCACTTTTGAAGCAACTCAATGCCATTTTGAATGTCGTCATGTGTCATTGTACACAATACACTGCATTGCAACGTGCATCTATTATGCAGTATGTCTATTACTACATCACATTGTTTTCATGAACGTACTTCTCCACAGTGTCACATATTTGTAAAATTTGAATAACTACATAAAAGTTTGAATGATTATATATAGATAACATATAGATATATATACATAATTACATATAGATATTATATAGATATATATACATATCTTTTAATATGTATTAAAATATATTTGATAAAAACATCCATCAGTGTTAGTAGATACACTGTTGAATCATATAAGTCATCATATACTCTCATATTATGTTCAAATCCAATAACTAGGCTCCGCGGAGACCAGGTTTTCCATTAATACTGCTAGTGAATAGACAGCACTGGAAACTGCTGAATGCGAAGACTGAAAATTAAAAGTAACAATGTTGCTACATCGAGTGTTTAGGAAAATGGGTTTATATTTCGTACTGATATACATGTATACTTAAATTTACTTTTTACTACGCGTAATAATTATGAAAACGTTTTTGCTAGTTAGTTTAATTGTTCGATTAGAAACTTAATTAATGACAGGCGAGCGCAGCTAGCCGTGAAGTCACAGCCGAATAAAAATTATCTGCTGCAAGAACCTTCAGACACGTTTGTGAAAGTAAGAATTGGGAAACGGTGCTGATGTGTTTAGGGGCAATGAAATAAATAAAAAAGAAAGAACATTAAAAGCTCAAAATTTTCACGGCTTCCAATTTCTAGTTTATGCCAGGGTAACTTTTGTGAGGCTGCTTTGACGTATTATCTGCTAATACAACACGGTACAGAGCCTAGTTTTGCTCTATTGCCCGTCTAAGCACATAGTACATAATGAAAAGCTAACAGAATTTGACTCTTGAGTTGTTTAATTAATATAAAAGAATATACACACTATGTTCTAAAAGTGGATAGTACCTTCCTTTAAGTTTACGTTTTGGCAATTTGAAACCTTAACATTCTAACTCAGTGTAACATCCGCTTTCTGCTAAGTTAACACAGTGGATACAGATGCAATAGAATTAATTCTGTTGTACCGCATTAAAATACAAAAACGGCGAGCACTAATAACTGAGGTGATATTTTGTAGCTATTTTCTTGCTATTATGCATAATTAGTTAGCAGCTCTTTCACTTACACCTTCTGCAATACATTGGTTAATGTGAGTGATTTGTTAGGGTGATCCCTAGAATACGATTATGCTCATTATGCGAAGGAAGATCTTGACATCAGGTAATCTGTGAAATTTCGTAATATTTCGCTTTTTATGCATGTTTGAAAGAATGAGTTTTCAGTAACCTTATCCTTCGACATGGCCCGAATGTCATGCTTGTGCATGGTGTTTATTTCTCACATTACTTGATGCGTTCTTGGTGACATTGACCTTACGTAATCTGTGACATGTTGTATTATCTTTGTGTGTGCTTTCATCGTTGGTCATCATTATTAGTTAGCTGTGACAAAGTGAGCCTGTCATCACACTCTCCAACTGAACTTCTTTACGGTTCCACTGAATGGCTTTAATCATGCCTTTTTGAGAAAATTTTTGGTTGTCTTTTTGGAGACATAATTTTCATCTTTGACTTTCATTTACACGTATGTCATGTATTTTGACCCTCAGTTGATGCATTTTTCTTTTATCTCTCACACACGTGTGTCATATTCTAGCATTTTCATGTGAATGGGCATTGAGAGAACCTCTGAAGCAATGTAACGTTAAATTTGAACCCCAATCTAACTTGGACAAAATTTCTATTTACAGCTCCAAATCAACATTCGATTGCTACCCATATAATTGTCTAGTAAGTTAATGAGACCCTGGAAAACCCTGCCAAGATAAACAATCGAACCGACAAAAGCGTCTCAGCCACAATCAGATGTGTAATACATGTTCCCACTACGAAGTAGACACTAGTCAACTGAGATTAATGAATTATAACATCAATAGTGAGTAGCAAACTCGCAGCATCCTTATGAAGTGCTGGTACCTTATCCACATCAGCTAAAACATCGATCGTTTGCATTATTGGTTTATAATTATAAAGCTACATAAAAGTACAAAATTATTATATTATTAACAGTTTAATGTTGATGATAGTGGTCTTTTAAAGTTTCAAACCCTGGAAATAAGGAAACTTTGCATCACGGCGTTAATTTTAATGTTTATTTAGAGACTCGTGTTAAAAGTTTACTGTATAGTAGTGGTGAGCGTCTTTACCAGAAAGTGAATTCGAGTCGAATACCAAATTTGTGACTTTCGAACTCGAATCACATTGCTGCATATTCAAATCCGAATCGAATTCCCTTTTAAAGATTGCCGAATTACTAATAACAACACTACTAATTACTGATAATCACAAAGATCAGACATATAATTTGATTTTGTTGTGCAGCTAAATTGTGTCGATATTGTGTCAAACGTTTTAATGGTAAATAACGTATGTGGTTGAAGTGCTCAACTATTTGAATTGATAATTTTAGGTCCGAGTCGTATTCGAACTAAAAAATTCGATTCGAACGTTCTATGTTCACCCCTATGGTACACTAAAAAAGGCTCAAGTCGTTAAAAATACTCGCGGCATTGTCTCAGGCGGCGAAAGATTTCGGCTATTGTCAAAATAACATTTCAGTAAAAATGATTAAAATTATATCTAACAAACAAATTGATAAAAATACCAAGCTAGTGAAACTTTAATACTATACAATGCTGAAAAGGACGGCAGTTTAACGGGCCAAACTGGGAATTTTCTTATTAACACTCAAAAATAACCACCCGTCTGCATGTCAGCAACTACGCCGGGGTGATTTGTCAATACCGAACAAATTGGTCTGACTAATCCCTGGAAACCAGATGCAAATTAGTGCATATAGTTACTTAGGTAGGCTAACTAGTACCTGTTGTGTTTGCTTATTATAAAGGACCAGTTTACTAGGGTGTGTGACACTGTCTGTGGTGATATAAGCTTCTGCAGCCAGGTTTGTGGTACGGGGTATAAGCATACTTGACAGCATTTTGGAAAAATTTCGCTTAAGTTTTTTATTTTAAATAAATTTGTTAAAAAATGTTTTCATTTATTTGCTGGGCATTTTTCTTGTCTCATATATGCCTTTTTCACATTCTGATCTCTAAGGAAGCTAAACTGTTAATTACCAATTGTAGACACCATGGATTGCCATTAGTTTTGATAATGGCTTTGTTACTACTTATCATTATACAGTAGTCGGTAAAAACCACATTCATTAGTATTTAAATTGTGGTATAATAGGTGCAATAATGTTTTTGATTACACAGTCATTCTTATTGTGATATTGCATATTTACTGGCATATTCACTGTGTCACTGGTTTAGTGTACTCAATAAGACTTAACCAGCCAGACAGGATTATGCTTAATTTTTCCTTTTTTAACTTTGTTCTAAGTTCGTAATAGCGTTGATGTAAACTATACCTGTTACAAGAAAATACAACCGAAATTGTCTAATACCGGTAATTTAATATCCTTGGTGTCCACTGCTTAGTGGCAGGTCTTTCCAATGTGAGAAATCTTTCCAATGTTTCAGATATTTAATTCAATGTTAAAGCTTACTGAAAAAAATTACTTTTTGTAGGTAGCTTCTTAAATCAGGCATGCGATTATTATTATTGCTGAAAAGATCAAGGTCTATGTATATTCTGGACTTTATCAGCTTGCAAAGGATGGATTGTCATGTACCTCCAAGATTCAGGGAAGAGGAGAAACAGTGGGAAAAATTAGTGAAGATTTCTGCACTTTCTGAAAGAGAAAGAATTATTCATGAAAGGCACAAGACAGCAAATGAAGTATTGATCTTTGACATAATTTAAGTAGCCTAACTGTTTTTGATTCGCGTTTTGCAGCTAACTAATATTTGCTTAAGGATGACTTAGAATAAAGCAATCTGTCTATTATAATATGAGTTAGGAACTGAGCGAAATGTAACCAGAAAAAGTATATTTTCCACACATGAAAGTTTTTATGTTTTTGATCTGAATATTTTAGCATGAATCAAAGAATCATTAGACCATAGATACATCGATGGTGTTCCTAAATTTTTAAGTAGTAAAGTGTATAAAATTGGAGGAAATCTCTTTCAGATCCCGAAAAGGTAGTATAGCCACAAAAACAAGTTTATATCCACATGCAGAACCCATTTGAAACACATAGGATGAAATGGCATGGTGATGGTATGGCATCAATTAGACCATTTTCTGTAATAAAGGATAAGCAAGGCATAAGAAAAGTTCTAGAAATGCTAATCACTAGTAACAACATTTGTGTGTCTTTTAAGTGTGTAAAAGCTTCTTAATTCTTATTTTTAAAGACTGGCAGAGAACAGTACGAAGACCCAGAAACTGGCTTCAGTGTCATGACCCGACTTGCTCATTACAGGCGAGGTTATTGCTGTGGAAACTGCTGTAGACATGTGTGTTTTTTTTACATTATTAGGCCTATTAGTTTTTTAATACTGTTTAGTCCTATGTAAACTGATGATGTGACTGCAAACTGCCAACTGTAAGCTAGTGTGTGGATGGTTGTGGCTAAACTGGTACCTAGCTTATTATCAAGACTAGTCCTCCAAGATTAGATATTGAACTCATTGGTGTCTCAAGTACATTCAGATTGTAATCAACCCTTTGAAGTTTGCAATGAAGTAAACAGACCAAATTAGTATGCTAAGTGAATAGCCTGGTGGTTACCCATTCACTCACAGACTAGCCTCAAGTCTGTCTGTGGTTACTATGCACATGCGATGACCATTCTCCCAAAAGCCTCCCTTTTGTGAAGCTTCATCTACAAAACATTAATATTAAGGCAGTTGGTGAAGTACTAAACATCTAGCTGGAAAATTCCCACCTTGTCTGAGACCCCAGCCAACTGTATCAAAACTAGTAATGTCCTTCTAAAAATGCTCTATTCATAAAATTTTAATAGAGGAATGAATCTTATTTTTATGGAGTGCAAAAAGTAGTATTGCACTTTGACTTCATGATTGCCTTTTTTATGACTTATAATTGTAATAAATTTTGGTATTTATTATAATGTTTTACTTCTCTATACTTTGTCGTATTCTGCTTTTCAATTTCTGAATTTACAAATATAAAATTAAATTTAGAGAAGAATAGCATTTCAAAAGGCTTCAATTATTTTCATTGAAATTATTTTGCAGTGTCCATATGGTCAAATGAATGTGCTGCCATCCCTCAGGACTAAAAAGTTCAACAGTGCTTTCTATGATTGAAGCCTGGGCTCTTCTACTTATAGTCACTAAATTTGCACATTCTGAGCAGAATGCTTAGATTGTTAAGGTATGTTTGTTCACAAATTCACTACTACTTTCTATATAGTGTTGTCATTTATTTTAGTATTCATTAATTTTGGTATGTTTTTTTTTGTTATTATCATTACTATAACCCTGTTAGTTTTTCACAATTTTAATTTGAAGATTACCAACAGTTTTGTTTTCAAGGAAGTGTCACAACCACTTGACTGCATTACGTTCATGTTCATGCAGGTATATGCAGGTATTAACACAGAATCAACATGACTTAATTCTTGGGATCTAAAGTATGACAGGTTATTCTTGGTAGAAATTAGTCTTTAGTCTAATTCCCCTAAAATATCTAAAAACAATTGTCATGTTAGTTTTTTAACTCACTTTAAGTGTCAGCAAACTGCCTGTTTACATTGACTTTGTTAGATAACATTAGGTGGTATCTTATGAGCAAAATAGCTAACATTTTAACAATGAATTTTAACAATAATTATTAATGAATTAATGAGAGAGGGGGTGACAGAGAGAGAGGGGGAGAAAGAGAGAGAGAGAGAGAGAGAGACAGAGAGAGAGAGAGAGAGCGAGAGAGAGAGAGAGAGAGAGAGAGAGAGAGAGAGAGAGAGAGAGAGAGAGAGAGAGAGAGAGAGAGAGAGAGAGAGAGAGAGAGAGAGAGAGAGAGAGAGAGAGGTGAGAGAGAGAGAGCTCTGAAAACTTATATGATGGATACTGTAATGTACTTGCAAATGTAACAAATTAAAAAGCAGTTATTTTGAAAAGCTATTTCTAATACTATTTCTGCTATTTCTAATACGATGCTTTGTTTGGGTTTTAATTAGACCATTTGCACCTTAAAAGTTGGTGAAGCAAGTCAAATGTCTAATAAACTTTTGAAATGCGATAAAGCGTAGTAACTTCTGATAATAGCTTGCCTTAATGTAGTAGGCATTTTCAGTATTTGTGTTATTAAACACCCAGGTAGTACGAAATGTCTTTTCTTTGTTTTTGTGTTTTAGATGGTTTATAAAAGCTGCAACAATGTCAAACTGTCATCCAAATACTGGTGAATGAATCGTCTTTTGCACAAGGGATACAACACTTTCAAATACTGATGATATATTTATACAAAGCTGCAATTTATTTTATATAAATAGTCTGTAAAACTGTTATGCAAGACACTTGCTCAAAATTTGCTAATATATTTTTGCCATTTTTAGTAAAAATGAATGAAAATATTACTTAAAAGGTATAAATGTCAATAAATAGATACATAATAAAACTCTTATAAATAAGTCATTCTACACTTGAAAATAATTCTGTGAACATTAATTTATCTACATTAAATAATTTAGTTCTGGGTTACTGCCTACCGCATCCTTCTTTAAACAATTCTGATATGCATTGTTTCATTTAAAGTGCAAAAAGAAAAAAGTCTAGTCATGTTAAGGATACGCACATGCGCATTGCATTTAATTGTCTTTATTGTGGTGCTGCATGACTGTATTGAAACCTTCATGGAATGTTGCTTGAACTTCCTGCTGTGAAGTTGTGCTTTTGCTGTGTCATCTTAGGCTTGTGTTTAGAACTTTTCTGATGTGCTCTAAGACCAGCTAATTGTGAGTAGGCACTTTGGCAGACAAGACACTTGTATGGACGTTCACCTAGAAAAGAAATTTTAGTAAATTGTTTAACTGTTTACTAATTTGTGCCATATTTTTGTAACATGTTTATAAAAGTCATTGTTATATTGATCACGATGCCGAGTATTAATAATAAACTGATAAAAATGTGAATTTTGTGAAGTCTGTGTTTTCATTTTGAAGATAAAGTTCACTGACAATTTTATGTGTATTTTACATAGTTAAAAATTGTTTTAGCAAGCTGAATTTGAGTACCAGTTATTTTCAATTAAAATGAATGAAAACAGAAGATGAAGATCAAATATATCAAAAAAACTTTCCATACAAACTTATATTTCTTAACGCTACCCTTCCTTGTTTGAAAGACTTATGTAACTGGAAAAGAAAATTCTTCATAATTTCAATTGTTCATACCTATTTGTAAACCATCGGTGTATCACCATCCCAGTGTGCACCACTGGCTTACCTAAAGCATATTATTGATCTTTTTGACAATATAAACTAATTTAAACATTTGCTTGGTTAGGCAAGTGCTCTATGAATTACTCTAATTATTTTTCAAACTTCACACAATGTTATTATATAAACTTGTTTCAGTTCACTTACCGTTAATATGACTGCACTTAACAGTTATCGTGAGAGCTTAAATTTACAAATTTCATACAGTGCTACAGCTAACTCAAGCTCTGTATGCAATAAGACAGCATGTAATTTTTTTTAATTAAGTTTTATTTATGAACAGTGTTTTCTTGTAATTTAAACGTCGAACCTCCATCAATTTGTAATTCTCTCTTTAAGTTGTTTTTTGTTTGTTGTGGCATTTATTAAGTTCAGCTTTTAAGAGCATCGGTTACCTGTGTGCAAACGAGTGTGATTTCGTAGGTTACCTGTGTGCAAACGAGTGTGATTTCGCAGGTTACCTGTGTGCAAACGAGTGTGATTTTGCAGGTTACCTGTGTGCAAACGAGTGTGATTTCGCAGGTTACCTGTGTGCAAACGAGTGTGATTTCGCAGGTTACCTGTGTGTAAACGAGTGTGATTTCGCAGGTTACCTGTGTGCAAACGAGTGTGATTTCGCAGGTTACCTGTGTGCAAACGAGTGTGATTTCGCAGGTTACCTGTGTGTAAACGAGTGTGATTTCGCAGGTTACCTGTGTGTAAACGAGTGTGATTTCGCAGGTTACCTGTGTGTAAACGAGTGTGATTTCGCAGGTTACCTGTGTGTAAACGAGTGTGATTTCGCAGGTTACCTGTGTGCAAACGAGTGTGATTTCGCAGGTTACCTGTGTGTAAACGAGTGTGATTTCGCAGGTTACCTGTGTGCAAACGAGTGTGATTTCGCAGGTTACCTGTGTGCAAACGAGTGTGATTTCGCAGGTTACCTGTGTGCAAACGAGTGTGATTTCGCAGGTTACCTGTGTGCAAACGAGTGTGATTTCGCAGGTTACCTGTGTGCAAACGAGTGTGATTTCGCAGGTTACCTGTGTAAACGAGTGATTTCGGTATTCAAACGAGTGTGATTTCGCAGGTTACCTGTGTGCAAACGAGTGTGATTTCGCAGGTTACCTGTGTGCAAACGAGTGTGATTTCGCAGGTTACCTGTGTGCAAACGAGTGTGATTTCGCAGGTTACCTGTGTGCAAACGAGTGTGATTTCGCAGGTTACCTGTGTGCAAACGAGTGTGATTTCGCAGGTTACCTGTGTGCAAACGAGTGTGATTTCGCAGGTTACCTGTGTGCAAACGAGTGTGATTTCGCAGGTTACCTGTGTGCAAACGAGTGTGATTTCGCAGGTTACCTGTGTGCAAACGAGTGTGATTTCGCAGGTTACCTGTGTGCAAACGAGTGTGATTTCGCAGGTTACCTGTGTGCAAACGAGTGTGATTTCGCAGGTTACCTGTGTGCAAACGAGTGTGATTTCGCAGGTTACCTGTGTGCAAACGAGTGTGATTTCGCAGGTTACCTGTGTGCAAACGAGTGTGATTTCGCAGCGTTGATGACTGACTGAAGCTGCGCTGACAGTACATACAGATGAACGGTTTCTCCATGGTGTGGATTCTCATATGTGACCTCAGGTTACTCTTGGAGTTGAAGCCACGTCGACATACTGTGCACCTCATTTTTGACCCGGCTGTTGGACAAGTTGATTCTGAAAGTGTCATCAATGCTGCATGTAGTAGATCTTAAACAAAATCTTGCTTTTACAACTTTGACGTAGTACTCTTCAGTTGCTTTCCATTATTTTTCATTTTTGTGTTCCACTACACACTACAAGAATTAGCTCTAGCAGTTTAGTCCACGCTATTAACTTCATCCATCCATAATATAACTGTAGTTGGTTGCTGTTTAGACATTGCCATTAAGATAAGCTTGTTAAATAAACATATAACACCGTGCCACAGAATCAGTTTAACTTGATTCAACTCGCTAGGCTGTTTAGAGGTAGTCTGAACTTAAATGTACATGCTTGAGCTTGTAAAACGTGTTACCCATGTCAAATCAACTTTGGGAAGCCATTGTTTTATTTCTCGCACACTTTGGAACATATTTATTTAAGTGATACATAAATGAAACTATGTCATACAAAAATGATTCATAAAATTTATGAAATTTGAAATTGCACAAACTTTATATTTGTTTCCAAAATTCATTAAGAAGCAAGAACTGTTTGTGTAGGTATTCTTTATATTACTTGTATTTTATACATAGTTTAAAATCTCAGCATGCTGAACAATAAAATACATTTGAAATTTCAGATGCCAAAAAAATTAATTCACTGTATAAAAAATACAATCTATACAAATGAGTTTTAAAATTTCATTGAAAGGAATCTAATGAGTTTAGTAAGTGATTATTTCATGTTTACATATTTTATTTCTTAGAGGAAACAAGCTGCGTAGCTAACAGGGGGCGGTGGAGGCAGTCCCGCCCTGGACAGTACATTTCAGTGGGCGTCACTTTGATGCAGTGCACTGAAAAGGTTGATTCTGACCGAACAGTAGAAAGACAAAACAATTGATACAATTTAACTTTCCCGCCACATACGACGCTTCCTATGGAAGATGATAATTAGCAGTGTAATATCTTTGTAATATTTGTAATAGTATGCAATGCAATACTATTACTGTCAAGAAAGGACTGCATCCTTAAATTAAATGTCAGATATTTTTCCAGAATTCCCATCCATGTCCTGATATTGATAAGTTTACATTTTTAAACAAAAGTGGAGACGTGGAAGCTAAGAAATATTGATTAACCATGTAGATAAAATTTCAGCAATACGCGATTCTAAATTAAGAGTTACGAATTAATTTTGCTAATGTATTCAATCAGCACTATGATATATATATATATATATATATATATATATATATATATATAGGTGTGTTTGTTATAAATTATGGTATTTTTTAATCAACTACGCTTAAAAAGAGCCCTGTATATGTAGGGACGTGTTTCTGTATACGTTGCTTATTTAAGTGTGTGATTTGTTAATGGTATTTGTGTTCATGTTTTGTTCGGTGAAATAAAACGTTTATTATTACTATTATTATTTGTGCAGTTTGTCTTTGCTTTCAAAGTTTCTGTGCAGTACACGTTTTGAGTTAACTATGAAACACATATATAATCAAAAGTTTTCCGATGTTAACATATGAAGACGTCTCTGAGTATCACGACTTCTGAAGCACGCAGGACGAATTTATTTCTGCACAAAAATTTTCACTGCTGGTTTATTATTTTGTCTATTTACCTTCACAACTTTTACATCTGCAAGGAAATACTGTTAAAACCTTCCTACACAAGGATGTTGCTACTTTGTTATTTTTCTTGGGGGGGGGGGTGTCAAACTCAAGTGCTGCCACAGTACTACAAGCTCTACCAACGCTACTAAATGGAAGTTGTTGCATAGTGATAGATTATCATTTCGTTCAGTTTGCAGTTTGTAGAAAATTTTGAGAGAAACTGAGTTTCCAATTAAAGTGTCCAATTAAAGAATAATAAAATTGATTCTACCTTGCTGTACTTTTCCTATAGATATTTGTGATTCGGGGCTCCACCCAGGGTCCAGCATTCCAAAAAACAGCCTGTGCATGGTGCCATACCACACGAGAAGCTCTTGGTCTGGTGATATGTTCTAGAAGTACAAAATTCTTTTCTAAAAGAGATCTTTTGCTCTAGCTTTCTAAAGACTGCAAAGCAGAAGTTATAGATTTGGTGTCTTAAATCCATAATCCTACAAATACTTGATGAGGTAATGAAATTTATATTCGTAGAATAGCTTGCCTATGCAATACATGCGTATTCGCATCAATTGTTTGTGCTTACATTGCTGATTGTTGAAAACAGTCTTATTGAGAAATATGGTAAAGGAAAGTAGAGCTCTCCACTGACACAATTTAATTTAGGTTTCATTCACATAACGTATACGTTCTTCAATGTTAAGTCTTTTCTGGTCTGGATCTGAAAGTTAAAGTGAGACAACTTTTGCTAATGTGGACTGACACATCATGCTTGATAGGATGTCAGTAATAAAGAACAACTTCTTTTACAGTTATGCGTAAATTCAAAAACGGAGAAAGTTATTTTGTCACTTATTGTAAAAGGAGCGGGCAGTTCAAGTCTTCCCCATTAATTACCTTTGTTGTTCTGTAATAAATTTCCCTTCCTCGCTGCACCACCTCTAGGTTCTGCTCTGTTTCATTTCTGGCACAGTTTACATATGAAATCCACGTCCTACAGTTTATATCACTAGCATCTATAAAGTGCTTCACTTGACCGTCTACGTCTAAGATCTGAAAACAGTGAGCAACTGTGAGCGTACTGTAAAGCCTTTAGCCTTAAGAATATTGATAAGAATGATCTACTGATTCTACTCAGTATCTGCTCACCATTTTGCCAACCTAAGTAAATAGATAGGCAGGTCACTCGGTAGGTAGGTAGGTCGGGTTGTCAGTCATTTAGTAGACAGGTAGGTAGGTAGTAGACTGGTAGATAGATTGATGGATGGATGGATGGATGGATGGATGGATAGATGGATAGATAGATAGGCAGACAGACAGACAGACAGACAGACAGACAGACAGACAGACAGACAGACAGACAGACAGACAGACAGACAGACAGACAGACAGACAGACAGACAGACAGACAGACAGACAGACAGACAGACAGACAGATAGATAGATAGATAGATATCTGGCTTCCATCATTATTACGACGTTTTATAAGAAACGCGTGTATTTGAAAAAGTCAACCCACCTCTTGTTAATAAATGCAGTTGATTTATTTGAAAAAAAATACAGAATATACTACCTCCCACATCCATGGATTAAAACTCGACGTGTTATAAAGGTCTGCACTCCGTACACATCCAGTAAAAGGTCCTATTTCTAGTCCTTCTTGCATCCATACCGTGCTAAATGCTCCAAAGTTATCCCGCTCAACGGTAGATGGCGCCAAATGAACAAGGGACGGCATACTTGTGGTAACTGCTGAAAAACATAATTTGCATGATTTTTTGGGAACTAATCCGGAATGCGAATCATTGAATGATTTGCCCTTGAATGAATAAATTCGTTTTTTGGTAGCCCTTTTAAGATCATGCAGGCTATTTGAAGATCGGAATAAGCAGCACACTGCGTTTTACAACTGAAGCTAAAATTTGTTTTATAAAGAAATTGTATTTTTGTGACACAACAAATCGCACACAAAAGAATAGAGTTCAGTTCAACATCGTTTATAAAATACACACTACACGACGCTTGGCTTTTATTTAGCAGTTGAGGGTTCTTTGGAGATTAGGTATATTCATCGCTAGACGTTCTTTAGCTATGCGAAAAAGTGAAACTACGACTTTCGTGTCCTTGCTTATCTTTACTTTCTCTGTATCTAAGCTAGTTTTACTAACGTTCTAATCTTAACAGTTTTACTTATCCTACTGTATAATGCCAAAGTTTGAATTTACACGACACAAGCTCTGTAATGTATATATTAAATCGCGCACGCTGCTTTGTTGTAGTTTTTTCTATCTTTTTCTATCATTTATTCACGTAATATTACTAAATTAATTAGCTAACAGTTGTCGTTCGTCTCCAGCCTACAGGTGTGCAAGTAGTTAATCATAGTTTTACAGGTACTACACCATATGCTGCGGTGATAGCCCTCGAATCTCAAACAGTTTATTTATTATTTAACCACTTGTGACGAGCGCGCTTCTTAGCCCTGGGGTGAGACTGGTTTTCATAAGTTAATTAGTAGGCAATTTTTAATAATTATTGTCCCTTTGTGAGAAGTCAACACATCTCATTAATTATTACACATCGCGCTTCTGGACTACGTGTTAACAGTCAGTATTCCTAATGCTCTACTTTGGCAAACAATAATGGCCTATAAGCATCGTGTTACTATAATGACTGGTTAGCACGTACCCCAGTATATATATATATATATATATATATATATATATATATATATATATATAATAGTTATAGCACTAAGTTATAGCACCAAGCCAATAATATATCACTGATCTGGACATGCTGCAAATATAGTAGTACTATATTTTTTTCTTGATATATATATAGTACTACTATAATTGCAGCATGTCCTGATCAGTTATATATTGTTGGCTTGGTGCTATAACTTAGTGCTATAACTATTATTATAAACTAACAGCGGCTACAGCAGAGTCTTCACAAGCTATAGAAAAGTTTATGTATGGCATATCACGATTCAAATATCCCAGTGCTTATAAGCAAATCAGTCTGACGGACGGTGACCAGTACTGAAAAATAGAACCTCTCAGTGTATTACAGTCTTGAAGCTGCTTTCAAGGCCACTTGTTATATTGTTTTCTCGAAGACACTCAAAGTCAAGAGACTCGTTCACAATTTCATCTAAAAGTGTGAATGCTTGGTCACCTCTGCGTCTAAATTATAATCTAATGGCTATTCTGTAATTGATTTACTCTTAATGAATGTCTAGAAAAACAAAGTCGCAAAAGTAATATTGGATATTGTGGAAACCGAGAACAGTGACTTTACGAGCAATTCATATGGACATCGAGCTGATTGTATATATAATATTTGCCATTTTAAAGTAAGGTTTGGGATAAATTTGTTCTTGTGGATTGTAAGACGAAATATCATGTACAACTACTCAAACCTAGGTCTAACCGCAAGCAATGAGCAACACACGTTGTAACTTTCACTAAGTAAGGCATTTCCCATCAGCAAGCTCTAGCTCACTAGGTCAAAAACCATCTTTCGCTGTCTCTCACTGTTATTGGCATGTTTTGGTTGGCTTTCACTATCTATATATACGCTATCAGATATCACCAATGAAGCTTGCAATTCTGTAAGGTTGCGATAGAAAAGTAATCACTGCATCGGCGAGTCATGGGTTGTCTCCGGGGACGGGACACCATGAACGACCTTTTCTTGCAAAACAGGAGGACAGATCATAAATATAGAAATTAGCCAGTGAACTTGCTCACGCCCCCATCTTCAGACTGAAAAAGAAATCCGCAATAAAAGTGATATGTTCTTTTGTGAGTTTAAATGTCTTGAGCTTAATATATTTTAGTTTATTTCTAGATATTTCTTGTATTATTTTTTGTCTTCTTTCCAAAATTTATTGTTTTACTCTGACATGTCGGCTTGGAACAGCCGTAACTTAACTAGTTTACCTCAAAAAACCGTTTTGGTCTTACGTCTGTGCAAACATTAGGCCTATTCAATTAAATATACATGTAAGATTCTAGAATCTTATGCTAGACCCTAATAGCAAGTAATTCCTTGGTACTAACCTACGTATACATTGCGAGAAAACACGAGTTTTAGTGAGTGTATAGCTGTCACCTGAGTGTATAGCTGTAAACTATTTACCGTTGCACTTTGGTGACAATAATTGCTTACTTGTCTGGCTGAGACTTTGTTTTAAGTAGTTTACTGACCTAGTATGTAGCGTATTAAGTAGTTCTTTAGACGCAGAAGCAACATGATTGATTACTTTAACGTGTCAACAAAGTGTTTCTATAATTTGTGTTTTACAATTATTGTGTCTAAGTTTTCTCTCAAACAATTAGTAGGCTTATAAATAGTAAAGAAGTTCACATAAGAGTACTGGGTTGACCATTATAGCATGTTGCCAGTTAATTAATAATTACAATCAAGAAATTATTGTCGCACCTTAGTGGTATAAGACAGGGGATCTGTAATCCCAATGTCTGTAGATCGATTCCCGGTTAGCGTCGTTTATTTTCATAATATCTTTTCCACTCAAATTTTGTGTCGACGTTACCGTAAACAACAGTGCGCTCTTGTGTGTTGAACTCAATGC
Organism: Tubiluchus corallicola; assembly: GCA_030141605.1. Classification (NCBI taxonomy): domain Eukaryota; kingdom Metazoa; phylum Priapulida; class Priapulimorpha; order Priapulimorphida; family Tubiluchidae; genus Tubiluchus; species Tubiluchus corallicola. Next base: position 192,280 of record JAQGDQ010000158.1, read on the forward strand.
ATGATCAACATAATAATCATACTTGATAAATTGCAGTAGTCATTTTGCGCCACGTGTCCTGTGTTTGGTTACCAACTTTCCCAACCAAAATCACGCATTTTGTAAAAAAGACTCTTTGTATGATGCCTCTAATGATGTAGAGCGCGGTATACCCATTACTAAGTGCAGTTTATGAGCCGCTAGGTGGAATGCATGGAAGATACTGCGTGGAAAATGCGCGCATTATTGATATTGTCGGGTGGGCAAAATTAGAAGGAAATAACGTGTAGGTTAGGTAGAATGGGGAGGTGAGTTTTGCTTCTTGACATGACATTTTACTTTAATATTTTGACTTTTTTACATTAAAGGCGACAAACCAATTGTGACCATGGCTGGCTGTTCAACAAAATTCAGTGAAACATTAAAGTTCAAGAAAAGGTAGTTTTAACGTATATCTCAAAAAATTTCCATACAAAGTTATATTACTCAACATTGCGCTAACCTGCTTGAAAGTTTTCGTTATAATAGAAAAGAAAATTCTTAGTAATTTAACATTTTTGCGCCAGTTGGTAAAATGTGGTTGACTCGCCTTCGAAGTGCGCACAACTGACTCACCAAAAAACGTATTTTTAATCTTATCTACAAGATACAATAATTTTTACTTTTGCTTAGTTAGCGAAGAGTGTGCTACGAATACTCTGATTATCTTTTTAAACTTTACTCATTGCTATCTGAACTTGTTTCAAACGACTTACCGTCAAAGTGGCTGCCTTAACGATCATCGGTAGAGTTTAGATTTGGAGTTTTATACAGCGTTTCATACTAACGCAAGCCCCGCACGCAATACGGCAGTAAGTACGCCATACAAAATTTCAAGACGTATCTCGTTTCTGCTAACGCAAGCCCTGCACACAATAAGGCAGTAAGTACGCCATACAAAATTTCAAGACGTATCTCTTTTCTGCTAACGCAAGCCCTGCACGCAATAAGGCAGTAAGTACGCGATACAAAATTTCAAGACGAATCTTTATGTAACTAAAGGGTTTTCTTGTGCTTTACATAAACAATCGAGTAGCTACACTGGTATAAAATATGCTGAATTTTTATGAAGAGACATGTTTTTGTAGCATTTTTGTGGAGATATGTTAATTTAGTTTTGTTTACTACGTTAAGTTGTGTTCTTTGTTAGTCAAACAAGGAATGCAGTGAATTACTTACATAACTGACGTTAAATTAGTTTTCGCAGGCTAGCGTTGTTATCTTCAAATAATTACAGGACAGTAGTGAAATAAAACTTTGTTAACTGCATTTCATGCATTCACTTCAGCTATTATTAGCCCCAGCGCAAATCGTTTCAAACTGTAAACATTTGACTACCTCTGTTGGCCAGCCTATAAATAAATGTGACACGTAATTGTATATTGAATAATCTCAGACAAAGCTGATGTCTTTGATTTAAGACCTGACACGCGCTTGCCTAATTATAGACAATACAAAGTGTGTGGAAGATGGCTGTTAATGACCAGGTGACTTATTGGTTCACTGTTCGTGTTAAACACAGTTTTGTATGTCTGATCACGTACGCTAGTTATACCTGTCTGCAGAACTGAATATACCTGCTAATTAAATGATGCCGTATAACCAAAGGATTCTGCTAAAGTGGCGCCCTAGCCAACAAAGGTGCTCGTATAATTCGCGAATTTGTAAAAATTCAAGTTTTTGTTACTGGAACATCCGCATTTGCAAAGCTCATGCATGTACGCAAACTTGTAGCATAATTGCGTCCATGTTTTTTTTTACAAATTCATAATTTAAACTTATTGGTTATTGGTGGCGCGAACACACGAAATTTAACTTTGCATCCAATGACTCAGTCTCGTTTTTTCGCCTTTCTTTTACACTGTGCTACAACCTGGCTTATATAATACTCAGTTTATGTGAAATGGGTGACAGCTTCATTAAGCCATTGTCTTTCTGCCTTTTGTCCGAAACAACTTAGTTTTATTTAGTCTTAAGTGTATGTAGTAGTTGTAGCTGGACATACTTTTACGATCTTTAACGATTCTTCCAATTTTACCATCTTATGATAATATATATTGAAACTTACAGTCGGAAGGGGTGCTGACAAGCCACTTGGATAGCGGTGTTCATTTTTTGCTACATTACTGCTGTGTTTACCTGTCTTGAGGGCAGGTTTCTTTTATTTTATAATTCTGCCTGCCAAATATTTGCAATAGAGGTTATGGTCATACGAATGAATGAAATGAAACTTATGAACATTGTTACACTGATGCTGATACTGAAAAAGATGTAACTGTGAAATTTCAAGCTGAATAGCTTAAACGCTTATACAACCAGTGAGTTTTAACTTTGCAAATTTTCTAGTAAGAGCAGAACACGGTTATTGAATAACAATGCACGACATCGTTAAACAGGTTCTCCTAGTCCTAGTAATAAATAGGGTGACTCTAAACAAATTGCAACAGAAACTTTCCCAGTTGGGTCGAGTATGCCTTCAGGTAGCTCATATCCAAAATAAGTCAAAATCAGCTCAGGCCAAATGTTATAAATAACGTAATTTCGAAACGGCCACCAGTATGTCTATTGCCTACTCCTAGTCGAATTACCCCCGCTTACGTGTCACTAGGCCTTTAGGCTTTGAAACGGTCCAGGGAGTATATGGAGCGGGATAGGCCGCTGCAAAATGTATCAAAAGCTTTGTCTACCAAACTTATGAACTTATACACCCAAATGTAGTATTATTTTAGTAGATGCTTGGTACCCTTAGAGTTATTAAAGCGCATTTTTTCTGGGAATTTTTTTACCATGTCCGCTTTAAGTTTAATGACGAAGTGCCTATATTTTGATGACGTTTTCGCAACTTCCAGCATTCAACAATTTTCTTTTGCAAAATAAATATTTCATGCTGGTGCACGTGTTACGGCAAACAGTTAAAAGGTCAACTCCACCATCAGTCCTTTGGTGAAACAAGTTGCAGTCCTAGGCACAAATCTGTAGCTTGGTTCAGATTTTCTTGTAGCAGTGGAAGTTAGTAAACAAAAAACTGCAAAATTTGTCTAAATTAAAGGAACTGACATCATCAGAAATGCATTTGAAAAAGGCTTACAACTTAAAAACGTCAAAGAGTTTGGTAACCAAGCATTGACACCCTACAATAACTGGCGGCGGATTTTACTGGAGTGTATGCTGTAATATTCAAGGGGTGACTCAACGTGAAAAGTGAAAACTGTACTGAAAGGGCTTGTACCCCACTTGGGTGTGTACAGCAGCATCAAATTTTAAAGGGATAATCTTCTTGTCACGGAAGTTTGTAACATAAGATGAACTACAATTTTGCTCGCTTTGCACTGAAGACACGATGTATGAGATGCAAAATCGAGGGCCAGTCTCCATCCAAGACGTGTTTTGTCTGTAGACTGGTAACTGAGGTATAAGGAAAAACCTTTCAAAATATTGGAATTTGCACATACGTAATGCCACCCATGCTTCTAGGCCTATGTAGATGTATATAATAAAATTATAATTTATATCATTAACGCTAAAATAATTTCAATGTATTTATTGTAACTTGCTGGTTTACCATGCACGATTAAAAACTGTAACATTGCCAAGAATTATGCTGGCATTCATAATAATTAACAAAACTTCACCCATATATTATCAGAGGTACGCTCATTCTAGTCCTACAAATACACGTGAAAATTTACTAATTTGTTAGTATGTAATTTAGTTTTATTGTCGAAAGTAACAATGGTATCGCAGCAAGTATAATGCTGGCTGTGTAATATTTATTAATTATAAACGTATACACATTATACACTCCCGGTGCAATAATAGAATTTTAAATAAAGTCGAACTGATATTCAAACAGCTAAATGGCTAGCTTACGTATTCACGCGGCAGATCATACCCAAGTATGCATGACAATCGCCTAGCTATGTACACACCGTGTTCTTTAGCAAATACGCGCTCACTAAGTAGTAAAATACATCGTCTATTTAAGAGTATACACAACGCATATAAATTTTGCAAGTTTTTCTCTTTTGCGCCCTAAAAGAACGTTTTTTTGTGTTAAAAGCAGCTGATTACATTGATCTCAATCATCGGGTTGACAGGTACCAGTTTTGTATAAACTTTCTTTTTTGTGGTGAACATGTAGGGCTACGTTCCTGCATTATAACGCGCTCTTTTACATGTTAAAAGCTCAGTCTTTCCCACCCGCTTTAAAATATTAATTTGATAAAAAACGTGTATTTTAACATGCGCACACGAATAGTTGAAAGTTACCTGAAAATGAGCATTTTTCACCTATTTTACCCAGATTTTCATTTTACACACATCCGCCGAACAGAATAAAAAGACAGTTTACATCGTTTACATGTTACGAGCTTCACAAGACTGACCAAACTTTAAAAGGAAATAAAAGAAGATTTCAAAGTATATTTTAGAAAACTTTCCATTCAAAGTTATACTACCTAGCAAACGCTTATCTGTTCGAAAGACATATGTAATTGAAAAAAATCTTAACAATTTACCACCTGGAAAAGCGCCACTGTTTCACTATCTCAGTGTGTGCCAAAAAACGTCACTGGTTCACCAAAAGTATATTCTTAATCTTATTAACAAGTTAAAGCAATTTATACTTTTACCTAGTACGAATACTCTGATTATAACATTTGCTTTATGCAATGTTATAAGTTATTTCAAACGACTTACTATCGATATAGTCATACCAGAAGTTCACATTTTAAAGTTTTATACAGTATTGCTGTACTGCTATTATGAGTGCGCCGAAAACCACATGTTACGTGTCGTTAAACAGATCTTTTTGTCTTTTTTGTAGACCCTGTTACTCTGGGGGTGGTAATTGGTGGGAGGGTAATGGGGAGGCAGTGAAAAACCTTAATAACACAACTGGTGCTGGAAAGTCTATAATTTAGCACTCAATTTTGCATGACTGGCATTGGAAATTGTGGGAACTTGTTGGCAATAGAAGCATCTTATTTAATTCAGTGTAATAGTTGCGTAAAGTATATTTAAGTTTTTATTGAAGTTATTTTAAATTTTAATTACGACTTTTATATACACTGTAATTACTTTTTGTTCTTCCGTGAACCATTGTGGAAACACGAGTGAAGCATTTTGGGATATAAAACGTGTGAGTGATGGCTGTTATTTCTTTCTTAAATCGTATGCGTTAAACGTTGCAGCTTTAATTACCAACGTGTTGCCTGCATCAGCTGTAGTTTTATTCTCTAGTTTCTACAATATTTTCGGGATTTTAACGTTTTTTTGCGTTTTTGAACTCTTTTTCTGAAAAAAATTGCATAATTATTGAGAGTCATTATTGAGAGTCTACAACTGTCTATATACTTAAGTCAGAAACAATGTCAAATTTTAAGAAAAATGTGCTGAAAATGATTCGTTGATGGTTTGTAAAATATTTTTTTAGTTTCTATAACAAATTACTATCACAAAGACATATCCTATTGTTTTCAAGCCGCATTATTTTGAAACCTTCACATTGCACCGAATAAAAACATTTTCCTTTGGGTCACCACAACGTAGTAACTATGAGGCTGCGTATGCATGTTTACCATAAAAATATTAAAATTTTTAAAAAAGGATCTAGGTAAATGGAACGAGGTTATTGTCATAAGTGACAAAATAACTGACGGGACTTTGACGCTCTCGGGAATTTGAGCTTAAGTTAATATTTGAGATAAATCTTAGAAAATTTCAGCAATAAGCACCTCGTGTAATTTGTAAAATTAATTTAAAGTCACGATCATTTCACGCTCTAAGTCGCTCTCATTTTAAAAGAAAAATGACGTCATACGGTTACCGTGCAATTATAGGTACTTATCCCGCCAGGCGCTTGAACAAACTTTTCTAGCAACTGCAAAAAATATTTTGTTCTACGAACAATCTGAAACGTTAACCGAGTTCGTTTTGATCATCTCGTTGTCCACTGTATAACGCAAACCAGTTACGCCACCGACGACAATATAATAAGCTCCAACTCGGTTTGTTAACCTTGAAAAGTAAAATTTAAGTAAAACAGTAAAAAATTAAAGTACGCAAAACTTTTTTAACAAACTAAAACTGAACTTTGTAAGCTAAGTAAGCGGGCTGTCACCTCCTACGTACTCGCAGCCTCGCAGAATTCCATGCTTATCTGTAATTAAATTATTCATTTCTGTATACTATACTAATGCATTATGAGTGTAAGCCTATTAAAGTAGATTAAAGTTACCAAACCACTTCATAAGTGATTGCTAATTGATCTGATGACTAATTTTTACATAAACACAGTTAAACACAAAGATTTAATTAGCTAGGAAAGCGTAACTTCTGAGTGAACCGCAAAAGTTTTGTTAGTCAGCGAAGTTCACTTGGCGGGAGATAAAATTGATTTAATGTTTTTTTGCAAGTTTAGGCGAGGCTAATTTAGGTTAATTTATTCCTTTAATTTTTCACTTTTCACGTTTTTCTCGTTAATTGTCCCAAAGAGCTATTGATGTCTTTTATCTCCTGTTAAAATGTGATAAGCAGCTTGTGACAACTATTGAAACAGGTAACAGTAAACTACTAGGCAACACAAAAGTTGCAGATGCAAAACAGTTAATAATTAGTATTTAGTTAATAATTAGCAATAGCCTACTTCAAGAACGTTATTTAAAATAAAACTAGCTGTTAATTTGCATGAAAAAAGTAACAAGTACTCACAGTAACATATAATCACCGACAATCAGAAATTTAAATTATTGGTAAACATACAGGAAAAAAGCGACACAAAACTGTCACACCGTCTAAAATGAGAATCATGCGAACTTACTTTCTGGCAGACTGCTTCGTAATTGTCTTGATCTAGACCACTTTCCATAGAGAACGAACTTCAGTAACTCTGATGCGTCCACGTGACGTAACTCTTCTTTTTCTTCTTCCGTCAATTGATACATCGTCAATTTCTTTTCTACACAAGCGTAAGTTTACAGAGAATCAAGTTCACGAAAACCGGGTATTTGACTTCTTTTACCAGTTTTAAAGTAAAGAAATCAAGCAATAATATTGCCGATGGAAAGATTTTTTTAAATTAACATACTACATCTTTGCGATTTCATAGAGGCCTAGTTAAGAACGGGTTTAAGTGCAATTTTCTGTCGGTGATTATAAAGCCAATTAAATTAGGACAACGATTAAAGGATAAGCTCTGGCTCCGACCCACTAGTAAGAGTTTTAAGACCTCCCTCTCTGCTGGTATTAACCTTGTCGTGGTGTGGGTTGTTCCCTGAATGTCAAACGTCTATCACTCAAGAGCGCCCCTCATTTTTCAGTCAATTGATCATAATTGCTAATAGCCCGTGCCCAGACCACGACCTGTGCTTGGCGTATTATCTAACCGCAGCTTCCGCATCATATAATACCTTGCAGGGCGTGGCTGATTAAGTGATGTCGACCAGCAGCCAGGCTGGGATTTGATGAATAATAATTTACCTGCCTCTGTTAAATTAAATGTAGTAGACTCGTATTGATAAATTTCAGTTCTTGCCATGCAATGCTGATGATTACATTCAATGTCTCTCTTTCTCTCTCTCTCTCTCTCTCTCTCTCTCTCTCTCTCTCTCTCTCTCTCTCTCTCTCTCTCTCTCTCTCTCTCTCTCACTCTCTCTCTCTCTCTCTCTCTGTTTCCCTCTTCTCTCTTTTCTCTCTTTTTCTCTTTCTCTCTCTTTCTCTCTCTCTCTCTCTCTCTCTCTCTCTCTCTCTCTCTCTCTCTCTCTCTCTCTCTCTCTCTCTCTCTCTCTCTTCTCTTTTCTCTCTCTCTGTTTCCCCTCTCTCTCCTTCTTCTTCTTCTCATCTCTTTCACTCTACTTTTCTCTCTCTCTCTCTCTCTCTCTCTCTCTCTCTCTCTCTCTCTCTCTTCTCTTTCTCTCTCTCTCTGTTTCCCTCTATCTCTCTCTTTCTCTTCTTCTTTTCAATTCTCTTTCACTCTACTTTCTCTCTCTCTCCCTCTCTCTCTCTCTCTCTCTCTCTCTCTCTCTCTCTCTCTCTCTCTCTCTCTCTCTCTCTCTCTCTCTCTCTCTCTCTCTTCTCTCTCTCTCTCTCTCTCTCTCTCTCTCTCTCTTCCTCCCTCCCCTCCCCGCCTCTCTTTATTCTTCTCTCTGTGTGTAGGATGTCTCCTCTTTACCTCTTTCTAGCTCTCTTACGGACTCATTTTTTGAGTTTTTTGACCGCTGCTGCTACTTAGCATCTTTCAAGTCAATGATCGCTGAGCTTTCATATTTTCGGCAAACAATTTTAATTGCTTTTTATAGCATATTATATTTTCATGATGAGGATTATGCTGTGAATTGGACTACTGACTTACTTTTGGTTTATTGAGCAAAAGGGGACATGCGCAGTTTAGTAATACACAGAAGGATATATATATATATATAAGTATTATTTTGTATTTTGTTCGCATTATACAGTTAAGAGTCGTGTATATGAATGGCATTCGGTTATATTCCTAAATTTTTTAAACTGAATTTAAGCAGTTTTTTGTAAAAACAAACTAATTAAACGACCCATTTAACTTTAACTGATTAACGAAATTCTTAACGCAACAGGAAATTTGAGCTTCGTTTAGTATCATATGCCACTTATGCCTGTGCGTGGCAGAGGTCAGGTTTTCGGGCGTGATCTAATTTATTTAAGGTGACAGATTGCATTTTTATTTGGCTAGATCAGTGATCAGCAGGTAGCTAATAATTACTGTTCTAGCCTTTGGCAAAAATAACATGTGGTTTAAATATTGTCAACGTGTATATGGTTTTCTACAGTGGCATTCATCCTCAGTTACTCACTTACTTAACGTCTGATGCTCACATTCTCATTACACGCTCGTTTTTAAAGGAAAGAACAAGACCCTCAATATGTTGGGTTTATTTTATTGTTATCATTTAAACTTAGAAAAATACAACAAAGAAATTTTGAATCTACCTATAAATCATAAATTTAAAATATACTACTTCTGAATGGATATTTTCAGGTGTGGTAGTTGTTGCCTTTCACTTGAAAATCATTACGTAACTGGGTGACTTTTCGTAAGTGAGTCGTGACTTTTCGTAAGCGCACTGCTTAAACTAATGCCGCTTAGCTAATGTTCACGCAAAGATATTACAAAATTAACTACCTAATTAATTTGTAAAAACTTATTATAGTTTTGGTGAAGATTGATAGTGCGCCACGTTTCTTCAGGACGTATGACGTCATTGGAGGAAAAATGGGCACTGAAAATTAAAACATGAAGTGATCGGGACTTTAAAGTGATTTTACTAATTACACGAGACGCTTATTGCAGTATTATTACTAAAACCTTCTAACATTTTTCGCGAACATTGAAATAAGGCTAATTTCCCACAAGGCTTGGCCTATCCTTTAAGGGGAAGAATTAGGAAATTTGGTCACAAGAAATGCGCTGTCTTTTTGTCTTAACAATGTGCAAAAATAAAATTCTCAAGGTAGGGCCAATAAATAACTATTGCTGTAATGTGCCATACTTCCATCGATGTTTAGTTACTGTTGCAAGTGTTGACTCTGAACTAAAATGCTCATTTTAATAACAAGAGAACAAAACAATGCATTTTTATTACTACACGAATAAAATTATGCTTAATCTATTGAACAAACTCTTTGGTTTTGTGAATACATAACTGACTCATTGAATGCATTGTTTACAGGCGTTTCACTTGTTTTATACAGAGTCAACTGCAATAGTGTGTCCCACTAAGCTTCTAAGAGGTTGTTTGGTTTTAATAATAAAAACAATACTTTTTTATTGTGATGAAAAGTCGCCTAAAAATCCGATACAGGTGTCGCATGTTGGCTTTTCCTCCTTTGATGTGTGCCGCGTCACACTTAAAACGAAGTAGCTAAAAATTGGAGAGTTGTAAGGCGAATAACACGGTGTATTCAGTTAATCTGAACGATACATTTTAATTTATTGCTTTGTTCGCTTTATAGATTTAAAGATTTTCATGTTTAACTGTAACTGTATTGTTATGTTTTTGTACGTCAGTTTTGAAACCATCAGAGAGCGTGAACTTCTCAACTTTCATCAGTTCCGTCACTAGATACTATTCTTTTGTACTATTTCACATTTTTCTATTTCTCACTGCTTAATTATGTTATAGAATTTTAATAATATCTTGCATTTAAAACACCACAATGTAAACAAGATAAAAATATTATTTTGAATCATCTGATGTGAATCTATTTTTTATTACGTTACAACTATAAATGCAACAATATGAACAAATAAATCTAACCAAAACACCTTTACTTATAATCTGTTATAGAAACAAGAACTATAAGATCATGTGACATAATAACAACAACTAATTTTAACAGCAAAACTGGTAAACTGTAAAAACAAATAGTACACATTTATATAAAAAAAATTGAACATTAGCTAAAATTGCAAAAACTTTGTAAAACTAAGTAGGTCTGTTACAATTGCATGTACACGCTAGAAAAATGAGGCAATTGTATGTAAAATATAGTAATTATAAATCTAGTAATATTTACAGCAAACGTTCCTAAATTGAAAATGACAGGTCCTTACTTAAAGGTATTCTGATATTTCTGAGCAAATGTCGGAAAACAGTTAGAGTCTTTGGCATAGAATCGAACCTACAACCCCACTGATGTACACGTAAATAGATCATTGGTGCGAGCTTACAATTCGAAAACAATAAAGGATTGACGAAAGGGGGGCGATTGTTTATGACTGTGTAGGTTCTTAACACAAACTACAGTCTAATGATGGCTATTTTCATTAATGGCCGTATCCACCAGTACTAACTTCTTTAAACCAACCAGCCCGTAAATTACCATATTTGTCTCTTATTATAATGAATTTTCCTCTGTGCTCTTCTTCTTCCCCTTCTTCGTATCCATCATCACCATCTGTTTTTATTACAAAGATCTTCGCTCCGTCGCCGTATCCACTAGATCCACCTCCATAACCGCCTCCACTTTTTCCATATCCCACACTTCCGTATCCACCTCCTCTGCCATGCCCACTATAACCTCCATAACCCCCTCCACCTCCATAACCGCCTCCACCTCCATAACCCCCGGAGCTTTTTCCACCTCCGACAGTTATAATCTTGTAGCCTCCACCGTTGCCATAACCTGGATCGGCTGCATAGGCTAGAGCCACAATTGCCTGAAAAAAAGACAAATGTGTTAGGCTAAGGCCCGCACAGACATCTAGGACACTCACACGGAATTTGAAAATCATTGTTTTCCGTGTTTGTCGTTTCCATGTCGTCCGCACAGAAAGCGACGTACACGCACGGACCCGCATTTTAATTGTCAAACATATTTTCTGTGGACGTGAAAATTCATTTCTACAAACGCTGTAGAATTTAGATTCGTCCTCTGTGATGAAATGAGCCTAAATACAGTCACAGAGAATTCACAAGACAGGTGTGAATTGGAATAGTTTTTGAGGTCACTGGTGATGAACAAACATTTAGTTTTTGATATTAGTTTTACTTTTTTCAGCGTTTCCGCAAATTTGGGTCTGATTGTGCGATTATCTGTTTAACACATTTTGTCAAGTTTATGATAAATATTTAAACACGCTATTGTGTCAGAATTTCTACTCTGTCAATTTGGTTTGTTCTTATTGCAACACATATAGGTCTTTTGCACTTTCTCAACATTGTATTGCATGATATATTTGCATGTATAGTTACAGTAATACGAAAACCGCGTAATGAGTACGGAAACCACTTTTGCGGACATAAAACGTGCGAGCAGAAAAATCTGTGTGTGTACGTGTCTGTGTGGACGCAGTGTGAACGCGGCTCAAGTCTTAAGGTACATTCACATTTATTCTAAAGATCACTTGTAATTTATAGTTTGCCACTAGTAGCGATGAAGTTTGTTTATTGTATGAGTCATTGGAAGGTGTGAATCAATCCGTAACAATGTTCGTAATCGTACATTACTTACTAGACCTAAAGCCCAAAAATTTTGTGAAATCAAAACTGCAAACTAATTATGCAAATTATTGGAAAAAATGTCAGCAAAGAAACTGGTAAAAATCTTAACGAAATCTGTACATTGTATTGAACATTGTATTGTGTTGTTCGTCAATAAACTATAATTATATTACTTAACCCAAGAATTATTCAATTTTCATTAACCATTTTATTAACCTTATTAGAATTTATCGTTTACGCTGTTTTCCTGTAATTATATTGACTGTATACTATTTGCACTGCGGCAATGATGTGATTATAAATATTGCCGAAATCTGTAATTTTTCTACGTAATGTTTGTGAAATTAAATCACTCACCGCTAGTAAAATTAGAAGAATCACTCCCTTCATCATGTGTAAATCAAACTTTCTGAAAAAAATAAGGCAAAAAGCTATTTATGCTGCTAACAAATACGTTGCGTCCATCTTTCGATGCACTCAGTTATAATATATTTCAGAATATTTTTTGCATTTTCAATATCACTTGTTACCAGAGTTAAAAATACTAAGAGAAGTCTTAGAAAGTTTTATGGAAAGGCATAATTCTATAGAAAACTTTGGAAGGAGTTTACAATTTCCCATGCAATATGAATACTCTAGCCCTAATCCTAATCCTAATCCTAATCTTAATCCACTTAACGAACTAATTTCTTGTGCGTGGGGTATTGTACGTTTTAGCTAAAACTTTTTATAAATGTAAAGAGGTGATTATAGACCACTTTCAAGTTTTACCAGTCTCTGTACTGACCATGTTCTCAATGGCATCAGAACGATATTATACTTGATTTGCAAGCGAAGGTTATGTGAAAGTAGGTTCAAAACGAGAAATGTATATCTATAATCGAACAACATAAGAGGGGCCTTTATTGTCACATATAGATAGTAATAACGCTCACTACTTCGGAATGTAAAAAATCGAATCAAATTGATACTCCTGAATTAGAACTTCAATTTCAACTTGAATTAAAACTGAATTAAATCTTCGATACAATTTAATGTGAATCAAGTCAAATCTTTAATTGTATTGACTTAAATCTTAGATCTAAATCTTAGATACAAAAATAAAGCAGCGTACGTAAACTAGATTGCACTTACCTTTATGAGAAAACTGCTGCTTTGCGTGGCAAATTGCGTCTCTGTTTATTTGATAGCCTGCGCCTTTATATATGGGTCCTGATGGCCCAAATTTTTGACGGCGAGCTCTCACTTTCTTGACTTTGTTTTTAAATGGGCAGGTGACAGACGTGGTTAATTAGTATAGACGACAAAACACGGTTAAAGTAAGTGATGGTGATAGCATACATGCCTATACTGACCGATATTAACTTAAAAATAAGATTTCGTGTCGAACGCCAGAAGCCGTATTTAACACGAATATTTTCTTCTATTCAGCTATAAGGTTTTGGTTGCTAAAACACGATAATTAGGCTCATTGTTAACCCACGACATTTATCTATCGAATACAATAAGTACCACCACTTGTTACTTTTCTAAGTTAATGGACGTTTAATTCATCCACGACAAAAACTTCAAAAAAATGTATCAGCAAGTTTTTAGAGAATTGTTGAAATTTACAACTTGAGAGATATTTTTGACTGAAATTGAATGGCGCCATTGAAATTTACATAATTTAAATAAAGAATTAAATCATGTCTGTCAGATAACAACAGAGAAACTGAAGGTGGCAGCACTAGTACAATTATATAAAGTACTATTGAAGAAATTTTGGTACCGGGAAAATTTGGTACTAGGAATTTTTGGTACGCGGTAATTTTGGTACTGATAAATTTTGACCATAATCTTAGGTACCAAGATTTTTTGGTACTAAGAAAATGTGATAGCAGGATTGTTTACTACTAAGAAATATTGGTACAAGGAAGTTTTGGTACGAGGAAAATATGGTATGAGGAAAATTTGATACTAAGAAGGTTTGGTACTTGACAACTTGGTATTAAAGGAAAAAGAGAGCATTTTATACTATATCTCAGTATAAAATTATTGTTTCAACTGCAAAATAAAGAAGTTTATTCAGCAGGGAGGAAATCTGGTACTAAGAAAGTTTGCTTTGTTGAAAATTTCATATAACATTAAACTGTAATCAATAGTGCATGACAGCTTGAATTTTACCCGTGATTATCCCATCCATGTAGGCACAATTAAGAATTCCTTCAGCAAAAATGAAAGGTCTTCAACTCACCAAGCAAATTTTCCAAAAAGCTCGGTAAATTTTTTAAACATTATCACTTTCTCTGTTTTTTTTACAAAAATTATCAAACTGAGATAAGAACATGGCAGTGATGGCTAATGATATCTCAGGACAGAAACGTCCTGCATAAGCACAGTTTGGTTTCCCGAGAGACCCATAGTATGGAGTGAGTACTGTACTTCTTGATGATGACGATTATGATGATGATAACAAAAGCAGCAAGCAAGAACGAACACACAACAAGAACAACAACATCAGTAGCAACAACAATAGCAACAACTGTAGCAGCAACAACAACAATGACATCAACAATAACAGTAATAAAACCACAAAAGTAACTATGGTGACATGGTTACAGCAATAATGATGATAATGGTGATCATGATGAAGGTGGTGGTGGTGGCGATGGCGATGGTGGTAATCTTAACGAAAGAGCGAGCAAGAAACAGACAAACAACAACGACAATGTCAAATAACAAACAACAGATAAACAAAGAGGAAGCTAACAAAAAAACGAATAAAAACATATGCAACAATATGAAGCTCTATAACTTGTTCGAGTTCGTTATGTAAAACATAATTTCATAGTACCAAACTTTACTTGTACATGTACCGTACATTCTCTGTACCGAATTTTCCTTGAACTAAACTTTCTGAGTATTAAACTTTCCTAGTACCAAACTTATTTCTTACCATTTTTACATTGTAACAAATTTTTCCTGTACCAAAATTACCGCCTACCAAAAATTCCTAGTACCAAATTTTCCTGGCAGCAAAATTTCCTCGTACCAAATATTACCTGTACCAAACTTATCTCTACCAAATTTACTAGTACCAAACTTGCCGCGCACCCTTTGAGCTATGGGCACTGGGTAGTGGCGCAGTTTTAACGATACTATTGAATACTACAAATTGTGGTAGTCGGTAGAGACGTATTCCAGTTGAGGCTGTGTAGAGCCAATCTCTGCAGAAGTACAGTAGCGATAGTGTTTGTTGGTGCGCGGTAAAAATGGGACGGTAAAATGGCACAGGAAAAAAAGACACAGGTAAAAATGGCAAAGTAGGAAAAAGGCAAATATGTTATATTGATACCATTGATTTCTAGAATCCGCTCAGTAGGAAGCAGATCTCTGCCAAAGCCGAACTATCCTAAGTTAACTTGTCTGATTCCTTTGATTAGAAAAATTGAACACAAAGATAAACAAGCAAGCACACAAAAATGTGCCTGCATTGGTATTACATAGACTAGCAAAAGTCTCACAAAACATTTGTTCTTTAAGTAGATTTATAATCAATAATGCACAAATGTTCCACATAGTATATATCTATCTTTGTAACCATTATATTGTCGATGGTAATAGAGAGACAAATATACGTATTCACTTAAATTAAGTTACCTTATAAGGCTATAAAGGTTATAGACAGCGTTACACAGTTTTACAAGTGAGAATTACTCGAAACAGAAATGGAATTAACTCGAGTACGTTGTTTGTCCAGGTGGAGGTAGCGAAAACAACTAAACACTCCCTCTGAGACCTCCAAGAAGTGTTTCACGAATGTGTTTTTTTTTGTACGTAGTGTTCGGTTAAGTTTTCCAAAAAAGATTCCCATTTTGGCACTAAATATACCCGCCTTCTCCACAAAGTTTTATGGAAATCTGTTAGGTAGTTATTGCGTAATAGTCTTACTGCCATAACAGACAAAAACAGCCAAGTAAACAGACAACAAACTGTGTTGAAGCATAACTTCCTTGGTAGAGGTAAAAATAACTAAAATAATTATCCCCCGCCGTAATCCTAACCCTAAACTCTTATTTTACTAACAATGCCATTTTTGCTGTGCCACTTTTACCTATTTTCCCATTTGTGCCATTTTTTCCTGTGCCATTTTTACCTACGTTCGTGTTTGTTTCCTCGATTCGTTTCTTGTATTCATCTTAGGTGGCGCTGCAATAATAAATTTTTATAAACATGGCGACTAGGTTAGGTAAAATTTTCGTGAATCTCATAAAGTCTGGGAAATGTTCATTTAAAGCGTGTCGTAGAACGTTTTATACATACTCCTCTGAACCTTTTCACCCTCTTCCTAACAAAGTACCCACATGGAGGACGGCAGAAGAAGCGATAGCTGTGGTTAAGTCACGTAAGTATGCTCTAAATCTTCTGCTACTCCTCATTGCTATGAATTTAAGGCCTATTTGTTTAACGTCATTTGTTGTCAAATGCTTGAGTCCATTATGTGGCATGAGGTACTTCTATTTCTTGTCAATATGAGCGTACTTGCTAAAATCAGTACTGCTCTTTACCAAATCGCTCTGTTGTAACCAATTTTTTTCCTGTTTAAACGAATGGACTAAATTTTTTAGTGATCCATATTTACCTGGTATTGATATATTGTGCTTAGACTTTAGAAAGCGTTTGACTCAGTGCTTCTAAGTGTTTCAGTTAAGTGTTTCCACTTAAAATTACTCAGTGACATTGAAAATTGACAGGCGATGCAACCACATGAGTTAAAAGGCTAAACAAATGAAATATTGTTTACATTAATTTGTACTTGTAGTTCCGAATCCGGTATAATTATACAGATCCAGATCCGATTCGGAACTGGCAAAAATGGATCCGATGCATTCATATCATTAAGTGAATAAAAGGTGTCAACAGGTCAGCGTCGTTAAAACAAAGCATCGCCAAATGAGAATCGTTAAGCGAGGACGTACTGTATTGATAGGGCCTATTCTCACAGTTCCTTTGCATTCCTTCCGGACAAATTATAATTTGGACGCATGATTACTTGTTGAACCATTTATGTTTATGTTTGCTGTATAAAGTGAAAATTTGATGAAAAAATATTAACTAAAATAGCTAACTAGTGCTTTTAGTTAAAATTCAGATGTAATACCAGATCCGCTGTCATTCAGACTGCTGTATAGAAAATTCAGTTTGACGGAAGGAGTGGCTGACAAAATACCTTTCATACATTTGCCACATTTTGCTTACATCTTGTAATTAGATTTAATTTAATTTTATTTTATTTTATCATACATACATGTACACACACTAAGTTTCTGCTTAATGATTCCCCGTATAGTGACAATTTGGCTTGTCTTTTAGTGATAATCAATTCATTTTGTCTTAGTGATAACGAATTACAAACTTATGATATGTTTTCTCTTCTAACAACTAACTAATGCTTCAACAGAATTCAGTGATACTAGAAATCCAATATTTTGGGTATTAATACTTTAAGACAGCTCATCTTGCACAGACAGAGACGGAGATAATGTTCTGTGAAATTCAACAAAGCTCTCCTTTTATTAACTTCAAACAAATTATACTACTATGGTGCAAAACTGAGAACCAAAACCAATAGACCTGTTGAAGTTCAGAATTTCTCACAGTAGAGTAACATGCAACAATTTTTACCTTTTGATAAACAATGGATGCATCAATGTAAGCAGTAAAACGCTTAAAAAATAGATTTGCATGAGCTAAGCATTATAGATTTTGCCCCCCTCGTATTTTTCAAGAACGTATTATCGTCTTTAAGTGGGAATTTCCTGCATACTAATGCATTAGCTATATCGAGGTGCCTTAATTTGGAAAGAAAATGATGCATAACTACAAAAATAAACCAAGCAATTGCTAAACAAATACTCAGGTTACAGTACTGTAATAATATTTAGAAAATGAAGCAAAACCAAAAAAAGTGACTATGCAGTCACTACAGGTGTACATAGAAAAGAAAATGAAAATACACATCATTATGGACCGATTATTTATTTTTTTATTTTGTAATCTTCAAAGTACAATACACGAGTGAAAAGAGAGTTAAAACGTGAAATAAAATATTAAAGGATTACTACAAAAACTGCAAACTAAAACAAAGTGATAATAATAATATAAGTAGAAGATTCCCGTAAAAACACAAAGAACTAAAATAGCTACTTACAAGTGTCTGTTAAAAAGTAAAAATTTGCTAAAATCAACATGGCATAGGCCGTTTCTTAAATAATTTTCAGTTGCCAGCATTTACAGTTAGAGCATCATTCACATATGGTGGTAGTTTATGCCACAAACTTACAACTCTGTTGCTGCAGAAATGTTTAAAGCAATTAAGCAAGATTATGTTGAATATCCCAATAGCATTTCTATTTACATGTGGAGAAGGGGCTTGTTTCTAAAAACCACAACTAAATCAATCCCTAATTAACCTCTCTAGTCATTCCGAACCATCCTGAAGAGCTTTGATAAAATCATAATTTGCAAGACTTTTGCATTGCATATTTCAAGATGAACACAATTCAAAACTCTGGCAAATGTGCCTAAGCATAATTACTTAGCATATCTGATAAGTCCCACAATTGTGCAAGTAAAGTTTTGAACATTTATAGAATCTAGAGTCTAGTGTGAACAAAAACACAATTTCGTGTTTATAAGTGTTTAAATTAAAGATATGTGGGAATGTGAGTCCCTAGAATTAGAGTCAGAGTGGACTTCAATCACTAGTGTTCACGGTTTAGTTAGTGCACAAGGTTTTAGCAAGTTATAATTTTGTACGATGTCACCACCAAGGATTGTTCGCCACTGTTCTTTCATTGAAATTTTTCCTCAGTTTTATTGCATGCTTCAAAGTTTTTTCCCTGACATATCTTTATGAAACATAAGTGAAGTGTGATATATATAGCTGATGGTGCTTTAAAATTAAAGAACTGGAGCTACAAAGAGCTATTTGCAGTTAAATAAAAGTATACGTGTTGTTTTAGCTAATCTAGTAAGACTGTATTTGCAGAACTGACAAGATAAATGTGGAGGCTTTGTCTGGAGTTGTATAATGATATTTACACTTGGCATAAATTTCTTTTAATTCTTAGATCTACATTTATAACTGCAATTTTTTTACTAAATTTAGCAAATGAATGGGATATAATATAATAAGAGTAATATCCCACCTTGCCTCTCAGTTATGTTATTAATTGCTCATCCAACCTTGATTATTGTTTTTCAGATGATAAAGTGTGGGTTCATGGTTCCTCGGCCACGCCCACACCACTCCTCGATGCTCTGGCTATGCACGGCAAATCTGCAGGACTGAAGAATGTAGAAATCTTGCATATTCTTACAGAGGGGCCATACGAATTGAGCAAACCGGAATACGAAGGTAACTTAATTTGTGTTTTTTTTGAAGTTTTTGCCTAAAAAGGAAAGGGCGTGGGGGGCTACTTTTGTTTTACAGTGGAAATGGTTTGTCTTGGAAATGCACATCAGAATGAAATGCTTCGAGATAAGTACTGTGTTACAGCTTGGGCTCATTCTTATTGATATACGTAGATGTATATCTTAGCGTGTATATCTTAAATTATACTGGTACCATACTCTTCCTCCGCACCAACAAGATTTATTATTTTAGATGGTCTTGCAACCAGTTCTGACTTATTTATCAGGTATAGATTTATTAACATTTTCAAAAGTAAAGTGCCGTTCAGAATGGTATTTGCCAAATGCACAATTTTTTTACTGCACATATGCACTTCCGTATTTTTAATGCTATTCTAGGAGAAAATTTCAGACTTCAAATGATAATCGTTTTCGGTAAATGCTAGTAAACTGCCAAATGTCAAATCATTCAGAAAGTGTGTATGCTTAGCATATAGGACCATTGTATTTGTGGGTATCTCAGTACAGGTATCTAAAACTAATTGACGTAAATTTTTGTCAGTTGCATTTCATTGATGATGCATGACCAAAGTAATGATAATGGCTCTCTTTTTTATTCTTCTTAGGTATATTCAGGATCAATGGTTTGTTCCTGGATGCTAACACCAGAGGTGCAGTTAACGAGGGAAGAGCTGATTTTGTTCCCATATTTCTCTCAGAAATTCCTCTCTTGTTTCAGAGGAACATTGTTGCTCTAGATGTAGCTCTTATTCAGGTAATATTTAAACTCTACGTCTATTAAAATATAAACTTACTATTTATACCTTGGATGCTGGTATTTGGAATCATAAACTTTATATGATTATCATGAGTTAGTTACTCTGCGTGTGTGCTTGCAAACCAAAACCGTCCATAAGTCGGCATAGTTAAAACTACGTTATGATGCTTCAAAGTAGAATGTACCAAAAATTTGGCCTAATGTCACTTTTTTGGTTTTTGTAAAGACAAGTGCTAAATATATTGGACTTTAGTATTTTAGCACCAAATTGTCAAGAAAATGTTTAAAAAACACTAAAAATCTAATTTTGTAATCCTATACATGTACTCACTTTTTGTCTAGAAACTAGTACTACACTTGAGAAAAATTGTATTTTCAAACTCTGGTAGTAACTCATGGAAGCAGTCATTTTACTTTTGGTTTTTTCTCTTGCCAAGCCCAGATCTTCATCAGTAAGAGCCATCTACTGGATTTAAACATGACATCAATACATCAATGTGCTCTTGCAAAGTCCGTAGCAACCAATGTTTATGCGGTTGCTAAGAGTTTTGTGGAAAAGCGGCAAAAGACAATGGCTGACTTTAATAGTGATTTTGTCAATGTTATGTTTTTCAGTGTGCAGCCTGCACTTTAACTTCAATGTGGATTATCTCAGCTTAGAAATAACATAGAGCAATGAACTTGGTATCAAAATGATCATCTTGAAATGGAGATTCAGGATATGTGAATAACTAGAAAAGTTTAATTGCCAACTTATGGACGATTTTGCTATGCAAGCACACTGATGATATTTAATCTGCAAAATGTTTGTGACATATTAGAGTTTTTGCAGCAAAATTTTCAATAAGGAAATTTTAGCTAACCAGTAGGTGTGGCCATGCCACTAATGGGTATGAAATAGATAAAAATTAATGAAATTATTTAAGGGATTTTTTTCTAGAAAGGTCTGTGTGTTCACAAAATTTGAGGGTCAGACAGCAGTTTAGTGCATTTAAAAATCATCTTTACATATTTCTTAATGTCTAAGGCAAGCAATGAAATTATTTTAGGAATTTGACCCATTGATGAGAATCATGAATTGCATATACTAGTTTGTGAGAATGGCAATTTTTTGGTAGTAGCTACTACTTTGATGCAACAAAAATTTGTTAATTTTAACCTTGCCAAATCTTGTTTATTTTGCGCTTTGTGACTCGACTATCTGCTATGTTACAGGAAAACAAGTATTTCCGTAGAACACTTGTGTAAATAAAATTCTGTATCATGTACTATAGGATTTTACAGGTTTCACCTCCTGATGAACATGGATTTTGCACACTGGGAAGTGCTGTGGAATGTACAAGAGCCGCAGTCATCAATGCAAAAACTATTATTGGTAAGCTAATTGGTTACTATTTAGTTACCATTTGTTACCAGTGCATGGTAAATGATTTTACAGAATACACATTTTATCAAGTTTAACAAGCGAGTGAACTGTGTAAAATGCTTGCCTATACATTTAGCGTGGTGATTTTCTATTGGCTTTAGTTATGTGGTGAATGGTTGCTTTCTAAGTTAAGCATGATGAGGCATTTTTAAATGATCGATCTGGTTTTCCAATCGTACCAAATCTCGATAGTCACAGAATCCTGCATGTTACAGAGTTTAGACATTTGCATGAACAGGGTGAGGTACTTTTCTGTGAATGTAGTAAAAGTATGAGTAGTATAATCATGGTATCTAGAAATTTGGTTTGTATTTTTGCTTTATGCATTAATTTTCATAACGACCTGTTTGAATTGTTTCAAAAAATTTTACAGTAATAAGAACCTGCACTGCATTCTACAAGTTGTATTCCAGCTTTTTCAAAATCAAGTGGTTGTCCATGATGTTGCACATTTTATTATGTATTCGTTTTTCTACTAAAACTGATCTATAGTGCTACGTGTTCTGTGATTCGTCATTGTAAATCTACTTCTTACATGATAATAAATAGATCTAGTATTAGTGTTAGTTGTGGACAGTTCACTGATAAAATTTTTACAACATTTTTAATTACCACGGGTAATGCAAAATGAGTCCATAGAATTCACTACACATGGTATTTAAATGCTCATAGAGTTTCAATGTTAAACATTAAACCTAAGTTATTTTAATGTAGATAGACCATTCAACCATATTCAAAAAGGCATAGCAAATTTCAAAAGGTTTTTATTGAATTGATGGGACTTATTACTACATGCAGCAATTGTCGTGAGATGTGTAAATGTCATTAGTGTTTTGTAGATTTTTTTGATTTTTTTTATGTAGCTACAATCACATTTTTGATACACTGGTATTTTGATAGATTTCATTTAACTGTTTCACAGATATTAACAAACGTAAAATAATAATAACTAGTAAGTATTATTTTTGCTATTCGTGTTATAATCATGCATGCAATAGTTTTATATGTTTAAATGTAATTTGTTGTATTTTGTTAACTTGTAGGCCTGATTAATCCCAACATGCCTCGAACATTTGGTGATGGCGTGATCCACATGTCACACATAGATTTCATGGTGGAGGGTGAGATGGATCTTCCAGAGAGAGGAATCTACAACGTAACGGAGAGACAGAAAAAGATCGGAATGCATGTGGCTGGTAATCTAGTTTCAGACGGTGCTACTCTACAGATGGGTAAGATTACTGTTACTGCAGATGTGTAAAAAAAGCGGAAATTTTTAAAACCCATATGCAGCGTGACAAACTTGCTTGAGATTTTCTGTGAATGTCATTTTAATCCTGTCTTAGTATACGTTTATTTGGGAAGTGGTGCTGACGAGTTTGGTACAGCTGTGTCCAATGTCTGCTGGACTATGTGTTGCATTTACTTGTTTTGAGGTAGTTGCTTCATTTTAGAGAATTATAAATATCCTGAAGAATCTTTTCATGTGTGTAGCAATGCTTGATAATGGCAGGCATTTTTGAGCATTTCATATCCTAGACCTCAATTTATCATGCAGGTATTGGGAATATACCTCAAGCAGTGTGTGAGCAGTTAAAACATCACCGTGATCTTGGCATCCACACAGAGATGTTTGGTGACTTGATGGTGGACCTGGTTGAACTGGGTTGCGTCACCAACGCCAGGAAAACAATAGCTACAGGTAAAATTGTTGTGAGTTTCACCATTGGCAGCAAGAAAATCTACGACTTCTTGGACAACAATCCATTCGTGAGTACGTACCACATTATTTCTTACACGCTGAAGAAAATGTAGGTCGTTAATTTAAAAAGGCAACTTTGTTAATGCAAAATGTTGCATAAACTGTTACGAACAATAGTTGAGAATCTGAAGCGTGTTTAGTATTTATACATAGTGTTAATTTTGTTTTTTGATTGTTTGCATTTTTTAAATTTAGTTCTTGTATTTTATTTTATAATAATTTTTTGTGTGTTTTAATGTTTTTTATTTTATTAAGAGTTTTTACTTTGTGTGTATAATACCGCATGTATTATGTCTGTGTATTATGTCTGATATTGCTATATGTTTGATTTAAGTGTCTGTCTGACCATATACAACTATGAATGAATGAATGAAAGAATGAATTAATGTTCTAAAAAGTGTCATTGCATTTTGAAGCTTCTCTACAGCCAATGTCAACTAATATCGGTTGACATTATTGTGCTTTTAAAATTAATAAATATCTTTCTTCCCATTTGAAAAAGAACTACTAGCACACTCTATGTATAAATTTTATTGCAGTAGCTGCAATATTGTTCACCATGGCAAAACGGTGTGAACTCCCGAGTTTTTAGCTTAAATTGAAATCTTTATCAATCTAGTATTTTCGATTGCATTGCTACCTCTGGTTTCATGTATGACTTTATCTACATTCAGCAAGGAAGCTAGAGTTAGGAATGATTTATGTATTTTAATAAAAGAAGCCTGTCTGTTGGCAATAATAATTATTATAACAGGCCTCTTCCAATGGTTTCATGTATGACTTTATCTACTTTCAGCAAGGAAGCTAGAGCTAGGAATGATTTAGGTATTTTAATAAAAGAAGCCTGTCTATTGGCAATAATAATTATTATAACAGGCCTCTTCCAAAGTAGGTCTTCTCAATGTAATACATTCACTGGGTTCAGATAAGCTGCCTTATTATAATATAATTTAACGTACCTGTTATGATGGCTTATGCCTGTTTGATTTTACAAATGTTTTGTTATATTCTACTAATAATATATAGATGGCATTTCAGATGTGTGGAAGTTAATTTGGGTTATAAACTTCATGTAATGTTTGAATGAGTTCCCTTTTTCAAATGTGCTGTACTCCTGGCTTATTATAATCATATAATTTAAGCGAGTGTTTCTCATATGTATTAACTATTTTCCCATATCTTATAAAAGCAAGAGTAATTTGTAAAAGTTTGGTAGAGTATAGATACTTTGATGTATTTTCTTTCATTTAATGTTGAAATTTGTATGTTTTTTCTTTGAAAACATGAAAGATGCCATCGTTTTGAATAATAGCAAAAGCTTTTTATGATTATGACATTTTGCTTAATAATCGTTTTAAGTAACAACAGTTCTGGCTGTACTTAAGTGCATTCAAGCTATATATCTTTTGTCTTTATTTTTTTATTAGTTTCTGCTATATATGTCCGTAAACATAAACCTTTTTTTTAATATGTGACATGTGTGATTCTTTGATCCCGTAAAGTAGAAGTTTTCTTTGCCTACCTAAATCTACTGTTAATAAGAATTTCACATGCATAAGTCAAGGTATGTTAATTATATTTTCAAATTGTTTTACTGCATTAAATGTATTTTTATTTGTATACATTTCTAGTGATGTCGGAGGTTGGATTTGTCAACAATGTGACGAACATCTGCCAGAATCCCAAAGTTACAGCCATCAATTCTTGTATTGAAGTTGATCTTACGGGTCAGGTTGTGGCCGACTCTATAGGCATGTCTATGTATTCAGGTACAAAATTTCACATTTTCGCCGTATTGAATTTGCAAGTTTAAATACTCGCCGGAAAGGATTAAACATAAGTTTGGTTTTCCTTAAGTGCCAAAATGCGACATTTGTTTCTTTGTTGCCACTGTTTGATGTGTTTGTTCCATTCAAGCCATCTGGTACTCTGAGGAAGAGGGTAGTTTGTGCATGTATTAATTTTTTTAGGACAAGGTGTAACTGTTAGGTCGCTTTAGCAGAGGTGTCTTATCTCAAAGATTCAAAATTAAGAGCTCCTAATAAAACTCCTTTGTATAAGCTACTATAAACTATAAACTCCGATTTTTTGCTCTTTTTAAATTATTTTCCAAGTCTGACACAGGTGGCGATTTTGTGGTGCTACGTTCAGTAATGTTTTGTGTCAAATTGTTAGGCATCCTGTCTTTGAATGTATACCACTGTTCCACCCTTTTTTTAGTCATTGCTTTTGCACATGTATAAACCTTCATTGTTCTTTTGCATAAGCCATCTGACTATCACTTTAGCTAAATTTCAGTAATAAGATTGTCATGAACTCATTTATATTCATGATCGTGTCAGCTATGAGAGGATATAAGATTGTATTTGTTAACTCATGTCAGTAAATCTCCATGTGTGAACAAGTTAATATTTTGACAGTGCTCCCAGTGTTTTTATCTTGTAGGCAACTTGTAAGTTAATGTCTAGTGTTAATACTTGACAAAAGTCTTATAAAACGATTACAGTGACTTTTTAATATAGCATTAATTATTTGCTTAGGTGTTGGAGGTCAAATTGATTTTATACGAGGAGCTGCTTTAGGTCTGGATGGCCTGGGGAAGCCAATCATTGCCTTTGAGTCAACAACAAAGACGGGCGAGTCAAAGATTGTGCCAATTGTTAAACAGGGTATGTATCATTACATCTAAAGTAATTACTTTATTTAACGTTCATGTGAAGTTGTTCTTGTAACCAAATAATTGGACCAAATTGTAGTTATGAAAACTTACCAATAAAATACTTCTGTATTTTTATGTCATGTTTTATAATTAAAACAAAAATGAACAAAAATCAAGTTTTTTTTAAAAAAAACAATTTTAGAATTCTAGTCGAATATCCAGATAAGACCTTTGCTGTTGGGTACCCATGCTCCCATACCATTTTGAGAATCCAGTTAAGCCTTGAAACCCATTAAAGCATTGTACTTTGTCTTTGAATGTTGGATATTGGGATCATTTTAGGAATTTCCCCAGCTTTTGTTTTTTGTTATGCCTTGCATGCACTCTTTAACAGTTAAAGTTGTGTTGGCTGATATGCTGAGAGAAATGAATTGAATTTCTTTGCAACTGCTTTGACTTTTCTTGTGTGCGATTAGAAATCTTTTACCTGCTCCTTGATTCCACTTGCTTCAACTTTGAAGTTCATTGAAAATCAAGAAAAATATCACAGTATAGTATAAACAGTTGGGAATTGTTCCTTTGTTCAGAACTATTTCTGTTAAAATAAAATGTCTGATAAAGAAACTTTCATAAAGGCTGTTTTAAACCATTGTTTTTCATGAAAGTTTCTGCTGTAATTTGTACCTTTTATCTGTTTGTACACTCATTTAGGTGCTGGTGTAGTTACCACTCGTGCTCACACACATTACGTCGTCACTGAATACGGTATTGCTCATCTTTTTGGTAAAAATCTCCGTCAGAGGGCGTATGGGCTCATAAACATTGCTCATCCTGATCACAGGGAAGATCTGGAGAAGGCTGCTTACGAACGACTAAAATGTATGCCTTCCCCATAGATGGCTTTGCTTGAGCTTCTACCTCATCTCAGGTCAATATTCAACTTATGTTGCTTAGAATAGAAGAGTAGAGAAATATAACATCTTCTACATCTAAATCACAGCATCAAAATCTACTACTGTCAACAGTACACCAAAGTTTGACATTCATTTGTAAATGTGAGCTTGCGAACCAAAACTGTCCATAAGTCGGCATAATTAAAACTGGGTTATCGTGCTTCAAAGTAGAATGGGCCAAACATTTGCTTAATATCAGTTTTTTGTTTTTTATAAAAACCAATGCTAAATATATTCGACTTTTATATTTTATCATCAAATTATCGAGAAAGTGTTCAAAAAATGCTAAACATCTAATTTTATAACCCAGTACCCACTTCTCAGGCTAGAAAATAGTACTACAATTGTGAATAACAGAAGCAGTTATTTTGCTTTGGGGTGTTTTCTGCTGCCAAGCGCAGATCTTTGTCAAGAAGAGCCATCTAGTGGATATAAACATAACTTCAATGTGTTCTTGCATAGCTACCAACATTTGTGCATTTGCTTAAGTGTATTGTAAAAATGCGACAAAAACAATGGCTAACTTTAATAGCAATTTTCTGTGCAGCCTGCACCTTTCCTTCATTGTGGATTATCTCAGCTTAGAAATAACATAGAGTGATGAGCTTGGTATTAAAATGAACCCCATGAAATGGAGATTCAGGATATGTGAATAACCAGAAAAGCTTAATTGCAGACTTGTGGATGATTTTGCTATGCAAGCACACATATTTGCTTGACAGAAAAACTTGCAGTGAGGCACAAAAGTTTTTAAAAATGTTTCCTTGACTCATTAATCTGCACTTGCAGGTATCAGCCATGGTATCATTCTCTTTTTAGTTTCGTTTATCTTCAAAACCTGCTAATTCAGCTTTGACACTACTAAGAATGCTTATCTTCCTTGGTTAAATACTGTGCGGGGTATTACCTGCATTTTTATCTTTGATTTTGTAATTTTTTTGTTTGCTAAATAGTGTTTTAAAGTGATCAAATTCTGTTTACAGCGAAATACTCTAACACTATTTGGTCGCTCTATTTCTGTTTATTTGGTCATTGTTTGCAACTAGATGAGATGCTGCTAAACCTTAGCTATATCTAATTTTGTATAATTTATCTACATTAAACTCGTACGTATTGTGAAATTTAAAAAAGTATATTTTAGTAGAAATCAGAGCAGTTCATGAAGGTTTGTGGAAAGCATGTGGTTATTTCATATGAATCACTGCACTTGTAGATTTTTTACGTGATTTTGATGATATTAATAAGTCTGTTCATGTTTTGTTCACTGCCATAATATGTGTAAGAAATTGCATATGAACTTTTTTGGGAGTACCTGTTACTGTTTGTACCATTGTGTTTTCCTAGATGAACGTAAATACTGAGATTTACTAATTTATATAGCACGTTTTGCAAAAATCATTGAGTGATCATTTACAAGGTATGAAAACTAAGACAGTAAAAAAGCAGTAAGAATTAGGAATAAGAGTATCTCTCCAGGATCGTTAGTGATGCTGTGACGGAATGTTAAAGATTATGTATTTGCTCAAATAATTTTTGACCTGTTATCGTATTTGTGTTTGTTGAAAATTGTTTGGCGTCAACGTATACAAAATTATGCATTCTGTCTAAGAAATGCAGAAGATGTTAAAGACATCATTACTTTTCTGTACACCTATTTCGTAATGACTTCAACATTAAAAACATTAAGTTAATAGCTCATGTTCACACAAAATCATTTCAGACAGATCAACAGAAGTGACTTTTCCTTTATTACTCGTGCACTGATTTGATATCACTAAAATTTTGTAAGTTTAAAAACTCCGAGATACTGAAACTATCCAAGAATTTGCAGGGTAACTTCAATTCTAAATGCTGTATAGCAAAAAAACACTTTGAGCAGAATTGCAGTAACAGACATGTCTATGGATCTAAAGTAATTAAGTAAAACTTTCATTTGTATTGATTTTCATTTATATTCATTGCAGTGTAATTGTATTTGTTATAGTATAAGATTTTGTATTTACACCTGTTTATTTTATTCTGCCATTGCTCATAGTCTATTATTTACTTATTGATTATTATAGCTATTAATGGTATTAAATTTTAAGGATAATAAAAATATTTTTTGCTCATTATATTATAATCATGCAACGCATGTGTAATGCAGAACAGTTCGTTTTAGTTACTGTTATGATATTAGTATCAGTACGAATTCGAATCACTACGAATATACGATTACAAATTGCATTATGGTAAATAAAACTGTACACATTTGATTCTATATGCTAGTTTCACCTAAAAAAAGCAATACTGGCCGTCTTGCTTATGTATATATAAATGTTTATTATTATCAGTAAGAAATTTGAGATTCAATCAGCTTGGTGATTCAACTGATGAGCCCGAATACTTTTGTAATCTGACTAATTTACAACTTTATAAAAGACTGTGTAATTCTATGTTCTAAGACTTATAAGGACTTATTATTGACTTCCTGTTATGTTTGTGTTTTAATGCATTTTTTATCACTATTATTCTCTAAGGTTTATTTGATAAGGAATCTTGTAATTTAACAATTCTTTTGACGATTTATACTCCAAACTGCATTTTATTAAATTAAATGTAACAGTGTACATGTACTACATGAAGTAAATTGTTTGTCTGTTATCTCTTCTCCGGCATGCCAATTCTTTTCAGAAAATTTTCTCATGTACACAAAAAAATTAAAACTTTGCTTTGATTTTACACTACTCTATTTCTCAGACAGGTATGAAGTTTCTTACAGGTTCATGTATACTTTAAAGCTGAAGTGAAACGTGTTAAATATGGTGACGTCATTTGACTCACCTACTGTTAGTTAGTATGTGGTGGTTCTAAGA
The DNA here is from genome assembly GCA_030141605.1 of Tubiluchus corallicola. Classification (NCBI taxonomy): domain Eukaryota; kingdom Metazoa; phylum Priapulida; class Priapulimorpha; order Priapulimorphida; family Tubiluchidae; genus Tubiluchus; species Tubiluchus corallicola. Next base: position 222,107 of record JAQGDQ010000158.1, read on the forward strand.
CAGACTGAATTCTTGTGCCTGTGAACTGTAACAGTGTTGCTGTACATCATTGGAAGAAAAACAGCGGCTTAACAATGCTTGGCTTAAATTGCGCTTTTTGTTTCATCAGCTTCAAATCTTACTGATATTTTTTGCTATTTGTACTTAAGGCAATAAGATTACTTCTTGAGCTCTGTAAGAACATATGAATGCTCTCTTGAGAGACTGCAATAGACACTTGGTCCGGTCCATAAATTAACTTGGGATGTCCTGTCCCTGTGGTAAGCTTTTATTGACTGAGCTTGAATCTCACTAAAGTAATTGTACTGTAATCATTGAAATTAAATGTATTATCTAGATTTGTGTCGAGTTTATTCTCGTCTAGCTTTAGTTGTGGTGGTAGTTTTTACTTAATTTTAAAATGCCGTTCTATTCCATCCCGGATATGTTTTAATAACTATCATAAAAGGCAGCTTTTTTCACATTGTTTCTAATAAGTTTGCACATTCTATTTATTTACATGTATGACGTATGATAATAACCAATAGTGTTAACTATTTTTCATGTAATTTTTTGTGTATTACACTGATGAGAATGGAATAAAGTCTATGTTTGTGTTATTAAATCTCTAGAAAAAGATAGTTGTTGCTAGTTAAACAATATTTTATTACTAAAATATATTATTGCTCGTGTTTAGTTACTAACTGTTTAGTTGTCCAAGTTATTATATCTACATTTCAGTGTCAATGGTGTCAGAAGTGGCTATGAGTATGTCTGCATGTTGTAATGAAATAAAAGTTTTATACATTAACACATTGTACTTTGTTCACTAAAAAGCCCTACAAGATCACACGCCTTTACCATGCACAAAAGTAATAACTTTGTTTTCAAGGCCAAGTTTTACTGACATTGACCCTGGTTTTGTAAACATTTCCTAACTGCATCTTTTGAAGGGATAGTCTCCATTTCTATTTTCGTGTTATGTAAAGTGCAATATGGTACATAATGCACCCTAGAATATCAAACAACCATTTTTAGGTGCATAAACATTACTCATTACTGGACACTTGTTTTAAAGGGTCAAGGCATAGTTCATCACTGAGTACCCCTTGTGATGGGGTCTAAATTTTGTGTCCTGTGTAGTATGACATTTCAAAAGTGCAATGATTTACTAAAATTCAACAGAGGTGATACTTCGGACCTACTCGTGGAACTATTTTTAACAATGTATCGTGTTACACGCGGCACTGATGACACTTTTCAAAAATGGTACATTCTAAATTATTAGACTTCTAGTGGCTATTAGAGTAAATTTCCAAGTCTGAAAATCAAGCATCTCTGTGGTGAAATGGTTAGCATAGCTGTCCGAAAAGGTCTTCGGTTCAAGTCCAAGTAGAGTGAAATTTTTCACACTTTCTAATTTACTATTGCTTTTGTACATTTATAGATTACTGAGACCAACACTGATCAATAAGCTGCAAATATGAGCTAAAGTTTTTGGCTTAATTCACCTGTTTCTAGTATTATTTTGGTCTTGAAATGCCTTAATTTGAAAGGAGCCCGTAGCCTTGAACTCTGTTTAACAAACTTTAATGCACTGATCAACAGTTTAATTTCTGATCCAATGTTACGTATGTAAATTTGACTACACTAATTGTACTTTGCTCAAAAACAAAAAAAAGTTTTTCATTTTTAAGAGAGTTAATTCACATGGAATTTGTGTAGCGAGTGCTCATTTTTCAACAGTGTAAACATTCATTGTACAAAAATGTTAATTAAAGCAATTTGTTTATTTAACAATCAAACTGATGGAATAAAACAATGATGACAAAAATTAAACTGGTTAGTTACATAAGCAGTGATCTCGTGAATGCACACATGCTGTATAGAAAATATTATGCAGCCAATTTCCTGTATTTAAACAGGATTTAAAGCAAACACTGCTAAATGAATGCATCGAATTATTATACAGTAGTAATGATAATTAATTCACAAAGTGATAGAATCATTAATAACGATGATAAATAAACATATATATATATATATATATATTGCAATTGACGATAACAATAATACTATTACAGGTCTGCAGCACTTGTAAGTAATCACTTTCTAGACTTTCTAATAATAACAACAATAAGCTAGCTATATGCTAAGAATACTCTAAGTACTTAAGGCCACATTTAAGTCCTGAACAGTGACTCCATGATTTTCAAAACAACTGCATTACTGTTAGTAAAGGAAATCAAAATGTGTTAGTAGCACCTTAAATATTGAGCTAAATAATCGATTGACAAATTTATCATATTAAACAATTAGTTATAATTTATCTTTAATTTTTTTTATACAAAATTATGTGAAAAATATATATGAAGCACACAGAGAACAAGATATGTGTAGAATAACCGGCGGTATTCATTTCATATGTCTACTGGCTACTAGTTAAAAAAATTAAATTTAGAAAAAAATAGACTAAATAAAGTTGTAAAATATTGTGAAGTGAGACAAACTAACTGGCACTAGTTAGATAAATAAAAAACCCTGCTTCAAATTATTAAACTATTTGAAAGAAACAGTATAAATATGATCCGACCGGGATATCAGAATCCTAACAAATACTTTTTATCACACAAGAAATTAATTAAGCAAAGCACTGGTAAACAAACAGCATTGCAGGTTAATATAGCAGCTAAATGCCAACAAAATGCATTTTCCATGAGTTACAAAGGCCAAAATTTCTGTATGCAGAAATAGATAATTATGTGCATAGATACATGGGAAACAAAGCGCATGACAGATTACAGGAAAACAAGAAAAGGAATGATCAATATTTACTGATTAGCAAAAATAGTTTGCTTCTCACGGAATGCTTGTTGTCTCTGTTTCTTCTCTTCTGCTTCCCGTTTTCGCTGCTCCTGCTCTTCCCGTATCTCAGCTTCAAATTTACCTGCCTGGCTTTGCTCGGAAATCTAATAAAGAAACATTAAGTTTGCTTAATCATGTAAACAACAAATAAACAATATCTGCTGATTACATTTTTAAATGTTTCTTTAATGTTTAAATAGATTCTAGAAGTTTAGATGTTTACTTTCTTGTACTTACTGTAAGGATATGATAACCCAGACTTGCTCACACCTTTATTGGTTTTTTTAGTGCACAGACTCAGCAACAGTTCAAGTTATTAAGTAATTTCGTTTAACTGTATCCATTGCTAACCAGTTATCTGTTAAGTGCTACCAAAAATAAAATATGACTTTCAACTTTCAAGACTCAGAACTCATGCTCAAAAAATTGAGAAACTTAAAATCGGCCATTAAGACCTCAAATTTACTGGTCATATGCTACATGTACATAGAAATTGTTCTGTTTTTCATATGACCGTTTACAGTCAATAAAAAGCTGCAGGCCAGGGCAACATCTGGGACTATGCCAACTATCTGCCAGTTGATTTTGTTCATTTTGTCTTAATCAATATTTAGTTTGGCGATGAAAACTTTTGTGGCAACATTTGCCTGTCTGTATCTCCTCGATTATGTAACCACATTTAATGACAAGCTGGGATGCCACCAAGACCACTTAGCAAACATTTTTTTACTAGTTTCTTATTTGATGGCAATGAGAGATCTAAGATTTTTCTAGGGTCTGAACAATCTCAGAATATCAGTTTTTAAGACACTGACTATCAGTTGCACTATTACTCACAACATGAAATGAAACCTTGCAACAATCCATGCAGATTTATAATATTTCCAATAAGGAGCATTTATATGTTACTTTTTCTCAATTCCTACAGAGTCAAGGAGCGGCCTCATAATTCTTCTGTGGGCTACTCTTGTAAAAATTCGAAGGGATGTATTACACTCACTTTTGCTTCAAAGAAATTTTTTGCACCACCAACTCCAACTTTCTCAACTTCTATTTCCACGAGGTTTGCTAGTTGGGAAAGACCACTGTCTGCAAGAAGCTCCCCTTCGGCTGCTTTACGGAAAATCAATAGAAACTGGAAAAAAATTCAATTTTCAAAAAATCCATGCACATAAAACAAGATTCCAAAGCTACCGTCATTGGTGATAAATAAAAGTTTAGAATTGTTTTCAGAAATAAGTTTATTTTGCTGCAAAGACCAGCTTCAGAAGCCTCGTCTTTTCCACTAGTTTATATTTATATAACACTAATACTAAAATAAAATAATATAAAGAAAAACATTTTAGTCTAATGTTTTAGTAGTAGTTTCATTACACGTGATAAGTTATTACATTACAGGTTAGCTACTTGCTCTAGCGGGTGTTACTACATGTTTTCCCAAGTGCATAGATAATGACCTTTTTATTTAGCGACAAAGTATATGTCAAACTTTCTTGAAGGCTTAAATAAGCAACATCACAACACTACCAGTTCACTAAAAGTACTAACTTAAGCAAGGTCATATATCTTTTGGATGTCATGACCAAATAACACTACTGTCTTTTCGTCTATAACATAAAATGTTTGCTGGTCTCTCTGTCAAGCATAATAGCTTCACTTGTGAGAAAAACAAACTTAATACAGTATAATATGCTTATAATGCCGAGTTTAAAGGGACCGTCAAAATTTGCTCGCTATAACCGAGTCTCGTTATAGTCGAGGTCAATTGTCTGAGCACATGTGCTATATAGAAATGAAGACTTTAAAGCTGTCGCTTTGACGGAGTTGCTTTGATTGTAACGTCTGTTTGCTTTGACAGTTAAACGTATTTTGCATAGGTGTTGTAATCATTGAAATGCCTGCACAAGACCCAGGATGTCTGCGAGAGTGGATAACATGGCTGGCTTTTATCTATATAGCTGTGCAGGCAAAGTGTAACTGTTGAGCATTTCAGCATTGGCCTACATCGCTTAGTAACTAAATCTACACTCGGGTTAACCAATGTGACTATTAATGTAAGACTGCTGTATTTATTTAAAACAGTATTTTTTTAAAAATTAAACTTAGAAAACTCACAGTTTATTAAAAAAAACTCCGTTATAGTGCCTGCTTCACATTAATTTGCACCACTTTGTTCAAGGAGCTGTTAAGATTACTGTCGTCTGACAGTTTCCTAATTAGGGACGTTAACAATAACAATGCGGATCGATAATTATCGAATATTGTATCGATGCGAAAAATTTGTTTTTTATCATCCTCGTATCGATATCATTCTAGGTATATCGTTATCATATCGATTTGGCTTATTTCGTTGCTTACCGCTTACCTTTATAAAATCGCTTCACTTTGCTTTTCAATTTACTTAGAAGAATTAAGCAAAACAGTGGATAAAAAGAGTTATTTAAAATTATAAGCTTGTCAGATGCATGCAGTTGTACTTTTGCTTTGCAATAGCGGTTATCTTTATTCTGATTCTGAATCATACAGACTCACGGATGCTGAATACAGTGTACCGTATTTTTGGTGTCATCGTCCCGGACATGTGTAATTGTGCAGCTCGCATAGATAAATCTTTGTATCATAGTAATCTATGTATCTATCGCAGCTTATTTATTTATGAATCATTATAACAATGGAGCAGAAAATTTTGTGGTAGTCACGTAATGATTACATAAATGGTTTAATTATTAGAGGTACTTTTTCTGTGGTTGCATAAATTTTCAGTATCATTTTTATTGCTCGAAATAATTTATCGTATCGTATCATCTAAAAAGTGGATTATCGTTATCGTATCGCCAAATTTGTATCATTTAACATCTTTATTCCTAACGTGTTGATAAACTGGTTGTTTTGTCTGTCTGAATCATTGTGCTGGCTTCATTGTGACTGTAGTGTGCAACAACAGGGTTTGTAAGTGCAGCTGTTGAGCTAACTCACCAGCATGTCTGCATGATTGTGCTGTACTTCATATACATAATATTGTTTTATAAGTACGATCAGTAAAGTAACTGCCATAGTGCGCCGAGATCTTTTTGCACTTGGCGAACGATGCCTATTTGCCCATTGTTTTAGAAGTCGTTCTCGTTATATGCAGGGTAAATACAATCATTGGGCCGGAAAATTACGTAATAAGCACGATCTTGTACTATCGGAGCTCGCTTCAAGCAAGGTATAAATATACTATTTAAGTCTAAGATTTGGCGGGACTTTGAAGTTTCCTTGTAATAACCTTGTTATATAACAGGCCTCGTCATAAGTGGATTATACTGTAATCTAAATCCACTTATTCCACACATTCGAGATTTCCGATAGCTACAAAGACTTTGCTGGCATTCATATTCTTTAGCTCTACCTCTCTAAAGCTGATTTTATCATCCTTGTCTTCATCAACCATTCTGATCATTTCTTTAAGAGCAAGGTGTGTTTGAGGTGCTCCAAGCTTCTCCATCATCCTTTTCAGTTCTTCAAAGCAGATGAACTTGTCACGATTGTCATCATAGCTGCAAGCAATGTTATAATAAATACTGGGACAAGAAAAACTTCATGTGTACTATAACCTACCTTGTTCGATACAAAGAAACAATGATGTAATGAAGTTCTTGCTTCTTCATTTAAAATCACTTTACATAAATTTTTGACACATTAACATTGCAATTCCTATCCATATCAGTTCAGAGTCTTAAAGGAAAACTGGACACAATCTTAAACTGATGCTCAAATTAATCCACCCTACAAAATATTGAAAGGGAACATACTTTTTTTCAAGATGGCTTACATGAAAGAATTATTACCACAGAAAAGCAATTTCGTGTTTGCGCGATTAGTTCTTGCTACTTAGATGGGCACTAGCGATTACATGTCAGAAATGTTTTGTACAAAAAACAAGTGCTATACCTCTCACTTCGGAGGGATTTAGTTGCAAGGTGGCATTCGAGAACTCATGCGCAAGCACAACTGAAAACTTCAATTTTAAAGGTAAAATTTGCAGAGTTTTTGTATTTCACACTGAATGTTGTACAGCAGCAATGTACTTCAATTTTCACTTTTGCAACCACAAGTGAACACGCTTATGATATCTTTGGCAAGCGAAGTTTCTAAATGAAGTTTTGGCAACCTTAATTCCATTTTCATGAAATTTTGCTCAAGCACCCCATTTACTGGCAAATATCTAGTTTAAACTCGCTGAAAAAATCGACACACTCAAACTTGGCGAGAAATCATGTGTCAGTTTTATAAACTGTCTAATCTAAACCAAATGAACCATGCTTAATCTAAAGTTTGATGGATTCCTCTGCGAGATACCAAATGTTTGAAGGGCAGTGGTAGTTTTAGTATCACAAAATTGGAAGTTAAAGTTCAGAAATAATTGCAGTTTTTGTAATTTAATGCAACTATATTTGAATTTAATTTATTTATTATTCCAAAACAAAAGCTATGATAAATTATTGCACATCTTAGAATTCAAATATTACAAGAACTAACTAAGATATGACAACAGATACTCTGTAATTAGCATCATAATGCCAGCTCCAAGCATGCATAGTAATAATAGTATAATCCTGTACCACTGAGTGGCCACTATGTTGCTCGTTGGAATTACTTATATAACTTAAAAATTGAAGTTTTCAATTTTGTCATTTAAAAAAGTAGCAACTAGGGCACTAAGGATTTGACTTTACGGGCCAAATGTTAAACAATCATACGTTTTAAACATTGCCTCATATTCTTTGATCTGCTTTCGTGAAAATTCTTTGAACTCTGTATACACATTGCACACTTTACTTGTGGGATTTGACTCCTCTTCTCCCTCGTTAATTTTCTCCCGACGAGCTAGTTTAGAGGCTAGTTCATCAGTTGCCATAGTCTAATCAAATAAAATCACAGTCAACAAAAAAATATAATGTAGCCAAATGAATACTATAGACACGACGACCAATTTGGACAGGTACTTGTCAGGAAGAAACTTAAAGGAAGCACTAATGAACACCACCTTTGAAACAGGAAGTATTCACTTTATGGATTTGCGCGACTGCACATATTCGCAGCTCATGCACAAAATTTACCCTGGAGCACGAAAGTAAATTACCTACGCCTTAACTATATAATTAATTTCGGTGGTATACCTTATAATTACTATTAGGGGTGAGCATCGAACGTTCAAGTTGGGCACGTTAGGAAAAAATAAGTATGCCACATGACGTCACTATGCTACGTAAATCAGGGAAAAAAGGCAATGTTAAATTATGACCCAAAAAACTTTCTGTACAAATCTACATCACTTAGCATTTCACTTACCTGCTGGAAAGACTTATGTAATTACACCAATAATTTAAAATGTTTGTGCCACTTGGTAAAATGTCGCTAACTCACCCTTCAGACCGCGCCACTCCCTAGCCAAAAACATATTTTTAATCTCATTGACAAGATACAGTAATTAAAATTTTACTTAATTAGCAACATGTATGCTACGAATGCTCTGATTATTTTTTCCAACTTTACTTAATGTTATCAAAACTTGTTTCAAATGACCTATCATTAAAATGGCAGGACGGTTATCGTGGGAGTTTCGACGTTTTATACAGCATAACGGCCAATGCAAGCCATGCATACGAAAAGCTGGTATGCAAGTGGTATAATATTTTGAGACGAATTTTTAAGCTTTATGTAAGTGGAGGGTTTTCTTGTGCTTCAATGGTAATACACTTTGATCGCAATGTGGTGTGGTGGGTGTAGCATGGGTTGTTGTTGTGGCGGATGGTACTCGTGGCATAGTGTGCTGTGCATGGATGGTGTTGTGAGATGGCATGGTATGATGGATGTGATATGGTGTGATTGTGTAGCATTTTGTGAGTTGATAGTGCAAGTAGCATTGTGTGGCATGATGTAGGTGGCTTGGTGTGGTGGGTGATGTTGTGTGGTGCATATAGTGTGAGTTGTCACGGTTGGCTTATGTATGCAAGACATTAATTTCGATTGTACGGGGCCTAATATAATTATAATAGGCAAGTTTGAAGGTGAATACCACATAACTCTTAAAACAGATGGACAGCACAGCCACTAGTGTAGGATCCATGCAAATGTCTAATACACCTCATAGATGAGACAGAAAGAGCTTGATGACATGGTAGCTCATTGACGTCATCATTATGGTGACAGAGTCTATTGATTGGGTGCCATGTGTGTTTTTCTCTGAGAAGGAATGCGGCAGGTTGCAAGTTTGTCTCAACCCAAAGGATCTGAACAAGGGAATCATGAGGATCCATCCAATATGTACACCTTCACTTAAAGAAGTGAAGCATAAGTTCAAAAAATATCTTTCACCAAGTTAGATGCCCGCCATTGATACCAGGCATTTTTAGTAGTCAGGATACACTGTGTTCACAGTCTGTCCTCACTGTCCTCACAGCCAGTCCTTACAGTCCCCACTGACCTTACTGCCCTCATTGCCCTCACAGTCCTCACTGTCCCCGCACTCTGTCCTCACAGCCCCCACTATCCTCATAGTCTGTCCTCATATGCTGTCTGTCATCACAGTTCTCACTGTCCTCTTAGTCTGTCCTCACCGTCCACACTGCCCTCAGTGTCCTCACAGTCCCCACTGTCCTTAGTGAAGAAACACCATTCCCCAATTCGCAAAAAAAAATTGATTGATCAAAAACACACTCACAATGGTTCCCAAGAACAGGATTAAACAGTACCGTACTACAAGAGAAATGGCAGCTATGAGCATGTTACAGAGGCTAACGTTAATGTAATATGTACTATATTTCCTAAAATGAATGCAAAAGTGTGCTGACAAATCATTATTATTTGCTGCACTATATTGCACTTTTTCCTTTTATTAATAGAAGACGCTAATAACAGATTAGGCCAGATATTGCCGATGCTGAATTTCGAATTAGATCGAGTTACTGTGTTCGAGTTCAATTTGCAAGTCAGTATTTTGATAGGGGTTAGATTTACAACATCAAAGTATTACAGAACTACATATTATGATACCTTTACTACAGATATCTAGGTCTCGCCAGTGTTTATAATCACATATGTGATATCTCTTAAGTTCATATGTGTGCTACATTACTATGTTCCGAAATATATATTTTGATGTTCTAAAAAAATGACTGAATTTAAGCTCCTCGGTCACCATAATTCTTTGTAAAAGATGGGAAATGTCATGATACTACTATTAATTTTAATTAATTGTACACTAACACAGTCATTGTTCGAAAAGCAGTTCCTGGGACTGTAGAATACTGCCGTTCATAGGTTCAATGATGCACAGATTTAGTCAATACGAAACTTAGTCTAGATTTATGCTGATCTGGCTTTGACTTATGCTTGTCCGAAGCAATAATAACGATGTCCATAAACAAATTCACCCTGAAATTTCGGATTGCAGATTTCAGTTATATTCAATATTCTCTTTTTGCTCTCGCCCATCATAAAATCGTGAATTTAGATCAAACTTTCCACAGTCTGACTCTTCTTTCGTGTATCGATTCATGCGAATAAAATTTAATCCGATTAATAGCTTTATTTTTTTGCTACGGTGTATTGGACTTTGAAAATCGGAGTGGCAGATGTTAGGACTTAGGCGATGTGATGCGTTATTCCAAAGCATGTTGTTACTATATACCATGGTACTCTCTAGTTTTAGACTAACCAGGACGGAAACGTTCAGCCTCTCACCCTTTGGTCTCTGGGTAGAACTTTTCCACAGAGAGCCGTCAAAAGGCAACCATTCAGCTATTTCATAGAAACATGATTTAAACATCGCTGTTGTCTGTTGGCAGAGTTTTAAGTTTAGCACCATTTTTTGGCATTAGCTTTACAGCATTTGTTTTTTTAACACAAATTATTAAAATGAAATTCTACATTTCCTATCTTGTACGACGTTGCTGTTTCTATTTTTAAGATTCGCAACATTTGCCTTTACACGCATTATTGCTAGCACTAGCAGGTTTGCCAATTATCGCGCGTTAGGCATGTGTCACGCGCATTTTAAGTCTTTCACAAGTCCTTCGCAAACACGCCAAATTTCAGTTCTCGCTCATTCTGCAACTTCACATGCAAATTTGCAACTCACCTGGCTTCCCTTAATATCAGTACCAACCCAATTAATGCAATAAGTAGTACAGTAGGTGCCGTTTATTAGACACATGTAGGGCCTCTGATATTCCGCGATCACGGAAAATGGACAGAATTCATGGAAATAGGCAACTAAAATGAAAATAGCTACTTAAATCGGAAATGGCCCGATTCGAAGTAAATTTAATGTGTACTAGAGATGAAATTACTTCATTTTTACTTTCCCGCAAATTCAAGTAGTTTTGCCAGGTTTTTGAAGGTCTTGCTAGAAGCTTTCCCTCGATATTTACTTTTAATGTAACTTGCACAACCACTAAGTCTCTTCTCCATTTGTTTTTGCATTTGCCATGAAAAATACGGAAATCCTTAGCTTGAGCTTTTAGCGATTAGAAAGCAAACACTTGCGTGAAAAGGTTTTGCACTTGCAAATAGCACATGGCCACAGCTTCGAAGTTCTATAATTATATTTATTTTTAAAACTCATTTGAATTTTATTGCTTTAACTAGTGAAGTCTATTTAGTTGTTTTAACATGGGCAATGAAGGTGGTGTGGTATGAAAGAAAACAAAACTATCTGTGCCAGTTGTGCGTGTTACAGCTGGGAAAATACTATACTATGTTATACTATAGTGGCGATGTAGAAGACGGGTTCCGTGCAAAATAAATGTTTAAAAATGCAAATAAACGTTGGTGTTCTTATGTACATGTAAAGCCATAAAAATATCTGATATACTATATGCTTAATTCATATTAATTTTTTATTTACAATCTACCACATATAACATAATTTGGCCACAAATATTAACTGTAAGGGCATCCTAACTTCAAATTTCTGTGAAGCGAAATTGACAATTCTTTGAAACGGAATGTGGTCAATTTTGAAACGGAAAATCGGAGGCCCTACACATGGTTAATAGAATCAGTTGTTTAATTGATTCAAAAACATCTGGCACGGACCACTCCTATTCAAATATATATAAAAATGACACATTAACTCAATTTTTTGCTTTAGGTACATAAAATAAGACACTTGTGTGTAATCAAAGAACTTTTACTACCTTTAACTCATTCTCTAATTTGCTTTTCTGCACTATACTATCTTGTAGAAACAATCTTGTTAAGTACAGTTTTGTTTGAAAGCAGTTATGTTTATTGTGCACTAGCCAGCAGTATTGCTTTGAATCTGTCAAAGGCTTCGTCCACTGCAATTAACTTTGTTACCTAAGAATTTATGGAAGCTTCTCAGGTTAAACATGTAATCACGTGCCTAGCTGTTTGTTTTTTAAATGTTTGCTGCTTTTCGCAGAATGTTTAATCAGTTAACTGTGCTGCTATGACAGTACTTTTTGCGATTCTATATGCGTAAACATCATGGAGCAACTAAGAGCATAGAGTTAATTTTGAAAAATACAGTAGAACGTAAGCATAAAAACCTAACATTTAAGCTCTTGCTTACTGAGTTGAAGAGTGGCGACTCGTACTTCTATACTGGTATTCGTCATCTAATAGTTTCAGTCTGTTAATTGGGTCGAAACACATCCATCCCTAAGTGAGTCTATTAAGCTGCACCTACTGTACTACTCTCAATAATACACATCATCATCATCATCGATAATCATGAGTCTCATGATGTATTACTATACTAAAGGGTATTACAACTACTGAAAAGTAAGCACTTTGGGGTGCTGTTGAGTGTTGAGCTTTTTCCAAGAGTACAAAGAATTATGTAATTATATATAAAGCATTTATGAACTGCAATAACAGCATAAGAAGACTTAGTAGTACCTAAAAATTCTCTTAATTTTTTGTAAATTTGATTTTCATATCCAAAAAAGCAAAATTTGTCCAGCATAATTTTCCCCCTGGACCTTGCCATTGTTTAGAGGATGCTCTAGCTTTCTATGTTTTACACTCATTTTTGCATCAAATTTTTGCCAAGTTTGTGTTAGGCCTACATGTATAGAAGTCCAATTTGTTTAAATTAACCTGAATTTTTATGTAATGCCTGCAAAAGTGCATTTAAAAAAAATGGACCCATATAAAAACAACCACCATCTTATTCGCCTGTGCCTATTTGCTCATTTTAGGCACATTCTGAACATTGGTTGCCCAAGTATGTGGAAATGGTAGACTACCGAAAAATTTTTTAAGTTGGTTACTTCAGAATCTGAAAACTGTTTTCTCTATGGTTTCAAATAAAAACAAAAATTGGCATTAGTCAGTGTTTGCTAGGATGTCGGATAGTTGTAGTTTTTAAATTTTTTGACATCTGTGAGGAAAACGTCTTTAATTTTGTTGCTGGTGTATAACTCATTAAATTTTGAGCACTTTTTAATACATTACAGACAATTGCTGTTATGTTTGCCATTTTGCTTGAGCTGAAAAATTCTCTTCTTGTAAAGGGAAAAAAAGAGTCGTGTTTAGCTCTTCAAAAGTAATGCAGAGTTGTGTGACATGCAAATTTTTCATTGCATGGCATTTTTATATACTGGTATAAGCAGAAATTTTACAGATTGTTTTATAGTTACAACCAGGGTGTAACAAAGTAGCCAAGACCAAAAGTTAAAATTTTAATAAAATTGGTTGCCATTTGGTACCATGGCAGGCATTACCAATGAAAATGTCCATGAATTATGGTGTTAAAAACGCTAGGGCATTTTTACTGTTTGTTTTGTGATAGAAAGTAGATGTACCTGGTAAACATCTTTTATAAAGTCTACAAACATAAGATGGCAGTAATTATTATCGTAAATAAAAACTAAATGTGCAAATATGTTGTGCTAGTAGGATGGTTAAGTTGTCATGGTGTATATCTGCGCTGTACACTATTGTACACTGTTACGCTGTACACTATTGTACACTGTTACGCTGTACACTATTGTACACTGTTACGCTGTACACTATTGTACACTGTTACGCTGTACACTATTGTTCACTGTTACGCTGTACACTCAATGCTGAGGAGTCTTCAGTCTTGTTAGTAAATGACCATGGAGGAAACTACTTCTTCTTCTGATTCTATAAGCATACTTAGTGGTTTATGTTTTTAGTTTTTCTGTTGAGTCACAAATACGCAAATTACTCAGTTAATGAAACTAATCTATCATTTACAATTTAAGTATAAGTTTACATGTGTGGTGCAAATTGTAAAGTTCAATGATATACTTTTTAGGTTACTCTGCCATGGATAATTCTAAAGATTAATTATCTCTGAGTCAAACTTTTTGGAACTTCCAATGACCACATCATTAGCAAAGATGAAAACAACTGAAGAGCCATTGAAAGGCCATGAAAATCTGCCAAATAGCGCAATGAATTCGTCATTTGTTATGACAGAGTTTATGGATAGAGTAATTGGAAATAAGAAACATTCAACTGGTGTTATGGTACAATCATTTGGTGGAATACCACAGCAGATAAAAAGTAGAGAGGAACTTGTAATACAGTCAGCAATGGAAAGTTGCACATTTAAAACTGGTATCAGTTGTGTCCTTGGATTTGCACTCGGAGGAGCATTTGGACTATTCACTGCGGGATTAGATCCTAATATAACAGGTGATGGCGAGACGGCAAGATCAATGACTGCTCGAGAGGTTGTGCGTGAGATGGGTAAGCGCGGCATGTCATATGCAAAAAACTTTGCTATGATTGGTTGCATGTTCGCAGGTGCCGAATGCATAATTGAGTCGCATCGTGCTTGTAGTGACTGGAAGAACGGCACATTGGCAGGTGCTGTAACAGGTGGGGTAATCGGGCTGAGAGCAGGCGTGAAGCCAGGTATACTAGGCGCGGCTGGTTTTGCTGCATTTTCTACCGTAATTGACTACTTCCTTCGATGACAAATCTTAGCCGTAGGCTTCAATGAAAGTAGTAACCACTTATTGTCTGTTCAAATACGTGTATTGAATTTGCAGTAATTCAGCTACTGGTTTAAACTATTTGTTAGCACTAATAAAAGATTTTTTAAAAGTTTTATTAAAATTTGATAGAGAACCAAAAGTGTTTAGTCCATGTTCAAAGAATTGCTAGGAAATAAGAAATAAGTCTTTCTGTGTATATATATATATATATAATGAATATGTGTACTTTAATCTTAGCAGCTTGCAGACGCACAGATGCACATATATATATATATATATCATACCAGTACGAAGTCTTTAGTGCATGTTTAATTGAATGTGCTGCAGAATTCTACTATCCATTATTGTCCAGTTAGTAAATGTCCTTCCAAGAGCTTGTAAATGGCTTCATTTGAAGAAATAATTATTTTGTAAAAACTGTTTGCAGTATTGGTCTTGATTTTCAGCAAGAAATTTACATTTAGAAATGGTTAGTTTGATGAAAGGACTAGAAGATGGTTTTATGAATGACTGTGTGGTATGTTTTCTCTGCTTAAAGTTAAACACTTGTGTTATAATTTCTTATGCTCTGCCAATAAAAGTGCTCTTACAATAATTATAAAAAGCAAAAATTCTAATTTTGCCAAGTTAATGCGTGTATACCCTCTTAGAAAAGTTTATCTGAACGTAGTATGAAATATCCTGTTCAGTAGGCTTGTGAATTACTGGTAAAAGCCAATGTTTCAGATGAACTTTTCATACCATGTCATGGCCATTGCCTGCAAGAATTACTAATCTACATAAGCAGTAGGTGGCATTGATAAGTTCCTACAACTTTTTTTGCTTTGATGCATTAGGCAGGATATGTGTCAAATACCCACGATTCGTTGTTTTTTTGGAGCGAACAGGTGTCTGGGTGGTAGGAACAGGATTTTTTATCAGTACCAGTTGACCCGAACAGTCAAATCGTGCTGCAGGACATCTTAGTGAAAACGAGTTTTCTGCTAATCAATTTCATTGCTTTTTCCTAATTTATTCGTTAGACCTGGAAGTATTACTTTGAGCACCAAGCAAATAGTGTTTTGTGGTTAGTGCTTGGTTTTAATGCAGCAGTATTATTGTACATAGGCCAGGTGTTAACTGCATGTGTGCGTGTGCATTTGACTATCTCAGAAAGTTTTTCAAGTCAACCAGACTTCATACATGCTTTCACACAGCAACCTCTAAATGTTAACAACCCATTCATTAGCAGGGACGTGTTACTAGAGTGCACTTGATTTTGATTTTGACGACGTATGGTGTAGTCTGGTCTTATGCTAGGTGCTAGAGCTAGACATTTTGCATCTCCAAGCTGCTAAGATTAAAGTACATGTATTCATGTTTGGCACTGATTGGTAGTACTGATTTGTAAAGGACTAAGGGTGATTGCAATATATTTTCCATGTTGAATGTTCCATGGGAAATTTTGAATGTTGCATATCTTCCAAGTGAGAGGTGTAGGCGAGTGGTCATGGTGGAATTTAGTGAACAAAATTAAACAACACTGTCCCTGATCAACAAATGGATAGGTAATTGCTACCTGCAATAATAAGTGCTTTTGCATGGTTTAATTTGCCATACTTCCCTTGACATTACCGCTATGAGATAGATGTTATATGCATCTGACTGTGGCATCTTTGCCAGTTCAGTCAGAGATAGGTTCTGGTCCTGGTGCAAAAATACAAATATAGTAAGTCCACTAACCTAGCTTGCTGAATGCCAAGTTGTGTAAAAAATAATAATAACAAGCATATCGAGCAAGAGCATTGATCAATGTCAACATCATGAAATGTAAAACATTGACAGTAAATTTATGTCATAGGCAGGATCACCTGACTTTGACATTAACCTTGAACTTTGGCAAAAGCCCTAAGCAGGAGCATCATAACCATTGAATTTTTTTATTGACAAACACAAGTTTATTTTGCATTTGATATTATTAATAAAAAAAATTATTGACATGCATTGCTGTCACTGAATAACATTAATAAACTTAATATTGACACTGAATTTCAATTTCAATTTGTTTTTGTATGTCTGTATAATATTCATATTATTGATAGGGCATATGAAGGTGATTCTCCAGGTACTTCATCATTGAGAACGTTCTCACTCTTCTAGTGCCTGAAAATCACAGAAACTGTATTAGATTTTATGATGCACCAGCTAATTAATTACTGAAGTTGACCTCGAAGCGAGACCCGAAGGCTGTGACGTACAGACAAAAACGTCTACTGAAAATCAAATTTCAAGTATGTGTTTGGGCAGACATGCCTTATTTCCTCTGCCAGACTGGAATAACTTTGAACCTGTATCATGCGAGGCAAGTACTCTCCCAATCTCAACTAAGCCACTAACTGTAGGAAAAAATTTGCAACCTGTGTTGTTTGGCCATCACTATAGCTAATTAATTCTAACTAGAGTTGAATTACTCTGAAACGCGTCCATTTCTGACGTGGCAGACAACTGTATTTGAACAACCAGAGTTGATCGTGTACCAGCGTCTTGAACCATACTTACCAAATACTGTCATTAATTGATCATCATTTATATGATATCTTCGATCACTTGGATCACGTAGATTTCTCTTCTTCACTATTTGCCAGATTTTCCTCACAACATCTGATCTACGCGCCTGAAAAAATTTGTTTTTTATTTACATATAATTTCCACTAATTTTGTATACGTGCAGTGATAATCTAGTAGACGCCACGTAAGGATGATCGCGATAATGTTTTGGAAGCGAAAGGATATAGCAATGTATCTGCTCGTCACTGGTTACTCTGTGTACATATTCATAAAAAAGTTGGGCAGTACTGGGTCTGGTTAGTAACAGGATTGGTAACCATAAGGATATCGCCTTTAGGCTCTGGGCAATGTAGAAGTGACAACCAAAATTTGTTACAACATCACAGTTACATAATACTTACAATATTATATACCATATACAGAAATAAATGATCCTACTATGCATAACACACGAATTTGTCTAACTATAATTTCTATATAACAACTTCTAATGTCAGAGGTGAAAGCCACTTCACTTTCATATACATAGCTTTAATTAGTGGATTTGAACTATGAATTATTCTCATGTACAAACTGTAAGCCATTTTCCTATACAACATTAAGTATGCAACATTATGATTTACTGAAATAGTTCTAGCACTGGCATTCATATTATGAATAATTGAATAGTTTCCGTTTAGAGACGTTATGAGCTACTTTAAGTTTAATTATACTGTACCGAGAGAGGAGAGAGAGAAAGAGGGGGGGAAGAGAAAGAGAGAGAGGGGTTGAGAGAGACAGACAGGGGAGAGGGGGTGAGAGAGAGACAGAGAGAGAGAGGAGGTGAGAGAGAGAGAGAGAGAAATACAGGACGTGTCGTTAAGACCACCAGTCTGTGGTCAATAATATTACTAAATACTAAAAGTGAGCAATAAACTGTAAAATTTTACCTTATTTGTTCCCATTATTTCTGCTAGTTCAAGTGACAAGCCACATACTGGATTGAAGTAAGGACGAGCTGCAACCAGAAAGATAGTTTAATCTATGTATTATCAAAACTGTCATAAAAAAAGATGGGTTTTCAAAGTCAAGTAGATATTATACTTACGGCTACTTCAGGTCCGGCTCTAGGTGGTCTGACGCCCTAGGCAAAAGCATTTTTGGCGCCCCTTCCTCAACGGTCAACCCCTTCCACCATGCTCCAAAATTGAATTTCTCTTGTATAACATTATAATAAAGTTTAATTGTACCTGCGTGTTAGGCTTATGCATGTATTATAATGTACTGATTTAGTGTAGGTAATGATCTACAGCTTGTGCTGGTTGAGTTTGAAATTGAATTTATAATGACTGCTTGAATTTGAAATGGGATTCATGACCGACTCGCCAGCCCTTTTACCTTTCGTTTCCTGCATTCCGCCCTGCAGACATCGATTCTTGTATGTTTATCTGCCACAGTTCGATAATGCTATTGTAATTTTTTTTATCGGAAGTGTCATTCTGTAAGCGCTTATATAGAAGCAACGGGCATTAATGTCAGCGTCAAACGACGCAATCTTAGGAAACCAGATAAAGCAAAACCATTAGGGAAGACACTTGCTGGCATCAGTGATTATACATTTCGGCAGGAAAATAACGCAATTTGTTGGTACTTATGCGAAATTTAAAAATTAAAGTATAATTTCTCTCTGAATTTGGCGCCCAAAGGCAGCTGCCTAGTAGTGGAACCAGCCCTGGCTACTTTTGATAATTTACACTAAATGCGATTTGAAATATGGAAGATATTAAGATAGCCCGTTGAAAAAATGTTTCATTTTTAGTTTCGAGAATGTATTAAACATATCATTTTGTAGAAGTACAGATCTAGAATTTCTGAAACGGAAGAAGCCAAGTGTTTCCGGAGCGTGAAACCTTACACAGAATGATTCTTAATGAAAAATATCACGTCAGTAAAAATGCGAGTATTTTGAAACTACATACTGTAACTATGTAGTGCAGAAAGTGGTAATAATGAAACGAGCGGCAGATTGAAAGAAGGAAAAAAGTTTACCTGGTCGTCGACGTCGCTGTTGTCGCCTCTTTACCATGACTTGTTTTAACTTTCTGCTCAGCGCGTACTAGTATTAAGAAATACTGCAGAAATTCAGTGCGACGAGTTCTTAGCAAGCGAAGCAATAATCTGTTATGGCTAGTTACTGAACTACACACACAATACGTGACGTAATGAGTTGAGCATCGTGTTGCCAGGACTTCATTACTTTTTTATTTATTCCGTCAACAGTGTGAAGCCGTGACGTTTTGTAATTAATCAAGACACCATTAAATGTAACAAAGTATTCTTCAAATTTGATACATAGATAGACCGAAAGAGAGATACACAGGCAGGGAGAGCGAGCGAACGAGAGAGAAAGAGAGAGGGGGAGGAGGGAGAGACAGAAAGAGGGAACGAGAGAGGGAGAGAAAGAGAGGAGAGAGAAAGGGAGGGAGAGAGACAGAGAGAGAGAGAGAGAGGGAGGGAGGGAGGGAGGGAGGGAGGGAGGGAGGGAGGGAGGGAGGGAGGGAGGGAGGGAGGGAGAGAGAGAGAGAGAGAGAGAGAGAGAGAGAGAGAGAGAGAGAGAGAGAGAGGGAGAGAGAGAGAGAGAGAGAGAGAGAGAGAGAGAGAGAGAGAGAGAGAGAGAGAGAGAGAGAGAGAGAGAGAGAGAGAGAGAGAGAGAGAGAGCGCGAGAGCGCAATGCGAACATTTGTTGCATTTTTTATTAAGTTATTTCAGTTTCAACTGGTGGTTAGAACTCTGGAGGGTTTCTCTGGAGGGAGAGATATGTCTCACAAAATGTAACAGCATTAATGTTAAAATAATATTGTCCGTTTCATCTCTTTCAGCACAATTAATTAGCACATGCAAAAAATAATTGTTATAAAATGGTGGCAATTGAGAAAAAAGAAATGCAGGAGACACCCCACCATCCCCACCAATGAAACGGCAATCATCAACATCATCTAACATTTTATTCCCTTCCTGTTCAATGCTGTTATCAGAAAATTGTTCACTTAACCAATCATTGACCATAATTATTGTACATAATAATACATGTAGTAGCCTAAACGTGAAAGTCAACTTTGTATAACAATTAACAATCTCCACGTACTTAGCAGTTTTGGAACAAAGTTCAGATCTGTTCAGCATCACCTGACCTAGGACCAAGTCCAACTGATATGCAATGGGCGACAAAGACTTGTAATGCCTTCTAATCATGGTCTTCTGCGCTTTACGTATGAAGCTCAAAACACCAAAAATGTTTTTAATAAAATAAGTTTGCATTAAGTATGTAGGACATAGGTGCCATTTTTTCCCATTTTCACTTAAGATTCACGTAGGAAAACACATTAGTGCTGGACTTGTCCCAGTGGCGATATTATTTGATTGAATATTAACCACTAAATGGTTAAAACTAACTTTTATGTGACATATGCAATGTGTGCTGTCATCAAAGAATTATTGTTATCAAGGAAACAAAAAAAAATATTGTGTGTTTGAATTTATGTTTAAAATTAAATTTTAATAATCAGGTCAAACTGTATGAATCCAGCGACCTGGACAATAATGTGCCAAATTTGACGCATAGAGCCGATGACCAATAATGTGACCGAGTTTCGGTAAATGACAAATTTACACAAAAATAGTAATTATACTACATATGTACAAACTTTAATTATTATACATTAATAAATGTAAACTAGTAAACAATAAGCATACATTCAACGAATATAATTTCGGGAGCAGCTCAGACAATGCAAACGGCACAGCTTGATGATTGTTAACCATCACAAAGTTCTTACGAGATCAACACCCTCACCTCTAAAACAAAATGTACAAAACTAGCGGTACAGCACTCGCACTGACTGTCTCAATGATACAGCGATGTATAAAGGTAAAATTTATCAATTAATTCTAAGTATACATAACTTAAGATGTGAGATACGTGTATAGTTAATTTGTTATAATGGTTGCTGCAAAAAGTGCAACAAGATGATGGTTGCTGCACCAGGGTGCAACAAGATGATAGTTGCTGCACCACTTCAACAAGAAACAGTTGCTGCAGCAGGTGCAACAAGATGATGGTTGCTGCACTACTTCAAGAACAAACAGTTGCTGCAGCAGGTGCAACAAGATGATGGTTGCTGCACCACTTCAACAAAATACAGTTGCTGCAGCAGGGTGCAACAAGATGATGGCTGCTGCATGAAGTGCAACAAACTGCAAATATTAACTACAGAATAAAAATCCCCTTTGTAAAGAAGTACTTTGTGCAAACTTTATCCCAGTGCCTGTAACAAGCAGTCAAACCTACAAGTAACTGTTTCTACATTACAAAAAGTCATTGTTTATTCTTTTTTTACAAACAAAATGTTTTCAATCAATATCCTTGGATTCTAGATCAGGATATCTTGATCCACACAAGAATAACTTAATGCTTAAAACTGACTTTTCTACAAAAGAAAATAAGAGAAACACAATAGATACATGATTTGCAACGGTC
This sequence comes from Tubiluchus corallicola, assembly GCA_030141605.1. Taxonomy (NCBI): domain Eukaryota; kingdom Metazoa; phylum Priapulida; class Priapulimorpha; order Priapulimorphida; family Tubiluchidae; genus Tubiluchus; species Tubiluchus corallicola. Next base: position 244,001 of record JAQGDQ010000158.1, read on the forward strand.
AGGTTGCATTTCAAATGGTACAGTGCGTAGCAAGTTTGCATACAACATCTGAGAGTATCTTCAACATGTTTCACAAATGTGGCTTAATCTCGTCATTGAAAGTATCGATTGACAACACACTCGCTTCGGTTCCAAAGGCACTCAGTCATCTTTGATGTCTATAATATGAGGCTTCAGATATTTCATCATAGCGAAAGTTTGAACCCTTCGTGTACCTACAAAGACAAATGGAAAATTCATCTTACTTCTATTTTTTTGGACGGATGCCATTTCATAGTTGAAGACTGTAGCATACCTAGAGTAGTGCAAAAGCATTCAGCATTGTCCCATAGCCAAGAGTCTTTTAACAAGGCATTTTAATTTAAGTATGAGCTAATATGACAGGAAATTGCAGGCATTCTGTAGAAAACCACAAAGAAGCCTAGCAAAAATGTGACAAAACTGAGGTAGTAATGGTTTCATAATGGCTGCTATGGCTTCACTCTGAATAGTGTTTTACTAGAACATGAAAATGTAGGTCTCAACACTCCACTTTCTTGGGCTATAGCAAGCGTGTATTGGTCATTTGCATTTTCGCAACCTAGATGGCAGCATGGAAGCAAATTGTAGGTTTAAAATATGCAAAAGGCATGCTTAAATATCTGTGAAATTTAACTTAATGTACAAAGATTCACATAAATAAGAAAAATTCGAAAAATCATTTTAAGCAGCTCTGTCTAAGAATGTCAATTCAACAATAAATGCGTCACATTTGGCAATGCCTTCATTATATTAGTTTTTTCGTATCAGTTGAACTTTTCTGTCACTGTATGATTAACTTTTGCAAAGATAAATGGAAAAACTCTGTGTTGCAAGACCAGGGAATCATTTAATCTAATTTCTTCATTCAGATAACAAGCGTTATACAGTGCAAGGTCAGGGACGGCTGTACCTCTAGACAAACTAGGGTGCCAAATTTTGGGGAGGTGCCAAATCCCGGAAGTAATTCCTTAATTTTTAAGTTTAGTATAAGTAATAAGATAGTGAATGGAGTGTTACACTATGTTCTTGTCCACACTAGTTAAACGGATGTTTTTGGAAAAGAAGAGTCAGACTCAGTGAGTGGTTCAAAAATTTTCTGATTTAATACTGAGGGAAAATCTAGCCACGAGGACACGAACACTGCACAGCAGAAATTGTAGATATTTTGCTCCTGAAGACCCAGGACATAAAATGAGGTCAATTTCAAATGTAGCTGTAGACAGGTAATTAACTTTGTTTAATTAGTACACTACAATACATGTATAGGCCCAACACACAAGTACCATTATACATTAATATACACAACAAAAATTCAATTTTGTAGTAGGTGCAGAAGGTCTGTGGTAAAGGGGTTCAGCAGTGAGGAGGCGGCATTAAAATACTTTTGCCTAGGGTATCAAACTACCTAAAGTCACCCTGCACAAGGTTCATTTTATGTGATTATCATTGATTCTTTTTGTGTTCAAAAACTCCTACTAGAAAACACATTCTTCTATAAAACTTTCACAAATTACAATACCTGAACAAAAACAAATTCAACCTTTCTTAAAGAACGCAATGAAACCTTTATAAACAGGTATCAATTTCGGAATTCATAAATTTACTGATGAAAAATCGTCATCCAAGTAAATGAAGCCACTCAAATGATTATACACACCAAACACTTTCAGTAGCTGATCATCACAGATATGATAGCGTTTATTCTTAGGATCAGCCAAATTCCTCTCCTTCACGATGGCCCACATTTTCTTCACAACCTCTGATCGTGCCATCTGAAACAAGTGTGCCATCAATTACATCTGCATTGCATAACCTCATACGACGGTTTTGTTAATATAACAGAACCCTAACTAACTGTGATTTATAAAGTCCCGTCCAAAATGAATGCTACAAAAACACACTAACTGTTGGTGTCACGCAATTTAATCTAGCATTCTAAAATTATTTGTTTTTTTCGTATTTTTACAAACATGCATTTCCTGAAAGTGTTTAAAACGAAGCCAGCCTTAGTCATGTGACCTAAACTTTAGTAGTATACGCCACCTATCAATCACACTTGTTTTTACACATAGTTAGATTTTCTGTTGCCAGTATGTTGATCATGCTGTTTGGTGATACTTGCATTGCTTTGTCTATTTTGTTACAATTTAACAGTCACTAGTTGTATTTTCAAGCCAAAGTTGTCACCAGTAAATGTAAATCACCATCTACTTTAATAATTAGTTAATAGTTTAAATTGGTTAGAATTGTTTCAAATCTCTAGAATCATAAAGTAATAATTTGTGTTTCAGTCTTCTTAAATCTAATTTTTTAGTAATAACCTTTAGCATGTTCTTAAGCACTTTTTGTGATCTGTTATTTTAATAAATTGCAGGTCTATCGCGCAGTTCAATACTGATTTTTGCGGTTTCTTTGCCTGGACAGGACGCATCCACACTAACTATTTAAAAAAAATTACATCTGTACATTCCATTACATTTCATTCCATTACATAAACTGTTTATTAAACTTTATATTCAAAGAAACAGTACTTGAAGATATATGTCACCTCTAATTTTATTTTGTTGAGATCTAGGTATCTCTATCTGGTTTTATTCCTTGAAATTTGACATGTAAGATTAGCTGTGTGACCTATCGTCACTAAAACAACTGACAGAAGGGCAGAATGAAACTTGTATCATGATCAAGTAACTCTCGTTACTTCAACAAATTCAACTAGGAGTGTTCTGAACCGGTTATGGAGTTTGCAGACTAACTATTTCCAAAATGCACCCCTACTCAAAATTGTCTTACTATCGTAAGCATAGCAGTATGAACAAACACGTAACCAAATTGTGTTTACATATTTGGTAATTGCCAGATGTATTATGTTTGAAAGCAAGAAAGTGCTTATAGACACTAAAATACTTACTGTAGGTACCAACTTTAACAAGCAAGGGGGGCATGAGCATTGCTAAGCTCTACAAAATCTAAACATCATTGATGACCCACTTCTATCATCACAGTTGAAGGTTTTTAAGATTTAGTTTTAATGTTTTAAGATTTTATGTTAATGTGAAAGACGTTTTTACTATTGCAAATACATTACAGCTGAGGTATGATCTTGAAACAACTTATATAAATTACCCAAAAGTGATTACTTAACTCGTTACCGTTTGAGTTGCAAACCTCCTGACCAACAGGAATCATACTACTATTGTGAAACCTAAGATCTCGGAACAAACTATTCAGGACTGACTACTACAAGTTTACCAGATATAATACTGGCAGAAAGTGAAAGAGTCAGAGGATCCAGAAGTCCAAGTCCAAGTCCAAATTTGCTGAGCTGATACAGGAAATGTAGATAGCAAACAGTGTTACTATTACACAATACGCGGAATACAGTGATGCAATAAGCAGTTAATAAGTCTTTTCACAGTTCTAGCGATTGATGTTGATCGTGAAAAGGTCAATAGTATATCAGACAATGCATTTGTGTACACTTGACAAGGCCTCAAAACCCATGCTATTGTAACACAAACAGTTTTAACAGCTAGCTAGAATCTTACCTAGTTATTTTTTCTTGTTCCCAAGCAACATCCTGCTAGTAAATCAGTATATGCACAGACTAATGCATAATTAAGTAAAGTCCACGTAAAACAACTGAAGTTACTGAACAGACATGGCAGACGGCTTGTCTTATGCAAGCGTCACATGACGGTTGTAGTTAAGATGCGTTGCTGTGGTAACTTAGCATCTGACCTGCAGCAAATGCGCATGCGAAACTGTGATAAGGCTTATTGTCATTGCAAACAAAGACATTATTTAAAACCTTAACTTCAGCAATGGTTTTGAAGAAAATCTACACTCTGCACTGTAAACTACTGTTTAATTTCATACACAAGGCATATTCGGCAGCTTCTAGTACGACTGTTGTTCTATGGTTTCTTAATAAGAAGTACAGTAACGAGAAGTATCCTTGAGTCCAGGTCCAAGTCCAAAGTTATAAGAAAAAACTGCTCAAGGGCACTAGAGACGAGTTGATAATTTGGGGCACTCGAGACGAGTTAATAATTTGAGTCTTTACCTTCTGAATATTGAAAATATTCCATACAAAAATTTTTTACAAAAGATTGGTCAACCACTCCCATTGTTTTCTACACTTAGCTCATTTCAGAATTCTCACCTTATCTGTTCCCATTATGTCAGCAAGATCATCTGATAACTGGCAAGGTTTGCTGTATGTGCTTTTCCCTGTTGAAAGAAAGACAAAATGTCATAGACAAAATCAGGTAATATATTGGGACACTTTTTTACTGCAGAAATAGCTCAGTGGTACGTGCCTCTCAAAATCTTAATGAGTAACACTATGGCAGAGTTAGTGGCACGAGCAGGGACTACCATGGAATAGACATAGAATGGAAAACTAATTTACTTGTAGCAAACCTGCAGTGACAGAAATGCCACACTAGAAACAGTTAAAGTTGCAACAATATAATAATGTCTAAATGATAATCAATAAGCTACAATGATAGGCGATATACTAATATAGGGGAAAACAATAATTAATAATTAGCAATAAACAAACAACAACTAACAACTAATGCACAAAAAATAAACACATTATAAGCGACGAAAAATTGGCAAGTCACAAAATAGGCAAAGAAATATTTAACATTTCTGCAACAAAGATTTTTGACTAATTATATATATATATATATGCAAGATGTTATTAAGTAAAAAAAATAAACAAAACATTAACTTCAATAATGAATATCAAAATATGAAAAAGAAAATTTTAGGCAGAATAACTTCAATAAATACTTGTGGTAACACTGTCAAAATTTTTGGTGATGCTGACACACACACAACATCACTGCCAACACAAGCTACAAACATGGCAGGAAAAAGGTTTAGAAAATATCTTAAGTCAAAGAGGTTCACCAGGTGCATTTGGTCTTTTATTTCATGCTGTGTGCTTCATGACAGACAAAAAACGTTTCAAGGCTAAAATGAAAATTTTAGATTTTCTCTCCCTTCTGCAGTGAAACCCAAGTAAATGACACATTTCTAGAATCATAAAATCGAGAAATGATATATACTTTAGTTTAAATGCTCATGTTTAATTTATGAAAAATTAAAATGGACAAACAAAACCAAAGAAAGCATACAATTTTATGAACCAACATTTTGCTTATGAAATATTTAACTACAGTAAATATTGAGTTATAAATAAATTACCATTCTTGGTTAATTTTCCACTGCTTCATGAAACCATGACTCATACCAAGATTTTGCAGCCATTATAAGTATATACTCTTAATCTGAGTTAGAACGCATACGAATATGACTGAATTTTTTTTTACCAAAATCAGTTACAGATTGTTCACTAGTAAATAATGTGCAAGTTTGGTCTGAGAAAACCGGTATGATTCACATGGTTTAGATCAGAGGTGTGCAAATGATTTGACTAGCTGGGCCACATTAAACTTTCCCGCAATTCCTGCGGGCCACAGGCAGTTTGATCAAGGTGCCAAGTACAGAAGGGCCTAATGACGATTTTTTTGCATCCGACCTGCGTACACCATTACTACTACACTCAAGAAACTATTTTAGAAGTTATTAAAATTTATATTACAAACCATATATTTCTACTTTCGGGACAGATAGTGGTAATTTCATTACAATGCATATTAGTAATGTGTATCACACAGTCTGTGTAGTACAGTGACATTAAGCTACAACTGTCTTGTAAGGGTTAATGGCATCCGATCTAGTAGAAAAAACTACACGTACTATCTTTGGGATTGTGGCACGGACTTCAGCTGGATACACTCAATTAATCGCTCGGGCCGCATTTTCATTAGGTTGTCAAATCTCTTTGCGGGCACAAATTCTCTCGGCGGGCCGCAAGTTGCACACCCCTGGTTTAGATAATCTTACGTACAGTATGGATGTTTTAATAGCTGTGATCGTAATAGTTTTAATAGCGCTGATAATAGATTGATCTAATTTTTGTTCTCAATCATACCCAGACCTGCCAACCATTTGACGTAAAAGAAAGTGTGAAACGTAGAAAGCCCGGGATCACCGCACCCCTTCCGGGGGTACAAGCAGCATAAATTTTTAGGAGACAAAATCAAAATATCAAAAAATTAAAGCAAAAATAAGAAAAGGCAGTTTTCGGGTACTGCTGAATTTTCTTATGCTGTTATTGCAGTTCAGTATAATTTATAAATATATAAATATGTTCTTTAGTACAAAAGCTTAATAGCGATCAAGAAATGCTTAATTTTCAATAGAGGATGGTCTCTAATCCAGAATTAGTTTTTAAAAGCATATGTAAACTCGAGAAATAGAGAGGGCCTTAAATGACTGCAACATAAATCATGTTTAACAGTGTAAATATAGAACAATATCTAAAACTAATACCAAAACCTTTTTGTTAATGCATGCAGAAATGTTTTACCAGAGGCACTAGCCACAAGCTACCAATCATTTAGTTTTGCTCACGACTCCTATAATTGCCTTAAGAGCAAAGAATATCTAATACTACTAATAATACTTTAATTATTTCTTGTCTGTCTGACATTTTTTGTTTTCTCTTTAACAAAATTCTGTCACATGTTAGTCAGCAAAAGTGGCACTGTCATTCGAGGTTAAATAGTGCAAATCCTTCACAAGCAACAATGAACAAAAAGACAAAGTTTATATTACGCAAGACTTTTATCAGTGTTACGCTAGCATCCCAAAAGGAAACATTAGAAAACAATGAAGTAAATACTATTACAACAAAACTAAACAAGCAATAATATTCAAGGCATAATGACTAGACACACCTGCTCTAGAACCCCCAGTTGATTTCCGTTTGGCCGATTTTTTTCGTAACCGAGACGGCCGTTTACCCTCCTCTCCTTGAAGTTTCCGGGCAAGTTCTGCATCATCCTAAACAATGTGAAAATGCACGGTTTATGAAAGAGAACTAACCTTTAGTAACCTCTTTTGCAGGTGTTTAATCCAACTGTAAAGTTCAGGAAGTAAATAACGTTGTGTTACCAGCAAAAAATCAGCTTAAAAGTGGAAACCATTCCTCAGAGGTAGACAGGTTTACTTACTGATTAAGTAATATCAGGAGGATAAAAATTACAAAAATATAATAATAACATGTTGCAATGTGCAAAATAAACAGAAATTTTAAATACAATTCAATTCAATTCTATTTTATTTTCTCATTAGCAGTTTAAAATTCATCTTAATTATTTTTATATTTCATTGTAGCCGAGAAGGAGCAGCGAAAGACCTATTGGTCACTTGGTCAGCTGCCCCTTATTAAAAGTACAAGTTTATTTACAGGGTGATGACATTTCCATAAAACAAATGCAATTCAACTCAAAACAAAAGAAATTATCATAAGCAAAACAAAACTGCAGTGAATCCGAATTGTTTTGATCCACATTTGGCAAAGCTTAGAAAAATGCACCATTTCAGAGGCTTAGAAACACCGTCAATTTTTAATTATCATTAATGAAAACTTCATAATCTTAATTAACATTCTAGAAAAATTTGAAACTCTACTTACTGGATCACTATCATCACTGTCATCTGAGCGTGATGGCGGTTGCTTGCTCTTCAGCTTCCTATTAGGTGGCTTGGACACTTTGGATTTCTTTGGTACAGGTTCCTGTAGGACAAAAAGTATCAAACACGAGTGAATTTGCAGATTGGAAAAATGTATCACAACAAATCAGCTTCAAGTGTATGATTTTAGCTTCAGCTTTCTCTTATATAATTGTAGACAAATTAAAATTTATTAAATTTACTAAACAAACAAGGAAAATAGTTTCACATGTAGTAGATAAGCTGAACTATGCTTCTCTAAGAAAGACATTTTAAAATCTTATATACAAATCACTGTAGATTTGTTTATCATCTGTCAGTTCGCTCAATGACAAAATCATTTAGAATTTTATCACCCCTAATAAGCATCCTAACAAGATACAGTAAACTCCGCATAACTCAAATCAAACCGGACTGAAAAAACTATGAGTTAGGCGATGTTTTCTACCATAGAAATTCCTGCTCCAGACTGTAAGCTAAACAGAAGGCAGAAAGTCAACCCCTCTATACATACGCGACTAGATTTGATGACAATTACATAAACAATAACAAATTATGCAGTGACAAGGACATGTACCCAACATTGTTAAACAATATGACAATGGGGCTAGAGTATAAATTGCATTTTTGAGTTAGACGAAGTAAATTACACGTATTTTGATTAAATGACCACAATTTTTTATTTGAGTTAGGTGAAATTTTAGGTTATATATTTTGAGTTAAGTGATGTCTTTTTGAGGGGAAAACGAAGGATTTCATCCGTACCACTGAAATTCTTTGAGTTAGGCAAAAACTGGAGGTATACATTTTGAGGTTACGTGGAGTTTACTGTATCTATAAATTGTAATATTTTTCTGGTGAGGGGGAAAACGAGTTCTTAAGATGAAAAAAGAATAACAGCCAGCATCTCTTAGGCTCTTATTCAGACACAACATCTGCAACATTTCAACTAGTTAACGTAACCACACGCAACGTTCATGCAACAATCACCTAAATAAAAATACAGCATAAAAAAATTACAAAAAAAAACAACATAATTTTTTACACAATAATTTTATTTAGGTGGATTGTAGTGTGAACAGAATCTTAACTGGTCAAAAAGTTGGAGTGTTTGTGTTTGACGAAAAGCCGTGTCTTTGCCTAAATGGATGCTGTATTTTCATTATAATAACTTTGTTTGCAGAACGGCTTACATTGTCGGAAATGCCATCATGATCTTGATCAGAAACTGACTCTTCATCGTTATGTTCTTCCAAGCATTGCATTAATAATGCATCAATCTCTTTTTTCCTGTTCAAGTACAAAGTAATAAAGTGGAAAGTTTATACACATTTTGCAAGGTACAAAAAACTTTATTTACGTTTTACTATAGCTACTTTACTGTCGCAGTTACAACACTAGGTAACTAAAAACCATGTATGTGCAAAGTTAATTTTGTCAAGTTAAAAGCAAAATGAACTTTTACAAAATTTTGCGAAAGTTCAAACCAAGCAATTATGCAGTGCAACACTGGCACAGACTAGCATTAAATGAAAAAGAGGAAATTTTATTGTGGGGAAAGCTTATTTTTCCTCTTTTAGTTCTTTAGTATCACAAATTTTAAAAAGTGACTATAGGTCTAGGGACCGGCTGGGTAAGTGCAAACAGTTGTATGCATCTTAAATATAAAATAACAGACCCAATTTGGTGAGCACAGCGTACACAGATTAGTTATAAACTTTTATTACAATTTTTCATATTTTTTAAAAACTGCAGAATATTTTTCAGTTTGAAACAAAAAGGAACATATTCATTTAATGATGGTCTTTTGAGCTCCTTACAAGTTTAACTGCCCAGCAGTAGTGGCTCGTAGCTAAAATTAGTGGGGGTGCTGCTTCAGAAAATTTTTAGCCATTGTTTTAATACTGTGTAAAACAAAGCAAACATGTGTAACTATAATGTTGTAATTTGTAATTGTAATTTTAAACAAATGAACATATGAAAGTTTATACATAAACTTGATAAAATCCTAAACAAAATATTTTTTTTGCTTACTGATAGCCTAAATTGTCGCAGTTCAACCTTGATCCATTCACAGTAAGCACGTAACAACTGACAGCAAACTGTGTGAGCGACAGTACTTTCTCTACCCGGGTTCAGACAGGCCATGCACACAACAGCCAACGTTGCTGGAGCCTAATGTGCTGGGCTATGAAGCAAACAGTACTACACTCACGTGCTCTGGTTCCGTACAAGTATAAAGAAAGTACTAAAGAAAAAAGACTTATTATATTGAATATTATCTATAATATTGAGTGGAAATGGGGGGGGGTGCTGCAGTTCCACAGAACCTATACACCAGCAGCCACTGCTGCCAGGTTTGGCTAAATTTATCAAAAAACACCATTATGCCATAAAAACTTTCTGCCTTATGTAGTACAACAAATTCAAGATTCCAAAATCTTGTACAGAATTACAATAATCATCTTGCAAAACTCTCTTAAAATTCCGTTATCCTAATAAGATAGTCAAACGCTAGATAGTCAAACAACTCATAAAACTTTCTACCTGTCTGTGAGGTCAGAGTGAAAAAGAGATTCCAACTGTTGGCGGACCTTCTTTGACGTAAGTGTAGCGGTGTCACCATTCTTCAGGATACCTGCATGAACAACAGTGCTAGATAAGATAGCCAAATTCTGCAACGTTACTTCTGTGGTTTTTTGAAGGTCTACATTCTCTACGTTACAAAAATGCTTAGTGGACCTTCTATGGCACAGTCTTGCTCCACACTGGCCAATTTGCGGATGGTACCAGTAACCAAATTTTGGGGAACTGGCTCGTGGACTACTTGTCTCTTAGTGCAGTGTACTTGAAATAACAAAACTAACAAACTAAACTGATCAGACTTAGAAATGTCTATGTACTGGTAAGTTAGTAGAAAAGCATTAATGTTAAACAGTTGTGGCAGAATGGGAATCTATGCTAGCTTATTATCAAGGATAATTTGTCTAGGATCCAGCCCAAATGGCAGACAAATTTAACCTGATTATGACAGCATTATTAAGTACTAAGTGCAGATATGCTAATTAATGCATACAGAATAATGGTATGCAGTTTGTAAAAGACACGAATAAAATTTAAGAAATGACTCATCCCAATTTTTATCCTTTTAAATGAGATTCAAAGAGTGGTGGACACGAATTTTAATAAATTTTATTTTCTAAATCTAAGGAGAAAATTTAAACAGAAAACCTTACGTTTTATCTCTTTCCGCAACACATCTTTTGTCAGTGATGATTCAGTCATGACGCAATGACAGAAGTCACAATATCCTAAAAAAGTTTGGACAAATTTAAATTCAAGCGTTTAGTCATGTTGCTAGAAGATTTATTTAATAGAAAAATTCCAAACTGCTTGTTCTCTACATAAAGCAAAATAATTATTATAATTTATGCATAAAAACAATCCTAACACCACACTTATTATTATTATTAATATTATTATTATTATTATTATTATTATTATTGTTAATAAAAGTAGATATCCTATTGACATTTCTAAATGGATCATTGGCTGGTCGAATGTAAAAGCACGGATAAAACTGTTGCCATTTATCTTTTTTCACTCAGGGTCACCCATAAATTTGTATGGCCATGATTTACCATCACTTGTAGCTTTAGACCCTTTTTCGCTGATCAAGTACCACTTTTTGGAAATTTTATCGGCCAATACAAGTCACAAGGTTCACATTTCTTATACAGTTGACATAACTGGCTAGTTAACAGTCCATTTCTGGACATTGGGTCCTTTTCATGTGAAGTAGTTAAACGGCTTGAACATTTTACATTTAATAAACTGTCTTCTTACATAGAAGTTCCTAGCCATGGCTACAACACAGATCAGACGTTTAAGTTTTTCACTTTATCACGAAATAATACAAAAGCACTGAATATGAAAATTTAATCAAGTGAAACGGAAACAAATACTCAGAGGCCACACAAGAAATTTTCAGTTTATCTGTGTATTTTCTCAAAACTTTGATCAACACTAAAACTTTGACATTACCAGCTACCATAGTACAAAAATTGGCAGAACAGGCTTTGTAGTTTTAATACGATAATTTTTTGCAAGCATAAGAGAAAAGAATATTTTTAAATCTTGCAAGGATCCCAGTTTTTTTTCACAATATTTTGCATCTTTTAATAGGAAAAATTGAACAAAGTTGTGCATTTTCAGCACCTTTTGGAAAATGCACAACTTTGTTCAATTTTTCCTGTATTTCTGCCATAAATTTTTATTACTAAGTTACTTTTTAATTATTTTTTCAATTAGATTCTGAGGCTGGTCGAAGATTAGTAATAATTTCAAAAACTGGTAGTAGCAAGCGCACATAGCTACCCTAAATGAATTTAAAACAAGCAAAAGCTGACTGCTTGTCCACCCCTCTCTCTTGCTCTCCCTCCCCCTCTCTCTTTTGCACTCTCTTTCTCCTCTCTGTCGCTCTTTTGTTTTCTCTCTCTCTCTCTCTCTCTCACACAAGTTATTCACTTGTGCCATAAGAAATTTATCTTTAAAAGTAAATATGCAATTTTTTAGAATGCAACTCATCAGCATCTAATTAGAACACAGTATTGTTACTATTATTGACATCATGCCAGTCACAGAATTTTCTTACATTGAAACAGTACTTAAGCAACTTTCACATTTGCGCTGTAGTAAAACGACACAGGAGAAAAGCTTAGCTGGCTGAACAACCAAGCTGCTGCCAGTAAGCCTATAATTATAATTTTTACCTCTGCCAAAAGGGCAATATTTAACAACAAGATGCTGATGCTCACTAAACGACAGATATTAAAGTTTATTAGGAGTTCACGAAAAGAAAATTTTCAAGAAGTGATCGTGGCAGGGAGTTGCTGGCAAATTTTCAAATGGTAATAGAAACAAGAATGAGAAGAAGCATCAAGATAAGATTCTGGGATTCAGAATTTTTTTTATCTCTTGTAGTCCTATACAATAATATCAAGTAGTTGTAGGGTGCCACGTAAAGCACTAGCCCATGGATGTATTGCAGTTACACTAATACGCATTTGCTAAACCATTGCGTATATGGGCAGCTCAAATACCTCACTGGTGATGTCACTCACTCTTTTAACTTTACAGAGAGTTTGCAAACCTTTAACTTAAGAATTTTGACAAATGTTTAAAAATTCTGAAAAAGTCTCTTCATTTTATAAAAAAACTTGTGCTTGGTCGCTGAGTTGATATCAATTTGGCGATATGAAAAGTTACTCGACCAGGTGTTTAACTCACGCCAGCATGCAGTACGGAGACATTGTTTTGCGGTGACTTTTCTAACCCATTCACTGCACAAGAGATTGTTTGTTAACAAAGGACCTCATTTTGCAATTCTAGCGTCATTCAACAAGAGGCTGTTTGTTAACAAAGCAGCTCATTTAGCACTCTAGCGTGATTCAGAAGAAAAAATGTTTGATGAACAAGTAAAGAAACGAGTCATCTGCCTATGTATGTAGGAAGCATAACAAAATAAAAATGACATGCCTTAACGAAAAGTTGGAATTGGCTAGAAGGCTGACTTATTTCACCTCCAAAAAGATTAATCTCCAAACCAACTTTAATACTGCTCGTTCACCTGGCTCAGAATTAATAATATCTTATTTTATCGAGTGTTAATTTGTATTTAATTAATTATTCAAAGTATGCCTACATTGATATTTTAAATTTTTATTATTAAATAAACAAGGAGAATGGACACTGCCACTATGATAAACTCGACTTAATTCCCCAGCAGATTCTGGTGTAGTATTTGGGCAGCCCACGTACCACACGCGCAACACGGGCTAGTGCGTTACACGGTGCCTGACATAGATTATATTAGAACAATAGTAGCTTAGAGAAAGGGTGGTGAAAAAACCATAAAGGTTAGCGAATCAGCCACAGAATTGAGCTTGAAATTTAGCCAAAATTCTGGATTCTATGTGTTAAAGCTGAATACATAGATTGCAAAACGTTAATCGAACAGCGGGCGTCCACCTTGTGATGGCCAATTAACTCTCCTTTTGGCTGCGCTCCTCTGAATTGCGCAATAAAAGCGACTCCCAAATACAGACAGAAAATGCAATGAAATATACTGCGAGAGTCAAGGTCAAGTGTGTATTACTATTATTATTTTCTCCAGCCATACAAGATTTCTGCAACTAAAATTTGTCTAGCAGTAGTACAGAGACATTATAGTGGTGAAACATTGTGTTTCAGTAATAGTTATGTAGACGTATAGTGCCTGGAAAGACTTGAAACAGTCAGATTCTTCAGATTCCTCAAGCCAAAAAACTCAAATCTGCCACTGAAAAAATCTCTCCAAGCTAGGTAGAGTGGCCAAATTAATAAACACCTTGTCTGTCTCAAGGTCATTAGTTTCTCTCTTTTTAATTAAAGCTTTTATACTGTTACCAGAGATTGCCAAACACTACTATTGCATTAAAGTTTGTTAAGGTTGAACATAATTCTATGGCAGACCTCTTAATTATTATTCTGTGTTTATCTGTGTTAATTAACTCACGTTGTATAAACCCGTATTGCATAAGTCTTTTGGACTGATCATTTTATAAGTTTTATAAAAGATATTTTCATAGTACCAAACTTTTATTTGTACCATATTTTTTCTATACCAAATTTTCCCAGTACAGTCAACCCTCGTTAAACCGGACTAATTGGGGGGGGGGGGGGGGGTCCGGTTTAGCCGATTGTCCGATTTATCCGATATGCCTATATATGGTCTATATTATACAGGAATAATCACCTTAATAAGGCCTATATACATTGCACTATATACTGTGCACTATATACTATATTGTATATTACTTTAAAATAGTCAACCTGTGAGGATAAAGAAATTATTGTACAATTTAAATAAAAAATGGCTTTGGCCCGTCAATGGCTTGTGGTGAGTTGGTAGGCCGTGTTGTGTTTAGCGCTCCGGCTCGGTCAGAAATCGGTCAGTTTCCTTTACCACGGATGACGTCCGTCTTATCCGATATCCGGGCTAAGGGGGTCCGGTTTAACGAGGGTCGATTGTACCAATTAAACTTTTCGAGTACTAAACTTTCCTAGCACCAAACCTGTTCTGTACCATTTTTAAATTGCACCATATTTGCAAGTACCAAAAATACCTGTATTAAAAAACTGTATTAAATTTTACCAGTATCACATTTTCCCTGTACAATATTTTCCCAGTGCTAAAATTTTCTTGTACCAAAAATTCCTAGCCGCAAAATTTTCCCGGTACGTAAATTTCCTTGTGCCAAAATTACTAAGACCAAATTTACCTGTACCAAACTTACTAGTACCAAATTTTTTCTGTTTTTCAGTTTGTTTACATGCTGTAAGCACTTGCAGCGAGAAAGTTTGTGAAAATGTGTGTTACGTCTTCAAATTGAACGGGCTAAATGCGGCTTGCGATCTGTTTATTCGTTACATTTGCTTGTGCAGCGTCTTCCAATTGTACTGTAAAACAATTCATATTCATTTGTATTGTCTCAGGGTAGAGAGAGAATGGAGGGCACTCTATTAGAATCCAAGCCCCAGTCGATTTTCACTGAGTGATCACCTATTTGATATGATTGCTTGACGCTGCTCTCAAGATTGCTCATCAATACTCGCAGACCGTCAGCATTTCTATGCCCAGTATGTTTGTGTATAGAATTCTGTGAAAATACACATTAAATTTTATTTAACAATTGAGATAATACTGAACATGACTTTGTTCAGTCGAAACGTTAGTTCTTCTGACTAAATAAATAAATTTTTGGCTTAAATGACCTAAAATTACTTGCTTTACTTGTTATGTGTACGTTCAGTCCACCCCTCGACTAAAATTTAATGTAAACAACCTGCTGTGCCAGACATCGCATGAGGCTTAAAAAATTGTTTAGGATCATAACACTAAACACATCGGCAATGACGAGTTTAAAGATATGTACATAAGTCAGATTTTAATTTTCACAGCCGTTCTGTTAATAAAACGTCATTATTATTAACAGGACGGCTGTGGAAATTAAAATCCGACTGTGACGAACACGGATGATACTGAAGATGACTAATAATTGTTATTATAAAAATTACTTATTGTATTTCAATAAAAGTTAGCATAAACACACTTCTCGAAAAAATATGTTACACTGCTTGTAGCAATTGAATTATTTATTCAGGTTAAAATACATTTTATACGATTGTAGGCCCTATGCATCAAAAACTTTGGTCAAAATGAATATCAATTTGTATTAATTAAAAAAACAGATGCTACACTTATTGGACTTATATATTTTATTATTTCATTAACTTTTATTCCACCACTACTGAAATTCAGGCACTAATCAATCGAAATAGGCGCTTGCTCAATGAAAATCGAGCGGTACCTGGATTCTAATTAATAATAATAGAGTGCTGAATGGAGAATCACAATCTATCTTACCAAAGAAAGTGAATACCGCGGAAATAACCATCAGTATCTTATTAATATTTAACCAAACACTTAAATAGTGATGCATTAAATCTACATAATTAATATATTAACGACTCCCTCACTAATTGAGACGAAAACAAATCCTTTCTTCTTCAAAATCTCATTCCACCTATTGCAGGCATTGAGGTATCAACATTTATCGGCGCTATTACACTTTCGCACCTCCTAGTTTTTTCTAGGTTATTACTAGTTTCTAGGCTCGTAGGTCATTACTCTATTATTCTCACGTCATCAGTGAATGTTTCCGCTAATCTCTTGGTAATTTACTCATATATTTAGTGTATAATTACCAATAATTATGTTGTATTCACAGTTCTACACGATACAGTTCATATCGCCATCATGTTTGTGTGTAGTCACGTGACGAATTTCGTACTAGTGTATGCATTATAATGGCCTAGCTCAAAAGGCACGTGACACACTTTTATCCTAACCGCATTTACGTAATAAAGAAAAAAGCTTTACTTTTATAATCTAATAATACTACAGTAATAAATAAAATTAATGATATGTACTCATTATATACTCATTATCACCACCATTATTGCAGTGTTATTTTTATTGTTATCGTCATCACTACCACTATTCTGATGCCACTGAAACAGCAAAGATACCGCGATAAATATTTCACATTAATATTTTTGAAGTAGCGAGGGAACACTGTAATACGATACAAACTCCCGTGGCTGCAACCATAATAATCATAAATTATGCAAAAAACTAAAAATACAGGTTAAGGGCCACATACGTCCTGGACGAGAGCGATTGCGCATTAGTTGTGTAAACACAGTTATTCACGTGGAGCTTCTTGCGTGTTGGTGACGGTAAGTAATGTATGACTTTAATCTGGAATTGTAAAAACCAATATTATGGGAATATGGTGTATATTACGCCTGTTGGTCTGCTTTCTGGCCTGCAGGCGTGAAAACAAACAATAGGCCAGAAAAAACTAGGAGGTGCGAAAGTGTAATAGCGCCCATTTAACAGAGCATTCCACCCACTTCTATCTGCAGCTAACAGCGTAAGTTCTTCTACTCCTAAAGACAGATTTGGTGGAAGTTGTAGAACATCCTTATTTATCTTAGCTATCCAAGTTGTTTTACGTTTACCAGGTAGTTTTTTGCAAGGTTTTAAGGCTTCCTTTAAGGCGATTCTTACTGGTGAAATCTTTCCACCGGTCTTTTTCACTGACGGGAGCCACACTTCTTCTAAAATTTTGTTTGTTGAATGCCGCAAGTAAAAGGGCATTACCGCATCAAACTCAAATCATAGATATGATAATGCCTTAGCACAGATTAGCTGCTGGTAGCCTCAACAATCATTCCTGGCAAACCAAAACTCTACCAAGAAAACACGCTAATTTTAACGCAGAAGATAATTGTGACAGCCGTTTAGTAAATGTATGTATTCATACATTTTTTAGCTCAATTAGCTTAATTTTTCGTGTCCAACACTCATGCATGGGGGGGGGGGGTGTCATAAAAACAAAATGGAAACTGATTTAAAATCAATGATGCCAGAAATAAAGTTACTAATATCGGATGAGCAAAGGTGATAATAGTATAAAGTGAGCCCGATCAAGGTGAGGCTAAGCTCCAAATTTATTTAGTCTTAAAATATAGGTGATACAAATCCTCTGATAAACAGACAAACTATTAAATTGACAACATATTGATTTTGGATGCTTTTCATTTTACTCCGATACCGCTAGAATTTAAGCCTACTATACTAGTTATTGGCCTGCATAACTCATTATAACTGATATTACAGGCCTAACTACTGTCTGATTTTGGGTTGTTAACGGTGTTGGTAATATAATCTTGAATATTTATAGGTGTGTATGACAGATAAGGTAAATTTTACCGATTACCGAGTGCCAAATTGATATAAATACCTATAAGATTCACATGCAATTTAATTTCATTTTTGTATAAAGGACAGGTTACCTGATCGATACGTTGAAATTTTGGTTGTTTATGTTCAATATTTTGAGAGCCAGGACCCATGAGGATATGGTCTATGATGATTATTATAATAATAAGAAACTGTAGGGTTAGAAACTGGCTTGCACTGCCAAATCAAAATAACAAACGTTCTGAAAAAATGTAACATTTTTGAATCAGTAACATTTAAGCAAATAGTACTTTGCTCCACAAATAATACAATAATGGTGAATCGAGCCTCCCGATTTTATGATAATCAAGTTCCATTAATAAATGTAGTTCTATTTTCTTGCTGTTGCCAAAGGAATAAACTACTAGAACTGTTCTAGGCGACCAAATACTTGGTGATCTTACATTTTTGTTTGACATTCTTATGGGAACTTTTTCATAATCATGTTCATAGTTATTTTTTGCAGTTCAAGCTTTAAATTTGTTGCTTTGACTGTATGGTAAATTTAATTTGCAACTATTAACTCTGGATTATGCAACTTGTAAAAATAAGTTCAAAGATTTCTAATATTAATGCCGAATGGTACAAAAAGATCCTGTATCATCCTACTTTTTCCACGTACAAGAATGTATAAGTGCGTGAAGATCATTCATGTATTGAGCATCTTCTTTACCATCTGACTAAAATCTGTTACCACACCCATCCAACTTTTGTCGGCTAACTTTCCAGTTTTTCGTTGCAAATATATCAGGGCGTGAATAGAAGATATGTTTTGAGCTGATTAACAAATTAAGTGAGTGGCACGCTGCATGTACTAACATAAATAAAATCACGTTATTTAATTTAAATAAAGTACAAGACTACCTTGCCAAAAATTGAGGTCAAAAGGGCCAAGAAAAAAATAGCAGTGAATGTTCAGACTGAGAACGCTGAGTATGTATGTTCATAACAAATGTAACCTAAATGAAACTGCAGATAAACTGCATAGTATCTTCAAGGGGTTAACAAAATTCTCAGGACATTCTTACTATTCTTTATATATTTGGACATCTTATGCACTCTAATTAAAAAGAGAATTTCAGTGGCCATTTAACCATTTATTAAGCTAATGGGCCTGCTCACACACGCACACACACACACACACACACACACACACACACACACACACACACGCATGAAATAAGCTTTGCAGACAGTTTAGAATATATGTATATATATATATATATATATATATATATATATATATATTCTAAACTGTCTGCAAAGCTTATTTCAAAATAAAAGAGCACCAGCTAAAACTTAAACATCAAGTTCTGCCTATATATAATTCACTGATTTATTCGTTTATATACATAAGTTATAACGCACGCACAACAGTTAAAAACAGACATTGACCTCACCTAAATTTACTGCTTTCGATTATACTTTGACATACTCTAAAACTGGTGACATAGTTATGTACAAAAATAGCCTATATACACATTAAACAGAGAACATTCTGTCATACTTAAAATCGGCTAAAACATCAAAACTTTAATCCACAAAGTGATCAATCTTAGCTTATATGCAAAGTTGTAAATACGTGTAAACAGCAATTTAAACGGTGCAAAGAAATTAACTATTCCAGTCTCCAGAACCTACATGCACCTTATAGTAACTATAATATGGTTAAATAAATGTTTCGATAAAAAGTTGTATTCAAAGGCTTAGTACACTGTACAAGACCACTTTGTCCACTCTTGGACTTAGTTACAGAAAATTTAAGAGACGATTATGAAATTTGATGAAGTCATAATTATTAGAGCGTGCTGTTGCCCTACGGTGCCAACTCTGGCTAACAAATTTTGAATAACAAATTTGCTAATAGAATATCAGCCTATAATGTCTTCTTACGTTAACAAAAAGTCCATAAATGATAAAACGGCAATGCTTTAAATAATTAATAAGGATAATATGCTATACGGTGCATTAAATAATCATAATGTACATAATAAATTGCAGAGAGATAACCACTTCAGTAAAAAACATTGGACGGTGATTGTCAAAAAAAGATGAAATTTTAACCGAACTGCAACTCGTTTACAAAATTATACTGGTATTGCACCGTAACTACGTAATTAACTTGTGGACGCGAATTAAATATATTCTATACATTTACAAAATATAAATTTACAAACCTTTAATCTCCTTCAAGATTTACAATATCAAAGTTCATATCAATTTGCGTAGAAAAATAATGTTGTTCTACGAAATGAACATTACATGGTTGACCATTTTTATTATGATGATGATATTAATACGGACATTTTTTAAGAATTACATTTTTAAACAGATATGGAAACAAAACTAATAATGAACACTAGAAACGGCCTAACAAGACATTACGATGTAACAAATTTATCAAAACAAAAGTTTCATCTGAATTTACACCTACATCTTTATTAAGACTATATCTAAAACGATGAAGTAAGCCTTATGCACACGGAATACAGGACTAACTGTAAGTGTAACAAACTGAACAAGGAAATCTTTATTAAACTACATGTATTGATTCGTGCACATGGCTGCATTTTTAAACTAAGAATTGGAGTGAAGTTTATGTTAACACACAAGAAATACACGATTTCACATAATTACTTTTTTCAATAAAACTTATCTTCAAAATACGCATAATTAAAACAAACATAGTGCGGTGAAGAGATAGAATAGAAGCGACCTGAATAGTAAGCATTATACACAAATCCTTATTGGTTCAACAGTCACTTTAGTAAATGGCGACACAGATTGTACAAGCACCTTGATACAATATTTTGTGCAAGCATGTATCGCCATCTATTACCCAGAATGGGAGACTTACAGGCAAACGTACTTTGAATAATTTTTGTGAAAAATGGAATTTCACTATGTAGCCAGTAATAGGCTATAAAAAGTAAAAAGTAAAAAATGCACACTTAATAACAATTAATATTTAATTTCGTTAGCTTTCTACAGAAACAATTTTGTTTACGATTAGCCAACATCTGCACTATCTTATAACAAGCAACATTCTAGCTAGCTAATCTAGATCTAATCACTTGGACAAATCTAACCATACTTTCACGCACTTCTTCACGCATGCTCCTTGGTATTTAGCTGTTAATTTCTCTGGACGTCCCTCTCCTGGTATGATGGTAACATTACATACAAACCTCTCTTCTGGGTTGTACTGTTTACACATCAGGCGCAGAGCTGTCAAATGTAGGCCAGAATTCTCCTTTTCCAGTTTCTCTATCGGCAAAAAGTATGCGTTTGATTTAATATCACGAAATCCAGACAGCAGAAAGACTTGTCCTGTGTCAGCACTGCCTAGATTCAGTACCACACAGCCTCTTCCCTTCTTTTTCCAACCATGGACGGCAACTTTGGACAGTTTACGTACAATGGTGTAGTCTTGCACTATTTTGACACAGACTTTCTTACACAGGGTATTGACTCTAGCAAAAGTGCACTTTGTTTTGTGTGAATTCCAGTGTTCACGGCGACACTCAGCACTACAATAATACGTGTAACAGTTCCAGCATGATTTGCATTTAGATTTTGCCTCGATGTCTTCATAATTGACAACCGTACTGCACCTAGGATTGAAACATCGTAATAGAACTTCGTCTCTCTGAATGTACTTCTCGATGTTCTTCGGGTCAGCAGTGGCCTTTTTCCAAGCTTCTTCGCTGGCATACTCCAAGTTGGCAATGTCTTCGATTGAACTGATGCTTGGACTTAAATGACCAGCACTGGTGCTTTTAAGTAACTTCATGGGAGTCTTGTGGTGTATTGATTCATTTAGATCTTCAGCATCTAAGCAACTCAGAGACTTGTACTGTGGTCGAATCTTTGGTATTTCTCTGTCTACCTTTTCAGCGATAAATTCTTCAACAGGACTTTCGGGTCGACTGGGAGCTAGATCAAGCATTTGGTCAACAGCTTCTTCAAAGGACATTTTCATCAGTTCCTCATTGCTTGGGTCATTGACTGGATCATACTCTTCCACATCCAATTCATCAATTGATATGTCATGTGTCAGTACTTGCAATGTCTTTGGTGTCGAAGCATACTGTGGTAAGCTTCCATCTGCATCCAACAAAAACACTTCGTCTTGACCGGGTGTTTTAGGCGTTCGAGGATGTTGTTTCAAGAAACTGTACTCTGGTGCTGACTTTGTTCTACTAGATGACTGCACTGCACATAATAAATCACCTGCACTTTTTGATCGACTAGGTTTCGGGCGTCTTTCATTGCTGATCATTTTCAGTTCAATCACTATGGTCCCATGATTTTTCTTCAGCAATGCAGAAGTATCACGGACAATAATGTTTTTCTCCACAGTCGGAGTTATCAAAGCAGGCAAGCTCTTAGATAAGACATTTTTGTCTTCAGGGGTGTCATCAAAAAGAGATGCTTTTACGTCATACTCTGTTTTAACTGGTCTTGTGAGTTCTGGACTTTGCGATCGAGCTATCTTAGTTGGAATGCCATTTGTCATATAATCAGATGCTTTATAATCAGGAATCTGAAGGTTTTTGTATTTTTGCAACTCTGATTTTCCCATTTTTGGCTTTGTAGTAACATCTTGAGTAGAACCAGGTCTTTCATCACGTTTCACTTTCATAAATTGCTTCAGTGGTTTATCACGTTGTGTCGCTGCTGTAACTCTATATAAAGGAATAACTTCTGACGTATTAGACTTTACATCTGGTGACCCATACTGGTCAACGAAAAAGGAGTACACAGGATTGCCCTCACAGTCTTCGTACATAGCTCGGCCTCGTGGATCCACAAGTATCTTCTGTCCAGGTTCAATGCTATGTAATGGTCGCACTTCAGCATTTTTCACTTTGTACAACGGATTTCCATGACCATCTTGTAATAATGGTACTCCAGCCTTGTCTTTATATAATGGTGAACCTGCAGAATCAGTCAAAGCATTCAGGGGTCGTCCTTGTACATTTGTCAATAATGGGCTGGCGTCGCTGTTCTTGTAAAGGCATTTTCCATTTTTGTCAGTAATGGTATACAAAACGTCATTCAGAGTATTTCTGTAAAGTGGCTTTCCATTGTCATCAACAAATAATTGCCTAACTGGACCCAATTTTGTATACACTGGCAATCCTTTAGTGTCTACCTTTAATGGCTGATCATTGTCACTGAAATACAGAGGTTGCTTCTTGGAGTCGACAAGTGATGCCAGAGGAAATTGTTTCGAATTTGTGCAAAGAGGATTTTTATTCATATCAGTATAAACAGGCCTTCCATCTTCATCTAAAATTGTAAACAACGGGCATATGTTAACATTCCCAGCTCCACCTTCAATGTACAAAGGTATTCCACTGGCATTTGTGTAAAGAGGGCGTTGTTTTGCATCTATGTACAATGGTACTCCCAATGGATCTGTAATAGTGTGTAGTTGTTCACCTAGGGGTCCTCTGCCATATGTTGTCACAACAAATTCTTCTGTTACTGGTAAAAGACGACCATTTACATCTGTGTACATTGGACGGCCCATGTAATCTGTGTACAAAACACGACCATCAGGGCTAGTAGGTGTGTACACAGGATTTGGCTGAACTGCAAGTGAATGCCCTTTAGTTTTACTATGCAATGGTCGAATTTCTGCTCCTTTTGTTTTATATACAGGATAATCTTCAGCATCAATAAGTAGTGGGTGATTTTTCTCATCAAAGTAAAGTGGTTGGTGTTCAGGAGTTAAAGCAGGTGACAGTGGGCGACCACTCTTCTCTGTCAACAATGGCACTTGCTCATGATTTTTAAACAAAGGTACACCATTTTCATCAGTAACAGTAAAAATTGGGCGACCAAGAGGATCCACATAAAAATGCTCTCCTGTGGTGTCAACAGACAATGGCAAAACAATGGCATCTCCAAAAGTGAACAAAGGGTAGCCTGCTGAGTCAGTTTTTAGTGGTTTTCCTAGAATGTCAACATACAAGGGCTTGCCGTTTTTGTCAGTTAGTGAATTTAACACATGACCTTGCTCATTTGTACAGAGAGGCAAACCATGTTTCTCTGTATATATTGGGCATCCGTTTTCAGTACACAATGTGCAAACAACTCCTACTTCAATGTCAGAGTATAAAGGGTGGCCGCCATCATCAGTTTCTGCATACAGCGGGATTCCTTGTGAATTCGTGTACAAAGGTCGTCTCTTGTTGTCAATGTATAAAGTACGGCCGGCTTTGTCAACTACTTCAAACAACTGTCTTCCCCTTGCATTGGCTTTTTTAGTTGGACGGATGTCTTTAGCAGAATGCAATAACAGCCCATTTTCATCAGTATACATTGGGCGACCAGCAAAATCGCTATACATAGGCAGTGAATCAGAATCTAACACCGTATATACAGGACTGATTTCTGAAAAAATTGGCACACCTTCTACACTAGAGTACAGTGGACGAACTTCAGCATCTTTACTTACAAATAAAAGTTTGTCAGCCAGATCAGTGTAAACAGGCATACCGTGTTCATCTGTAAAACGGGGCTTTCCAGTCAAATCTACCAACATCTGTTGTGGTCTTCCCGTGGAATCAGTAAGTAATGACTGTCCTTCACTGTTTTTAAAAAGTGGTTTTCCTTCATTATCAGTAACAGTATACAATTTATTGCCTTTGTGGTCCATGAACACATGATTCATCTCACTGTCCACACACAAAGGTTGTACTGTCGCGTCTTTTGCCGTGTAAGTTGGATAGCCTTCTGCATCAATATTTAATGATTGGCCTCTGACATCCGTATAAAGTAACCTACCATGTGCATCAGAAAGTGAATTCATAGCTTGACCTTCTGCATCGGTAGCAAGTGGACGTAGCTTGCTGTCGAGATACACTGGACAGTTGTTTTTGTCAACTAGAGTATACATTTGGCATATGTCAATGTCTGTACATAACAGATTTCCTTCTTGGTCCTTTTTTAAATAAACAGGTGTTCCATGTTTGTCAGTATAAAGAGGATGACGTTTGCTATCTACATACTGTGGTTTCCCAACTTTATCAGTTATTTCATACAACTCTCTTCCTTTGGCATCTCTTTTGCCAAGTGGACGGATATCAGTAGTTTTGTCAGATCGCAAGAGAAGTCCTTGTGAATCAGTGTATACAGGGCGACCAGAAAATTCCATATAGAGAGGAAATTCATCATTATCTAGCACTGTGTAGACAGTATGCACTGACCTCGCTAATGGAGTACCACTTGAATTAGTATATAATGGACGGACTTCGGAATTTTTATTAAGGTATATAGGAGATTCATTTGAGTCCAAGAACAGTTGTTTGCCATTGTCATCCTTGAACAGTGGTTTTCCGTTTATACTCAAAATAGGATTTACAGGTTTTCCTTTTGAACTAGTTAGCAGTGGACATCCATTGATGTCTTTGTATACTGGTGTACCATTGGGAAATGTGATGGTGTATAGTGGATCACCATCCTCTGTGAGATATACAACATTGCCATGTTGGTCACAGCACAGAGGATGAATATAACCATTTCTGAATTGTGGATTCCCTAGCATGTCTGTGGGCAAGTGATTTCCTTTGCCATCTGTATACAAAGCTTCCCCATTTGCATCGACAACAGTAAATAAAATTCCCTGAGAATCATTGAACACTGGCTGAATAGTTGCACTACAATTTAAATACAAGGGATGCCCACTTTCAAACATGTAGAGTGGACGTTTTTCCGCATCTGTATAAATAGGGCATCCATTTTCATTTGCTACAGTATACAACATGCATATTCTGCCAAATGAGCTTTTAAGAGCTCCTCTGCAGTCTGTACATATTGGACGACCTTGCTGGTCAACATAAAGCAGGTTTCCATGATTGTCTATAACTGTGCACAATGGCTGTCCACTTTCATCTGTATCAAGTGGTCGCAGTTCTGAACCATCTATTGTGTAAAGAGGGGCACCATCTTCATCTGGCAATAGTGGCTGGTCATCCGCTGCTTTGTAGATTGGCTTTCCTACAGAATCTGTTATACTTAATAGGGCAGAACCTTCATCATCTGTATAGAGGGGTAGTCCTTTAGCATCACAGTAGAGTGGAATGCCATCACTACCAGTCACTGTATACACTGGCTGAACTTTAGAATTTAAAGGATAGAATGGTTTTCCATCAATGGAGACATGTAGAGGCCGATGCATAGAATCAACATACATTGGTCTGCCTTTGTTGTCAATCAAGGTATACAATTTTGATGCGTTTGGTGACCTGTTTTTGTCAATAAATAGACCAAACTTATTTACTGCCAGTTCCTGTACATCATTTCCTGATGGCTTGGTATCCTTTAGGTCAGAATCTCTCATTGTAATGGGAGCATTACTATTTTCCAATAAATCTTCGCCTGTCTTTCCAGTTTCTTTTTGCATCGGAAGTGCATATTTATCAACTGATGTGTACAGTGGAATATCCATATCGTGTTCTTTCTCTAAGTTGGATTTTTCATTTAGCATATCAATGTCAGTCTCCAGTATCCCCACTTTTTGCAAAGGAAATGTTTGAGCATCCGACTTAAAATCTAATGATGGACCAAGTGGGGACACAGCACTTTGCAACTCTTTTGCTGTAGCAGGTCGACGTTCAATGGTCCTGCCCTGACTGTCCAAAGTAACAGTGAATATAGTATCAGTTACTTTATCGTAAACTTGCGTTGATGCAGGAGAATCAGGTCTGTGTTCTGTAGAGCAATGAGAATTAATTGGTTCAATAATATCTTTATGACTATGATTTGCAGAGGTGTCACTTCCCAGTGATGCTAGTCTCTGCTTTTCTTTAGAAACTTCGGCAAGGTTGACATAAACTGGTTCACCTATTTGTTGCTTTCCAAGCAAACTGGTACCTTTCTCATATACAGCATGACCATGTGGAATGCTTGAGGGTGATCTTGGAATTAGTTTTGGCTTGTACATTTCTGCATCATTAAATTTGTCATGTAACTCGTCCTTCCATGGTTTGTAATCAGGCTGGTACTCCAAATGATTGCTCTGCTGGAGACGTTCACGCTTTAGGTTTTCTTTGTTATCTACTGCCACATTAATAATTTTACGTCCTGAGATTTCTTGCGCAACATCCTTTGGTGATTTCTTATGTGTGTGCTTTGACTTTGCTTTTGACTTTTTGCTAACTGGAGTGTAATCTTTTGCTATTAAAAACTGTTCATCATTTTCATCAAAAAGATGTGTAAGAACAACAGTACCGTAATTGCGATGTTTTATTGGGACACCATCTTTTGCACTGGCAGTCTTTATTTGGTATGGTTTGCCCTTGGTAGGTTCAGATTCATTGCTTTTGACAAACTGTCTTTCTCCTATTGGTTTTTCTTCACTCATGTGTAGCCTGTTAAAAGGCTTTAATGGATGGAAAATATCAAACTTTCTGTCCATCACATTTGCCTGAATTTCTGCTGCAGAATCATGCGGTATCACGTCAGACAAAACTAAACTGACATCACTACTGACTTCACTATTTTTCTGTTTGCTTAAACTGATAGTTAAATTGCTATCTTTTTCTATGTCTTCAAGTTTGACAGGGCTTACAGATTTTTGTTGTTCTTCAGCAGGTTTTGCTTCAGTTGGTATTTCATTGGTATGCTTGGATGGAACATGTGATTTAGATTGCCACTCATGAGAGTCAGTTCCTGGCAAAATGTTGGTGAATGTCTGCTCTTCTGATTGAACTTTTGCCTCTTTTTTAATTAAAGTTGGTAACTCGCTGATTGTGACATCAGCACTAGCATCACTTCTAGCATCCATGTGTGAAAATATCTCGTTAGAATGTTGTTCTGTGGATAAAGCGATTCTGTGTTCACGATTTGGAACCACTGTCCTTTCAGGTTCTGTGCCTTTGATGTTTATTCTGCCTGGCTTGACTTTACTGAAAAATGGAAGTTTCAAATTTTTAGGCTTAGGAGGTGCAACTGGTTTAGAAACCAAATCTGGATTTTTAACACTCTCTTGTGAATTTTTATTCTCTAGAACATCATTGCTAGAGACAATTTTTTCATGTATTTCTGGGGATTCACTCATTAAATCAATGGTTTTTGCATCTGGTTTGGGCGAAGGAAGCGTTTCCTCAACGTAAAGTGATGTCTCCTCAGGAGGCCTGTAAATTACAAGGCCAAGTTCTCTAGTTTCTAATATTGTGTCATCTGCAGTAATCTGAGACCGAATTGACAAACGAGGCTTAGGAACTGGAACAGAGGATTTTGTAAGTTGATTAATGCCAAGTTCTTCTTTGGTTCGTGAAAAGGCTGCTTGGGTCTGCGGCATTGGTACTGGAGTGGTGTCATCTTTTTGAAAAGCAACATCATTTACTTCTTTTATCTTATAGCTCGTTTCAGCTGTTGCTTTAGCATCTGCTGCCGAAACAGGATGAGCTTGTTCAAAAGGTATTTCTCTTGCATCAGCATGTAAATTGGAACTATCAGCAGTAACAGGAACAACACGTTGAAGGACTACCTCATTGCTTACTATATTTATTTGATTTGAGACACTCGTTTCTGGTTGATCTTCAATCTTACTCTGATCCTGAACCAGAATGTCACTTTCTTCTAGTTTTGTATGTTGTGCCTTTGGCACCTGTCTATTTTCTGATAGAAGACTTCTATCATTTACCAAAACAGAAAGATCCTGATGCAGATTTACATCATTTTCTTCTGTTTTACCATGAGTAACCTCAGTTGTTCTTTCATAATCAGGTAATTTACTAATGTCCATCAACTGGACAGGGCCAGCAGTAATCGTTTGCTTAAATGTCCTGATCATTGATGTAGATTCTTTTTCCAGGAGTGATCTTGAAGTTTTACAAACGGATGCCCTTGACATCCCATCTTGTGTCCGTAAATCAGATGAATAAAATTCTTCTTTGGTGAAGCTTTCACTTGTAGTAGTATCCGATTCTTCTTCTCGTAGGGTAGTAGTAACTGGCGCTTTTTCCATTAAATCAAGAGATTTCATGGTTTTTTGCTCATCAGAATCATTCTCTTTTCTGGGAAGATCATAGCCTGTTACTTTAACCTTTTCAATAGTTTGACGATCACTACCTTTCACATGACCAGGTAATTGCACTTGTTTGATTACAGAAACAGAGCTAGGAACATGTGAATCTGAGTCATATGTTGAATTTTGCACAGGAGTTGCTTCATCGAAGGACTCAATATTTGGTGGTGGCTTATTTTTTAATATAGACTTGGGCACTTTTGGTAAGGTGTGCGCTTTTTGTTCATAAAGTTTCCAGTTAGCTGTTCCCCTACTACCCTCAGCCGCTTCCTTCTGTAATTGATTTTCAGGTGGAGTAACTTCATCTTTATTTCCAAACAAATCACCTGTACTTCTGGCACGACTCTTGGCTTGTGCTGCACTTAGTAACAATGGTGAACTTGGCACAGAGGAAACAGTTCGGAACTGATGCTTTATTTCAGGAAAGATTTCAGAAGTATTGGACTTTTCAAACACATCATCTATATTAGTCTCTTTAAGTACATTTTTATGCTTTGATATCATTGAGTCAATATCAGTTTCTGTATAGTTTGCTTGAATGGGCTGTGCATAAATCGGTTGATCAGAGCCTCTGACTGGGACTAAACGAGTTTGGCTTCCCAAAATACGTATATCGCTAGATGATTTGGCCCTTAGTGGTTTAGAAACAATGTCTTCGACATGCATGTCACTTTGAGAGTATGACAATGGTTTTCTTTCATCCATATACTGAGCTGACAAAGACGCAATTCTACCATCCTCAGGTGTAGAAGCAGCACGAGCTTTAATTCGCTTCCTGTATTCCTCAATATCCTCAAATTTTGGCACTGGCACAGCTTTGCTTTTTTGTTTCTCTTTTAACTTTGCAAGATGTCTGTCAAATTCAGATATGCTTTTCAATATACTGTCATTTGAAACTTGCAAGCCACCTTCTTCAAAAAAGCGCTTCCGTGCATCAAGGATCCTTTTCTTTGTTGGATCAATATATGCATCATCCTTCTTTACGTGTTTTACATTGTCAGATGTCTGGAGAGAAAGAGCAGTTCCATCTCTATGTCTGTTTTTGTGCACATCCTCTGCTTTTAATAGTGCAAGAAATGTGGGCTTTACAACTTTTTCTTCAGCTGAAGCATGTGTTGGCATGATGTAACCATGAGCTTGATCTGTCTGTTTTGCTTGATAAGATTTTGATGATGAATCTCCAGTAGGCCTTACGTCTTTAACTGCAACTTCTCCAATTGGTTTACTTAATTTTAAGGCATTCTCATAGGCCTTGCCTTCTATTTTGGCAACTTTTTGAATAAGTTCTCTTTCCATTTGGGATTTCAGTAATTGTTGAGATTGCTGCTGACTCAATTTTTGAGCTGATTTCTCATTTGGAGGAGTCTTGTTGGGCCCTTCTGAATCAGCTTCACCATCTTCCGGATAATCATAAATGCGTGCAACCTTTTCTCGTTTTGGAGATGTAAGACTTGGTGGCTTAACTCTTTCTACTGGATGGCTGGCGTCGTCGCTGTCTGTTGAACTTAAATCTTCAGATTCTTCTTCAATGGTTGTAGAGAGAATACTAACATCATGAGATCTAATGATAGGGGTCTTGATCATTGCTATTGGTATATGTGCATTTGGTTCGTATTCACCTTCACTGTCACCATCAGTATTTGTGATATCACCATCTGTTGTACCATCTGTTGTAGTGCCTCCAACATCAGATGGTACTTCTTTAACACTTTCATGCTCTGAAGACTCACTGCTGGAAGAATCAGTAGAATCATCTGAGTCGGATTCACTTTCATCTGTGCTTGAATCTGAGGCAATCAAAGCACTGTCTGACAGCTCCTGAACTACAGATAATTTTGATGGAAGACTACTTTCTGCCCATGGTATATCTATAATCTCCTTCTCATCAGGCATTAATAAAGTTTTCTTGTATTCATATGTAAAACTTTTGGGATTATGTTCTTTTATGACACTCGGTTCTGAATCAGCATACTGTGAAATAGCATCAGAAATGGGCTTTTCTTCCATAACAGGAGTCACAGTTATAGCTGATTCTGGACTAGTTGAATCTGTATCTCTTAGGTCTTTATCTGGGGATACTAAATCCTCCATACCACTATCTGGAGAGAGAACATTATTGTCAGTGGCCATGTTGCTTTTATCTGTAGTTTTTACATCAGTTACATCACAAGTTTTAACATGGCTTACCTCTACTATATTTGTATCCTGTATACAAATCTCATGTGAAATATCTTTAATATTTTGCACATTTACATCGTACGAACCTCTGTTGTTTTTACTTGGAAAAACAGCCTCATCACAAAACTCACTATCATGAAGCCATTTGCTGCCTGATGATGACGTCGCAGGTGCAGACTGCTGATCAATATGCTCAGGTGTGTCGTCGTAGTTACTGCTCTCAAATTCAGAATCGCTGCTGGAGGGAGATGATGCAGACGAAGTTCTAGCATCTGACTTACTTTCAGTCTCCTCTTCTATTGTTTCCAAAAATTCAAAGTCATCTTCACTAGATATACTTGCAACATCGTACATCACTCTATTACCACTAACACTGTATTTAATTACATCGCTAACTGATTCACTAATTTCGACAGACGAATCAATATCCGAAGTTTTGTCTGTTGTAAGTTCTGGAGCTTGACTAAATATTTTATGTTGATTAGTTGAATCAAAATCAGCTTTCACAGTTTCACTATCAGTTTGCTCTTGTCGAAGATCACATTCAATATCAACGGGCCTAATTTCTTCTACGTTTAAGTTGCTTAAATTGACCTGCTCATTACTGGCAGATAAAACATTTGCATCATTTGCACCTTCAAGGTCATCTAAATCATCGAGACTGAATTCTCTCACTAATTGTCTTGTTGATCCACCGGGTGTCTTAGTCATGTTTTCGTCGTATTCGGAGTCTTCAGAACTGCTATAATTCACTTCAGCTCCAATGCTAGTTTGTGTCGAAATACCGCGCCTTTTTCTCCTGTCCAGAGGTGGTTCTAATGCAGCCAATGCTATGTCCTCATTCCCCAGGATAATAAGTTTACAAGCGATAATTAACGCAAACACTGTGGTGATGGTTGCCGCCACGACTCTTTCTATTCGCCCAGTGTCTTGTCCGTACGGCATTTGTTTACGCGGATCGCCCTCCATTATTAATCTTTCTGTTCTAAACCACTTTCATCACAATAAACTGTACACAGTTTAATCATATAAACTTGCGTCTAATGGTGATTAGTCTCTATTCAGCCACCATTTCACACCATTACTCAAACAAACAGTATCTGGCTAGAGCAAGACTCTTGTTATGCAACTGTTTGTTTCGTTTCAACTACCATAAAAGCTCTTGTCCTTCACGGACTTGACTGGGCACTGGTTTGAAACACTTTATTTACTTCTTGTGTAAATACACAATAAAAAACTAAGACGTAGTTTTGCTGTTGGAATACTACCCGCATCATCGCATTTCTAGCATATAGCTAAAGCTTATCATACAGGTAACAGCCGCACCTGAGGGGCTCGCGATGTTGTCTACCTAATTCCGACGCCTCTGTTTGACGCTACAATACGTTTGAAGTTACTATTTTTCAAGCATTTTTATAAACTGAATGTGTTCGATTTGACACTTTAAATCACTTCAAAACGAATATTATCTCTAGAAATTGCTTTTGCCAGTTCAGTGGACATCTTCATATTTAAATTATAATATAAAATGGTTTGAATGACGCTCAAGTTTATAATATTTTATGATTATCGCTAATAAATACAAAATATCCATGTAAGTAGCGAATTCGTTGCCGGCTTTATAGCATAGTAACCGTACTACCAATTCTGAAAACAAAACTTATTAAAGTACGAGTTTCAAAACTCGGCAAAGTATTTTTCACTCGTGGATTGCACTGATCCGTAAAAACTGTAACAAGAAAGTTATTATCGCAACATTATTGAGCACTTGTAACTCGCGACGCGGAACTTAAACTATAGCAGCACGAGAATGATAGAGTGTATGTCTATGAGTGTCTGAATGTTAATGACAAAAAGCTGCTGGTGTATAATACATGTACTAATAAATCAATAGATTGCTGGCATATATTCTAGAGTTTACTGCAGGCAGGTGTAAATAAACTCTCATCAATTATTGAGGAGCTAGAATACTTCGTAGGTTGGTGGTAGGAATGGTGACTGCTGCTTCACTCTGTGATGAAAATGAATCATTAGTCAAAATCAATTAATGACTAGTTATTTAGACCCCATCAGAAGATACTTATTTGAAAAAAGAAAACATTTTTTAAACCGTGCACAAGTTTTCGCCCAAATATGTCTACAAGTAAAACATAAAAACTTTATATATTTTGCCGCAATTCTTTTGAATATTTTAATTAGTTTAATTTTGATTGATTGTTGTCACAGCCATCATCACTGTTGTTGCCGGCAACATTATCATCATTTTTTTTCAGCTCTACATTTGCTTTTAACTAGAACTGATATTATATTTTGATTTTGCTACACAGGCGGCCCACCCTGACGGCCTTTTTTAAACTAACACTCTTACTATAAGAGGCCTATATGTGACTTTTGTAAGTTCCTTGTGTACATAATACAGTGTAATGTAATATAATATGACGTACCACAATTACAATACAATACAATGCAATATAACACAATACAACAATATATATAATATAATAATGTAGTAAACGTTTACTTACATGAAACTATTAATGCGTGGCCTACTCAAAAATCAACACACTAGATTTAGATTTCCTGTAATTTAAAAATGTCATGTTGGCTAAGTGAAATAAATACGTTCTAATTTTTAAATCTCGTTTGCAGGGGGAGTAATTTTATACACATTCTTATTATAGTAATTACAGAAGTTTGCTTAAATCATTCCTTCTTTTACTGTCCCGCAATAACCAAGTACACATTGTAATTTGCTGTAAACAGTTCGTCATGAGCCCCTACCTGGTTTAAATGACAACGCTTGGCTACCCTTCATGGCCAAGCCCTTTGTGTATTGACACAACGTGTGCTTCGTTGCGCTGTTAGACTTTGCTCTTACCGCAAACACCAAACATAACACACATTCTTGGTTACATATTTTGACGGCTTATCAATACGCGGGGTGGGGCCTGGACGCAATTCCTCTTCCCCCTAATGATAAACAACACAGGTCTCTTCCTGTAGTTATCAGCGTACGCATGAGTGATAAATTTAATTGCTCGGTATGTTCTGTCAACGTAATTGCATCAAATTGCCCGCATAATTCATGTAATTCAAAACCACTGAGAACGGTACGGCTAACAAAACTGGAATTCGCTGTTGTAATAATTGTTATAATCGCACATCGTAAGCCAGTTCAGCCAGTGTAAGAGACGCTAATGATAAGTTTTAGGGGAACACTCAACTTTTGGTAAATCATGATGGTAAATATTTTTGCAACCTGTTGTTTTGTCGTTAATTAAAATGCAAAACTCAATTTATACAAACGAATGAATATGCTGCACATTTAGTTCACTAAAAACTGATAAAAAATTTCATTATAAACATGTCTGAAGAGACACGATACGAGCTGAACAATATTTCAAATGGAAAAAAGAAGACCAAGCACAAAAATACTAAATGCTCATTTTTCCAATTTTTGCATTTTATCGCTTAATAACCCATATTAAGTACAAAATAAGTGGCATAAAAACACAGAAAAATACTACACCTGTAGTTTTCCTGTTGTAGTTGTTTCTGTGTTGCATTTTTTGTTCATTTTCCTTCCTCTAGTTGCTGTATGCTCAAACGTCTTCTCAAACAATGTATTTTTAGGTTTTTCATTGTAAGATATTTTATAAAACGATCCCACTTCTTGTTATTAAGAATTATTTTTTATTGCCAAAGTTTATTTTCCATAACTAATGAAAAGTTAGTAATTAAAATTAGAATAAAACATTGATTTTAAAGATAAATTAACAGTATAGTAAGTTCATAAACTGTATCTCGATTCTTTTCTGTTTTATGCAAGAGGTGGCACCACCATGCAACGGCATACCTTAATATTTTGAAGGTAATGGCATGTATGCTTATTGGCTAATCACTTGAAAAGTACTGGTTCAAAAATTGAGAAGTAATGATTACATTAGTCGGTAATTGATTTCCAAAAAGGGGGGAACTTAACCATCATGGCATTTTAATGTTAACAAATCATGATGATTAATGTGTCAAAAGTAACCTCATTTTTTGTAGCAATGAGGCAGCATGTCATATTCGACAATCATACAAATGTTCTCAAAAATAAGCTTTTACTGAGTGGTACTGAGTACATTTACCTGCTTCACAACATGTTAATTATGCAGACGAGTGCACTTGTTTTTCTAGCATGCATAAAAGTTCTCATATTCCATTGTTGTACAAGTAACAATTTGACATGATTAATTTAGCAGCTTGAAATGATGTTAGATGTTTGTTGGGAGGAATATAACGTCAACAGGCACTTTTTTCGAATGAAACAGTGGAAAATTACTCTGATGCATTGTATGCAAGAATTAGCTCACCTATATGTTGGAAAATTTTGTGAATTTCTGCCAGAATTTTGGGATATCACTGCCCATGTGCCTTGGCTTGTTTAAAAAATAACACTTCCAATTTTGCAAGTTTTCTTTGAAAATTTGAGATAATTACTGCTTCTGTAAGTTGGTTTTAATTTCAATGTGAATTCATTTGTTCCTAAAACATTTTGTTACAACATATGTCGTGTCTTGATTAATTATGTGCATTTAGTAAACGAATCTGGACGAAACGGATCAGAATCTGGATTTTTTTATGTAAAATTATTATTTAACAATGCAAACATTTTTAAATAACATGACTACTGAGT
Source organism: Tubiluchus corallicola (assembly GCA_030141605.1). Lineage (NCBI taxonomy): Eukaryota > Metazoa > Priapulida > Priapulimorpha > Priapulimorphida > Tubiluchidae > Tubiluchus > Tubiluchus corallicola. Next base: position 279,932 of record JAQGDQ010000158.1, read on the forward strand.
CTATATTTCAATAATCACAATCAGTAATAACATAATGTATGCAAAACAGTAACTTGTGTAATCAAATGTCAGTTGAATAAGTAATTACTGGATCTTGAAACAAAAAACCAACAATCATTAATGCACAATAAAATGAGAAACTAACAAATTACAGTTGATGTGTTTGAAGAATACATTATACAGTGAAAAGCAAAAGTATAGCTATAAAATTAAAATTCATGAGAAATATTGTTATATACTGTGACATTCAGAAAGTGACGTACATATTTGGCACCTTAATATACTATTTATCAGCTCAATTCATTACCTAGATCTTTGAAAAGTCAAACAATTCAGTAAACTGTTTCACTGAATTACTGTGCAAGTTCAAATCAATAAGTAGGTTGCCTGGGCTGAAGTGATGTTACGAGATGCAAGGTGCAATAGTGAAAATACTTTTAAGATTTTTTGTAACACTACAGCAGCTCTCAGCTAGATTGGTATCTTGGAGGTGACTAGTTTTCAAGCAGGCAAATTCATTCTTTCTGAAGTCGGTAGATGGCAGCATCTGCTAGTGCCAATAAAGAATAACTGATTATCGTAATAGCTACTACATGCTTTGTGGCACTTTTGCTGGTAAAATGAAATTAACAATACAAAAGTAGGCTTGTTGTTTACTTCACTATAATAATAGGATGCCATAACACTGCTACCACAGTACTGTATTTGCATTAAAAGTAAAAAACAAATTGTTATCAATGTATCAGTGTCTTGCTAAGTACAATGTCAACTGAAAAATAGTAACCATATTTTTCAGAACATTTTTGAGAAAAATATCTTATTATTACTGAACTTGCATAACAAAAACACTTAGTTTACAAGCACTCATTAATAATGACACTTTTCTGGACAGCAATGATACATAATATGCAACTGATCATTTTCAAACGTTATCAAACAGAAAGATTGCAAGCCACTATTGTTTCTGTTTAACAAATACAAACCTGAGCGAAACATAATTTCTGTATGTTTTACACAAGATGTAGTTTTTTGCAACAAATCATGCAAATTTTGTAGAGGCCTAGGGCAGTTCTAATAACAAAACGAAATCTGCCTGGCCTGACATGCACTCTCAAAACAAAAAGCAATTTTAACTGGTTAACTTCACCTGGAATTTGTAAACTTCATCATGCAGTATTTACCCATGTTACAGTAATTTTTCCCTACTGGTCACTATTTCGGGAAACCCAGTTCGGAAACATTCGATGATGATGATTTAGTAAACATATATATTGACCTTTGGAAGCCTGAAAAAGAATAACAACTGTTAAAAACTGAATCACCATAAGCATTCAAAAACATCATTAACAGAAGTGTCTGAGAGAATTAAATGAGAAAGTTTCCACTGATGTATTGAGCATGCATGTGAAATGGAATGCACAAGTCAACCATTTTCTTCATTGATATTCATAGGATCATAGTGCCAACAGGTAAATCGTACTACAGTACAAGTTTCCTCTGTCAACAAGTGAAATAATATGAATTCTTTTAGCAAAATGGCTAGTATCAGGAAACTGTAGATTAAAGCTACTCCTAGTGAGTAATTTCAGCAACATCATCATGAAGTCACAACATGATAGTGTGTCTTCATTACATCACGAAGCACGATAGCATGTCTTCATTATATCACGAAGCATGATAGTGTGTCTTCATTACACCACAAAGCATGATAGCATGTCTTCATTATATCATGAAGCATGATAGCATGTCTTCATTACATCACGAAGCATGATAGCATGTCTTGATTACACCACGAAGCATTATAGCATGTCTTCATTACATCACGAAGCATGATAGCATGTCTTCATAACATCATGGAGCATTACAGCATGTCTTCATTACATCACGAAGCATGATAGCATATCTTCATTACATCATGAAGCATGATAGCATGTCTTCAATACATCACAAAGCATTATAGCATGTCTTCATTACATCACGAAGCATGACAGCATGTCTTCATTACATCACAAAGCACGATAGCATGTCTTCAATACATCACGAAGCATGATGTTAGCACAATACATTAAACAACAAAACCATGGAAGTCTTATGGAAATTAGTCTTGGAAAGCATGAAGCTAACGAAAACTAAATTTATGTTCTTATTTAATTGGATTAACGTATTAACCACAAATCGTGATTAAAAATGGTTCAGTTAACATTAAGTTCATTATAACAATTATATAAACAAGTTTAGAAGTTGGTTTCTTAAAAGATTGACAGCTGAACATATAGTCCAGGTAGAAAGACTCCAAGTCTAGTGATCACCTGCATTGTTTATGTTAACAGCAAGATCTAGACAGCAGATGCAATTCAGCCAGAACAACCCAGGAAAGACATTAAACTGAATTTATATTTAGGAGGCAAGTAGAGTATCATGAAAGTTTTCATCTAAGACATGTAAACCTCCAGTGCTTGTAAAGCAACAAATAAACTCTACCTTTTGTTCGGTGAAATGGCCTGTCAAGTAGCTCGCAGGTAGAGAATCCAACCTCTCTAGATAACAAATAATCAGTAAACTTGTCTGGTTTTAGAGAAATTGCGAGGTAATTTCTGTAGACATCTTCCTGTAAAATACAAAATTTTGCAGGAAATGTATTTAATGGAACATTTGTGCTTGGAATATCAATGTTTAGGAAGTATCAAAGCAAAATTTCAAGGCATATTTTCAGCTAATTTCTGTGTAAATAAAACAGGAAAACAAAAACCAAAGCTGCACCTACTAGATGGTCTATAACTACAAATTGAGATGCAGAAATTTGTTTGGTAATCATCTGTCACAACTACACACAAAACTACTATGATAAGAATCATTTCTTGCTAATATAAAATTTATAAATACTGATTTGTACACAACATCACTCATTCACTACACTATTCACCAAGATGCTTTTGCAGCATTAAAATGCCAAGAAAAATTTTGTGAACTGAGCTTTATTGTCATATTTGTAAGATAGTAATTTTGGATATCATACGCTATACTGTAAACTGAGATAATTTTGTACACAAAACTTTTGTGTATTAAACTTCGTTGTCATATTTGCAACGTAATATTTTAATGTCAGGGACAGGGTAAACGTGAATCTAGTAATCATAAATATGTTGCATTCCTGACACTCAAAACTCTCATGCTTAATGCTGTCATTTCAAAATGTAGCCTAGGTCAAGTATAAAAGAGTGATGTTTTAAGTACATACCGTCATGTTTTTTTTCTTGACATATGACGGCCAAGCTTGAGCTTCAAAGATTAGCCTGCCCCCTGGACGAAGATGACTGTAAACTCTGCGAAAAACTCTCTTCAAACCTTCATCTCCCCAGTTGAGATGAATATACTTAGTTGTATTTAGCAGCAAAATGACATCAAACTGTGGCTGTTGCCTAGCGACAACATCATCAGATTCTAACACGTAATTTCTCTGCAAAAAGTTGTAACTATGTAAGAGCATGCGACTTTTGCAGATTTGTGTAAAGCAAAATTACAAATTATGCGTATTAGTTCAACTGTGAAACTTACGAGTTAAATGCTTAACTACTAAATTTAAAATTGATAGTATTTTCGTTATTCTGTAACAATGCTTGGACAGATTAAAACAGCTTACAAACAAGTAACGTTCAGAAAAATTTGAAAAAACTGACAATACAGTCAATTGTAAATTTAACCATAGCAATACCATTAAGTTGCATCCTACCTTTATAAACTCAATGTTATTTGGGAATTTGTCGAGGGGCTGACCTGGCAAAATGCCCGTTGCTAAACTTCCATATGTCATGTACACAGATGACGGAAATGATTTTTTGCACAAGTGCCTTGATCGACGCTGCTGAATTCTGGACTTTGCTTTGTTAATCAGTCTCCCATCAATGTCAACACCCACGACTTTCTTGGCTCCTAGATGCCGTGCAATGTGACTCGCCACATCGCCAGTGCCGCATCCAATGTCTAACACATCTTTGCCGTTAAACCATTCTCTCTTCAAGCACCTGAGCCTATGATCGTAGTTTGAAGGATGTCGATGTAATTGACTGTTGTCACAGTTGCCATACCTGAAGTACTTGTCAACAGGCCTGTATGTCCGTGTTTTTGCCCCCTCTGCAGAAGCTTCAAGACTCAGACGTTTGGCAGCTTGACTCGACGGTTGCCGATTACCACTATGTTTTCTTCGCTTTGTTTTTGGAGATATCTCATTCGGGACATTCACAACAGGTGACACAATTTCATCATCCGTCTTGAGTTGCTTAGTAACAGGCTCAGCAGCACAATCTACAGTGCCTTTACAACTTTTGCGCTTCCTCCTTATTTTGCCCGGCTTAAACGGTTCAGAATTGTTTGACTCACTTTGTAGTTGTAACACAGTTGTTTCTTTAGCTTCTACTGTTTGTTCAATCGTCAATGGCTGCGTATTCACAGTCGTTTCTTCCACAGCATCTGAATTTACTCCAGCTATCGTCTCACTACAAGTTCGTCGTCTCTTGTGTCGTTTCTTGTTTTTCTTCTTTGCATCTTTCTGCGCAGAACTCGCGCTTTCCTCTCCAGAATTCAAACCCAATGGGTCATGAATGTTAGGAGGAATAATGACCTCTACTGTTTCCTTTTTGTAAGCGGGAACAGGAACAGGAGACGATTTTGGCGTCACCGCATTTACAATTTTGCTGATTTCTTCATCGTTTAAGCTTTCCAGATTAAGCGGATCAGCAATATTTCCACCTAGTAAGAAATGGCTGGGTGAGGCTGGTTTAATAATGGAAAGATCAGTGGATCGTCTATGGTGGAAGACAGAACGACTATTACAGACATTGTAGCCGAAAGTTCCGCTATGGTGACGCTTCGATATGCGACTTGGCTGCTTAAATCGAATGTTTTTACGCGTTTCATTAATACCTGCACCTGAAGGTGCCGAGTTGACATCTGCTGACATAGTCACCAGTCTACACAAATTTGCACTGGTGCTGACGAGTCTATGGGGTGAACGATACAATCTATGATCAGCTTCCGATGATTAATAGTTCTTTATAAAAAAGTTTACTCACTGTAAAACAAAAATAATAGCAATAATCATTATATTAGAAAGCATTATTAAATTCAAGTTCATTTACACATGTATAGACAGTATAGAAGCCTATACAGAGCCTACAGTATAGAAAATTATGCACTAATTATGTATTTACAAAGAAGCCAAAGTAAGGAATAGACAGACCTGCAGAAAAGAAATAGATACAGTAACAGACAGCTAAGTTTTTATACACTTAACTATCTGTTGCTGTATCTATTTCTGTTCCACAGGTCTGTTTATTTATTACTTTGGTTTCTTTGATAATACATAATTAGTGCTTAATTTTCTATACTGTAAGCTCTGCCTATATAAACTGGTTTGTTGTTTGTATGGTGTACCACTGATGATGACAGCTGATTGCTGTCGAAACATTTGGACATGTTTTTAAACTGTTGCAAACTAAAGTTTTTTTATGAAGTTGTGTTGTTTTAATAATAAATGAATTACAAATCATTTAGCACAGCAGTAACATACTACCAAATGGCTGTTCTTATTAAAAATTACACCACTTGACCACCGTCACATGAAATGGAGAAAAAGAGACCGCAGGAAAGCACAAAATAACATTGATTCGAAAAAAAATCAATGAGTAACTTTGCCAAGTTTGTTAATAGGCAATTCCAAGCTTTGTAGACAAATGTTTCAGTGTTCGGTGGTGGTTATAAGTTTGGACAACAATTGCCATAAGTGTATTATTTTAAGAGTTCATTCATTTCTACACTGGATCTTACAACAATATCACTAAAATACAGATAATAATCCAGTAAAGTAAATACAGATACAATATAATATATCCAGATAATACAAGTAAAGAGTCTTTAGGAGCTAGCACATACACAATAGTTTTGAAGCATACAGTTTGATCATTGGGTTCGATTTCAAATTTGGAGGTGCTATGCACAAAAGACGATAATTCTTCTTCGTAATATAATGTGTACACTTCAATGGCAACGAAATTTGATGACAGCAAGATCTAAGGTGAGCTTAGGTTTAATTTACAAGCTCAGCCAAGTTGTGGTACGTGTAATTGCACCTGTCAGAGTAAGAAAGTAATTAATTTTTTATTATTAATAAAAACAGAAGATAAATAACTAAAACATTTATACAAATAGAAATATTTCGAAAAAATTAAGTGTCAGGAAATAAACGTATAGCTCATGGGGTCTGATGGGGTTTGAATCATTTCTTAGTTGAATTTAATATATAAGCCTACAAACACATTTTCATTTGGTGTGTATAAAATTGTACATGCTAACGTCCCTGCCACATCTGAAGTGGCAGACTATTAGAAAACATGGATAATGAATTATACATCTACAGAATTTTTTCAGGATTAACAAAAAGTGTTTAACACAATATCATCTGACAAATTAAAACACTACGCAATAAACGACATATGGCACTTGTACTTCACTTCTTACCTTTCTAAAGGAAAATAGTTTACAGAGCACAATCAAATTAAAGATGGCCAATACTGCAGTTGAGGATACAGCACGGGTGCTATATGGCCACACAAAAATGTCCTGCCAACTTGTACTAACATTAATACACTCGTATCTCGGTTTACCAGACCTTGCTTTTACGGATATCGGAAGAATTGGACAAAATCTGGGCTGTTAAAAAGTCTCGCACACTCAGATACAGTCCACCGTTTCATGAGGTGATCGCTAGTTGGTGGGCCATCACTTTGTTTACAGCATGTGTAGAAATAATATATAGTCAGTTATGATGCATTATTTGAGTCATTTGTCGAGACTTATCGCTGACCGATAACTTTCAGTTCCTCCACTATCGGATATTTTATTATAAGTTCATTTCATGAAGCTTATTAAATTGTTCACAATATTTGCGTATTTTTTGGTATTTGTTTCGTTTTCGTTAGCTTTTTGTTAAAATATCTTGCAGTCTGCCACTGCGGTCTGCTCAGGAACAACGTGACTGCATAGCCAGGCTATGTAGATTTTTAACCAATCACAGCCTAGGAACACGACACAGCAGATCAATTTCGTAAACAAGGAAAACGTCCGAAACTTACGGCCAAAACAACAAATACGATATTTGTGCGTAAAAGTAATAACACTTAAAAGGATGATTACGTAACCCAGTAACTTAAAAGTACCAAGAAAATTAATAATTACTTCAAAAAACTGTAGAGATTTTACGTTAATAATCACTGTACAGCAGCTGCAGCTGTGGATAGTCAAAGACGGTGTCTTCTTCTTCTTTCGATAACTAAGTCGACACGCTATTGGCGCACAAAACGCAATTACAAGGACACGCACAAGGTGTGTAGACTGTAGAGATACATTGGGCGCCGAAAAAAGCCCATGTTTATACTATAGGCCATAGCCTATAGCTACTATCATGCTAAAGGGTGTTAGGAGTTTTGTGAGTGTGGCCATGTGTCCCGTTTAACCAGGCTGAAAAATAAGCAATGCATAGGCAAAATCCTTATCGATTAACAGGTTCAATTTCTTATAGTTTTACTGTTCAACAAGGAGAACATCTTCGTCATTGTGTCGTGTTAAGCAACAATCATCCCAGCTTTGCCATGTTAAAAAATAACAGCAGTTCCTTACAATTATACTAAAATCACATGTTCATACTAAGTTTTGTAGATGACATTTTGGCGCAAGTGATTGAAATAATAATTGATTTTGAGCGTTTACAACCAAAAATGGTTATATTAAAACAACATTAACCAGTTTGTAACAGATCGACGGTGTTTCCATGATTTTTTTCAGAATTGCAAAAGGATTGCTATCCCTTTATGTAAAAAGTGAGATTATACGTCACTTTTGAAAATTTACTGGGCAATTCATGTTGAGCGATTTCCAAAACCATAATGATAGTGGTTGACCGATTTTCGTGATTTCTCAACATTAGTTTTCAGGAATCATTTATTTTAGGAATCAACTTGTGATTTTTTTAGTACACGTACTTTAACATTTTCTTAGTTAACAATCATACTGGCTTTGACTAGTTGACAACATTTTAACACTCTACTTATACTGCTTTTGCTTCAGTATGCTTCAAGCTTGAGTCATATGAAGCACTTATATGTGATTCAATGGCAAGGCTTGCCACGGTATTGAGGCTTGTGGCAAAACCGGAGCTCCTTTATCAAGCATTTCCTCCCATGATGATTCACTAACTCAGCAGAGCCTCCTTAGCTGCAAAAAAGACGGTACTCATCCTTTCTAAACGACGTAACGAGCTAGAGTCAGCATTGTGTCCGATGAGTATTGAACCAAAGCTGCAGTCACGAACCATTCATTGATCAATTAAGTAAGGCTTTATTTAAATTCGTTGTGAAATAAACAAACAAGCAAGCAAACAAACAAACAAACAAACAAACAAACAAACAAACAAACAAACAAACAAACAAACAAACAAACAAACAAACAAACAAACAAATGAACAAACAAACACACACGCAAGCAAGCCAGCAAACAAACAAATAAATAACGAAACAAGCTATCTGTGCCACAAAGAAAAACATATCTCTTACGACATTAACACCACCTAGTACACTGAATAAGATAAGTACTCTCTGACACTCTCAATGCACTGCTTTGTCCGCTGATACAATAATGCAGGCTGATACGTAATCAACGCAATACATAAACCATCAAATTGCTGGAAACGTGTTAGAATGATTGATTTTTACCCATGCACTGACAGTCAATCTCGCGTAGTGTCAACATGCATTTGTAACGACCAGCTTAGCATATATCTTTGTATTTGTAACTAGATTTAGTTATTACTAACTAAACTTCGTTGTAGAATGAGATATGTTTTTCTGGCCAATGTAAACTTTACGGTAGTATACGTAATTTAGTTCGGGCTGTATAAAATTGTTGTTTATAGCTGTTCACTTTAGTTATGCGCATAGGTCAAAACTAGGGTAAACTCGTCGAACGGATATGCAAATACAGGTTATCCTGCTATAGTGTTATTGAAGCCAGACTATTAGACAACCGGCTTTAGAGGTCTTTTCACAGAGATGTGTAGAGAACGACGTGGCTCTTTGCAAGAGAGACTTGCGGGCTGGCGCTGATCGAAATAGAATAGCCCATGATTCCATGAGAATAATAGTCTTCAAATTAGGGGGCTGTGTAACGACCAGCTTAGCATATATTTTTGTATTTGTAACTAGATTTAGTTCTTACTAACTTAACTTCGTTGTAGAATGAGATATGTTTTTCTGGCCAATGTAAACTTTACGGTAGTATACGTAATTTAGTTCGGGCTGTATAAAATTGTTGTTTATAGCTGTTCAATATACAAACCAGGTGTTACACTTTAGTTATGCGCATAGGTCAAAACTAGGGTAAACTCGTCGAACGGATATGCAAATACAGGTTATCCTGCTATAGTGTTATTGAAGCCAGACTATTAGACAACCGGCTTTAGAGGTCTTTTCACAGAGATGTGTAGAGAACGACGTGGCTCTTTGCAAGAGAGACTTGCGGGCAGATATAATGCTGGACAGTTTTTTTAGAATATGTTTTTGTGTCTTTGCACATAAGTCGTGCAACTTTAGCTGGCTCTACCTAACGCTAATGTTTAATGAAAGTTCCAACTACGTGTTAGTGACTATTAGGGCAGTTCTAGTATTGAGCCCAGTTCACCATTTATTTTACATCGAGTTACATTGTGACATCTGACGTGAAAAACCAAACTACCAATCTACCAACGCAGGACGTTTCCGGGAATGACTCCCATCTGCTTATGACTTCGCAGTTCAGCTATGCTCTAAACACCCGGGTGTGCACACGGATGTTGTGGATCCGCCACCTTCGTCGTCGTGCTGCCGCCGATAAGTATTGCTGACGTATACTTTCATTGATGCTGAGACTGTAAGTGATAAATTCTCGTTTCTTTTGTTTAACTACTAGGCCACCGCCTGTTGCTTCCTTTTGTACAACGATACTTGCTTCGACTGGCAGTGGCTGGTAAAACTAAGACTCAGTTGAAAGTGCTGATAGCTTACATATAAACCTCGTGTGGATGGAGCTTTACTTTATGGACTTAATATTAGCAAACACTGGTGAACTATTAGATTATTATTTTTAGCCAAAGAGAATTTTTGGGTATTGTTTGTGGCATCTGAAAGTATTATCGGTCAGTAAATTTTGAGTAGTGTAGCAACACATGTTTATTGAAATGGTACCCGGGTACAAATTAACTGCTGTCACTTGGTTTGAACTAATTTTATATTATCAACATTTATGAATATTAAAGGCTTATCTTATCATAAAAACTGCATAAAATTAGTTTCAGGTTTTGTGTTCAAGAAATATATTGAGTAAAAACTAAGTAGTATGACACACGCTACCAAACAATAAGAGCGCTGATTGCTCATACTTGATTGTGAGATCCGCCCCACATTACAGCATTCATGTATTATATTTACAAAATCTTTTAGTTCGGTAACTTGGTAATGTGACGCCCATGATCACTTGACATTGTGCAAGTTGTGATCCAGCCACAACAGTGCTAACTTAATGTAGGTGATTTTGGCTGGACAGCCTGGACCGGAACCTAGCTTATGCTGGATGATATCGTAACAAGACCTTGAATCTTCTGATTTGTCTTAGCTACGTTTAGGTATGTTTAGCTATACATATATGAAACATACACAGAACGTACACATACTCTGCAATGAACGTAGCCTATTAGAGCGAATTAGTATTTGAATTCAAGATGACGGCATTGACGTCATTTCTAAACCACGGTCTTGAGCCGAGCGAGTCCATCGACCAATAATTCGAGTCGAACACAGAAGTTCGAAGTTGGCCGACGTATTTCTGCCGTTTATTTTCAGTTACTGCAACTTCAAGTTCGACTCGAACTATAAGTCGATGGACTCGCTGAGCTCAACACCGTGGATTAGAAATGACGTCAATGCCGTCATCTTGAATTCAAATACTAATTCGTTCTAATAGGCTATGTTCTTGCAGAGTTTGATAATGATCCATTGGTGGAGCTTTAGGCTTTTCTCGAAAATGGTGTTACAGTATTATCATCGATAATTCATCATGGTAGAACAAAAATTCGATTCCGTCATCCGATGCAGAATTTTGTTCTAGTAGGCCCCTATATATCCATAAAAATTCACGATGCTCCATTGCGAACTGGTGAAACCTCACACTGTTTTCGAAAATGGTATTACCACTAGGTACCGTCTTGACTATGAAATGGCAGATAGAAAGTATGATTCTGTCAGGCGAGTCTAGTCTGAGCACGCTTGCGAGCTTAAATATGGTGTTTTCCAAAATATGGTGTCATCGCCGCCGCCTTGAATTCAAAATGGCGGATCGAAAATCCCACTCCGTCTGTTTTGTTTTTCGGACGAATATATATATATATATATATATATATATATAATTCTTTATTCGGTAAGGAGTAAAGGCCATTTAGTAAGGAGGATCAAAGTTTTATTGATTTGCTCAAGATGTGCTCAGATTGAAATGGGGTTACTTTTATGGGCGCCCTGTAAAACGGCCCCAATAAAAAAAACCAAAAAAACTTAAGATTGACCAAAAATGATCTCCAACAGGCCACTAATGTATTCCAGCACTCAAACTGTTTGTATGCGAGTTGTCATATAAACTCCTCTCAGCTCCCACAGTAATATAATATGTATTTATTTAGATGAAGACAATCACATGGCTATTTGTTATAACTTCCAGGTTGGGAAGTATTAGAAGCATTCTGCAGGCAAGGAAAACATCTGAATGGTGAAACCTTTGACCATAGTGATTATCAAAATGGTAAGTTTTACGATTTTGACGATTGTATCACAAGCGATTGTAGCTAAAATATATTAAAACGTCAGAGTTTTAAAGCAGCTTTTTTAATTTTATCAGCTTAACTTTTTCTGGGATGAATATTCCTTATCATCTTTGCATGAAATCAGGTACTCAAACAGGTTACTAGTGCACAAATGAGGTACGTACTTATATTTAAAAAAGTAAATGTCCCGTATAGGTTAGCCTTAACAACCATGTCATCGCTGGCCTTTTGATGCGTTGTGGGGATGGGTGGACTGAACTATCAGACTAGAGCGTCTTTATGTCTTAATACTCCCCTGAAGTCTCTGATCAGTTCTGCAAAATGTAATGGTAATGGATAAACACCCGCTGAAGAATTAGCAATGGATGCCTGTAGACATGCTAGAAAAGTAGAAAGTTATTGCACACAAAAACGTAGTTTCAGTTTCTGACGTTTTACTTTAACACGTATGTTGTACAAGGTATCATCAACTTTAAAAACAAAAATTTAAAACTTATTTATTTAAAATTTAAAGAACTTAAACAATGTGAAACAAAATGAAAATATCTTCTGCCCCGCCAAAGTAAGATGACATACTGCAAAATGTCAGTTTTGAGTAACTTGAATTTAAAGTTAATTAGTATGTCAGCACATACTACGCAACTACAGGAATAATTTCTTAGGCTAATTAACGTATACTTAATTGAAGTACCGCTTCCTCGGGCGTTTTATTGAAATGAGGTTTCATAACTTCGGGAAGTCAACTTTGTGATACTATAGACAGATAGACGAATAGACGGACGGGCAGACGGACGGACGGGCAGACGGACGGAGGGACAGACAGACAGAGAGACAGACGGACGGACGGACGGACGGACGGACGGACGGACGGACGGACGGACGGACGGACGGACGGACGGACGGACGGACGGACCGACCGACCGACCGACCGACCGACCGACCGACCGACAGACAGACAGACAGACAGACAGACAGACAGACAGGTGACTAGGACGTAGGTAGGCAGGTAGAGAGACAGATAGAAAGCTAAGCAGGCTGGCAGGCAGACAGGTGTGTATAGGAAAGTAATTAAAAGCTATTGTACACTAAACACTTGTAAATTTTGTATTTGTAGCCGAATCATAGATATTTGAACATGATTAATACATCCAATGTTTTTGCATCAGTGTTAGAAAAAGAAAACTTGTTGCAATATTATAAATTTGATAGTAACATTTAACAGGGGGCCACCTATTGCTCTTTTGCCTCCGTTGCTTCTCCCTTTTCTTTGTATTATATTATAATACTATGTAGTACTCCCTTTTTCAAGCACCTTACGGGTTGGCACCTGCATACATCTCCAGCTTATACATATATTTAATACAGCTCACCACATGACTAAAATTCAGTGTTTGTAATTTGCTTCGAGTACACCGCATACAATATTTTACTATTAAAATGGTCTTATTTAAACATAGGAAATTTTTACACGGAAAATTTCCAAAAATCACAACAGGTTTATCAATTTCTAATGCATTGCTTGTATTTTGCGCCCACCATTGTTTGAAATATTCCCATGAGAGTTTTCCTTTATTACAATCCCACAGTATGTGTAATATGGTTTCTGTTACCGAATTGTCAGAATCAACTTTATTGATTTTGAATAGAAAATATTTTGTGGGTAGTATTCTGTGCAGACACTAAACTGGTAATTGTCTATTTTTCGGATCTTTTGTACCTTTGAAAGAAAGCATATACGCGTTTTTCCAATTTTATATTATAATTTATGAATTTTCCTCCCATTTCAGTTCAGAAATTGGCGGAAGACTTTTTTGAGATAATAACTTTTTATACACAATCGATGTTTTAAAGTCGGCATGGGATACAAGTTTTTCAGTTTCGCGATTGTCAGTTTCCGCTCTGCACAGTTTAACACCCGCATTTCGAATATCATTTCGCCATCTATTTGGAATTGCACTGACAAGACTGTAAGATTGAAGAAAATCAACTTCAATTGCAAATTTCTAATGAACTGATCACGTGACATTATAGTTCCATTATCATTCATTAAATCGTTGACGTATAGTACATTGTTTTCAATACTTGTTGTACAGAACTTACGGGTAACGTAAGGCTTTATATTATTATTATACCGCAATGTCTGTTTTAAATAATGCGTTAGAGTCATTGGATTTCTTAATATTTCACACCAGCATATAATTACTTCTTGCTAGAAGGGATTCCCAAGCATTACACTCTTCTCTACTAAAAAGCTTTTTCCATTTTCCAAAATTGGATTCTATTCAGTTTTTCTAAGAATATTTTTGCTATCTCTTGCCAAGTTCCATTTGTTGTCATTAACCCGTGAGTCCACTCAGGGCCTATTTCAGCCTAAGCGAGGCCCGGGGAAGTATCCCCACTTACCCCCCCCCCTGAAATAGGCCCTGAGTCCACTTATATTTCAAGGATTTGGCAAACGACTTCAAATCCACCATATTTGCACCACCTTCTGAAATTTCGGACATGAGTGTTTTTCGTTTAACTTTTTCTCGTTTACCACCCCAAACAAACCTATATGTTAATTTCTCAATGAATTTAAATTTTCCACAATTCACAATGGGGAGGGATGACAACAAATGGATTATTTTTGACAACATTAATGATTTAAAAACAGTTATCCGCCCAAAGATCGCAAATGATTGCCAGGACCAAATTTTTATAAGATTTCGAATTTCCACAAGTTTATATATCAAATTCAGATCAAAAATATTCTCCAAATTATGTAGATCAAATTTTATTCCCAAAACTGTTAAGATATCATTCGCCCAGTTCAACTGTAAATTTTTACAAACACGTGCTTGGGAACCCCTTAAGGCACCAAACCAAATTGCCTTTGTTTTATTACATTTCATTTTTAACCCAAAATTATTTACTATACGATGGGCTGTAAATACTGAAGTAGATGAACCTTTGAGAATAACTGCGGTATCATCCGCTAATTGGCTTAAGACTATTTCGTTGTTATATACAGATAATAGTTGTGACTGTCGTGTTGTTTAATTTAGCGTAGTTTAGCTTAGACAGTTGTCCTGCGTGAGTCGAATGCTGGCGAGCGTGCTTACGTTACAGGCGGGGGGGGGGGGGGCGAAGCGATAGACCAATATGTCTGACGTCAATTAAAAGAATATCTCGTCTGCTCTATTGATCTAAATCGTCTAGATGCAATCGGGTTTCATCCAATTCTCTCTCTAAACGTAAAATGACGGCCGTTTGTTTCTGCTTCCCACTTTCTAGGTTTCGCATTTTTTTTATTTGCCTCTGTCAGATTCTCAAATACTGTACTTAACTGCGCGTATATTCCGTCATATTTATTAGACGTGAACTGTTGACTGGCTATGAGCTCACTGACTTCACTTTGTATGGATAAGACACTTTGTTGTAGACTAAGCACTGACTGAACCGATTCAGTAAGAAGTGACAGTTGTTTTAAAACTTTAGTTAGTATCTTACAACATTGAACACAGCCTTCCGTACCATGACACGAATTTTCATAGTTTTAATCTACCGTAGTTTCTAAATGCTCGCTATTATTTACTTCAGGCTCGGAGTCCACACTCGAACTTTTGTCCATTCTAGGTCTTTTTTGCACTTGCTGCTTCTAAGAATCCAAAGTTGACTGCATATTGCATATTATCACTATAAACTTTTCATTTGCAAAACATTCTAGCCCTCAAGAGCAACAATTCTTTGGGAAGAGCCAAAATTGTCAACATATTACTCACGCATGCGCAATCGTGTCATCTGTTCTTGTAAAACTTTAGTTTACTGGCTATAGCTTTTAGTTCAATTACTGTTTTGACCTGTTGTTCTTTATCGCCGCGGGCAGGACGACATATTAGCATGCCTAGTCAACCTCTGTCAATTGGTACCACAGTTAACGGTTACTTTAGGTTCGTTCAACCGTTAATTACCGCTGTTTCGCAACTTGGCTGGCCACGTCTGCTTGTCCTGATGCACTCTTAAAGCTATTGCTTAATACTTATACAGTTGTACTTATAGACCTAAGAGAGGGTGGTGACTCTATAACATGACCGAAAAATGTTGTATTATAAAGACAGCCTGTAGGAATTTGTACGTTTCAGGGCTCCGTCCTCTCTATCAACAGCTCTTTGTACACAGATGTAATTACAAAACAGTTGTACCGCATATGCAGCCACCAACATGTAAGTGACTGAAAACGAAACGGTTTTTTTGTGTATGAAATTGGCAACAAGGATGTGTGGTTTTTTTCACTTTCATTTTCTGGAGGTTCTTGCAGTTTTGGCCGTTCAAAGTACATCACTGGAAGGTATGTTGCGCTACGTTCCTGTTTAGCACTACTTAAATTAATCCAAATAAAAAATACAAAGACAGATAGATAAATAGTTAGATAGTTAGATGGATGAATGGGTCTCTAGAATTCCTTGGTCTTTCAAACCAATATGTAACCTCGTCACCATATCTGCAGTAGACGCGATACTGCTAACATATTATGAGCAACTGTTCTTGCAGCCATCTTGAAATCCTTAATGGCAGTTATAAGGGCTTTTAAGCATTAGGTGTGGATTCGTTGAAGCCAAAATCATCGTCTGATCAAATCTATTAAGTTGGCGGCAGCCATTCAGTGCCGACTATCTTGAAAAAGGTAGCAAATTTGGATGATTTTCGATTGGCAGATAATAACAATAAACAAAACAAAAATATTAATAACATTAAAACTGTCACAAATGGCATGATTTTAACAGAATTTAAAGCCGAAAAAGCCCCAGATCATTTTTGCCATTTCGAAAAAAGGTTGTAAAATTGAGCGGTCACCATTCACAGATGTCTACGCAATTTTTTATGATGACTGCTGGCTTCTTTTATAAATTCAAAAGTTCCTATGGAAGTTAGTTCAGAAACTGGATTACGTGGCTATCAGTGATACGTGCAGGTAAACAGACTCTCCGGTGTACAGCAAGCTTTGTTTGCACCAGTCATCGTTGAAACATCGCCATTAAAACTTAGGATCCGCAGTGTCAAGTGCTCCTCTGAGAATTTTGAGCATTAATCCTGGTAATGTGTTGACTTAGGTAGAATATGTGACTGTTATGCGAATTATTATGTAAGATTATTTTATTGGTTTTCCAGTATAAAGCCCAAAAAGCTGCATGATACAGCAGGTTAAAATTTAGACTATAATTTCAAAGAACAATTAACCATTTGCAGCACTGATTTGGCACTGAAAGTCACAAATTTTGCTTGTAGACACAACAGACTGCTCTTTAATATTCTACTAACACGATCTCGCACGGGAATTGATATTTTGTCTTGTTTCTTTGTTGAAACTGCTATGGATCTACGGTTACAACATTCAGTCACAGGCCACAGTTCTGGAATCGAATTTTACGTAATATAATTTCAAAATTTATACCTTGAGTAAGAAACACATAAATGTTTTTTAACATAATGCAAGTTAAAATTATTACATTTTTTTCTTAAAAATTATTATTAGATGTGATGAAAATTTTAAGCAGTAGGCCTAACTATTAACAAATAGCCAGGCAGAGCTGTTTTTGTCTTTTTTATTGTTTTTTATCGAAATTTTATAGGATTTTATAGACATTTCTTCATAAACGATGTAAAAGCTGCATAATTATTTGAACTCGTTAACGTTTTGGTCAAGTTTAAATTACAATTAATAAGACAATGCGAGTCTGTAAAAGATCACAATGCGTCATCTATCTACAAAAAGAACATCTAAGTTCTACAACATTCAAAGATGTTTTATTGGATCCTGCTACTGACTTTACAGTATCTCCACAACCAAAGACAGGCAGCCGCGCTATTGGTGGACGGTAGTGGTACTGTTGGTGTCGACATCAGTTGTGGTTGTGGTGATATTGTTATGGTGTTCCTGTTTGGAAGTGGTGTTACATTTACCAATCTGACGTGGTGTTGGTGGTGGCGGTGGTGGTGGTGGCGTGGGCAGTGGCAGTGGTACATGCCTTTAAGAAGTTATCAGCATAAATTTTGCTGTTTTTTCAGAAAGAAATGGTGACTTTTCATCTGTTATCAAGCTTCCTAGTCATCTTTTAACTGCTTACTGGAATCAATCATTGTCAAGTGTATGTCCACGAGGGATACCGGCACTTATTCCAAGTCTTTTTTCTAATGTCGAACCTGTAATCAATCACGCTTTACCTGGACAAATAGGTATTTCATTACTTGCTCTCTAAAATAGAAATTTTTTTTTTCTGAACTTTTTTTAAACATGAATAATAAATGCAAACTCATTCAATTCTCTGAAATTCATTTCAATAACTGGGCATTTCTGCAATTATTACATCTTTGTAGAGGATTTACTTCCATAACTGTTTTAATTCCTCCAAATGTTTTATGTCAAGGTAACAAAGTCGATAGTCGAGTATTAGATAAGGAACGAGTTTTTTTTACATTTGTGCCACATGTACTTCTTGAATTTAAAAGAAATTCCATCAGATGTGAAAAAGCGCGAATGTTATAAAACTATAAAAACCTATATTTATATATGTTTAATTGCAAAGTATATCTTGCAAGTATATCTTGCTACTATTGCCATTATTGTTCCTGTAATTTTGTTCTTAAGGCTGCTGATGCTGGAGCTCTTATTGATGTTTTAGCATCACCACCTCTGCCACCATGTCGCGCTGAGCACCCACGCGCGGAATTGCTCTACCAGAAATTTTTCAGAAAATTTCCGATTTTTGCGCGAAAGCGCGTGCGGTAGTTCCTACAGTTACACTAGAATGACATTTTCGATAAGTTATGTTACAATTGATAATGTAATAAGTGTTCGGCATTTGTATAAACGGAAAAAAATTAACACACATTGTTATAAAAATCAGCTGATAATGTAATAACCCGAAGTTTAACACATATTGTAACGTCACAAAAACGAATAATGTAATAAAAAATTATGCAATAACTAGCTGAATTTATATTATTTATATAAGTGTATTTTTGTATGTTTGTTGACTCATTGGGCTGATGGTAATGAGTTGAAGATGGTTGTGATGCCAATGAGACGAGGCGCTAAAACCAGGTTGACGTGGTTCATGACTTGGGCGACTATCCGAACATGTCTAAATGTCCAACATTCGCCAAACGTGCGTCAAACAACTACAAAAACATTCGCGGGTGTTTGTTATTGTAGCCAAAAGGTAGTCGGCTTCGGAAAAAATTTAAGATGTTTAAAGTTTGTCCTCGGAGTCGCAAAACTCACCGCTTCGCCAAAACTTTGCCACATTATCATAAAGTTGTCGTAACCTGTACGAAACGAGCGCAAATTATTCGCGAAGTCCAACAACAATATCAAAATTCTCAAAACTTGGTGAACATTTGCGACGCTTTTGAGAATTTTGCGACGACTTTGCGACAATTTTGCAGCAATTTTACGAAATACATAAATCTTTTATTTTTCATTATATTTACATAACGTAAATCCCTCTAATTGCGGGTAATCTGACAAAAATTAAATTACGATTGTATAAAACTTGACAAACAATGTCGAAAACGTATCACATCTGAAGTGTGAGGTAAGGTTAGTAAATCGTGGGTGGAGTTTTGCATAAAACAGTGTATTAGGAAAATCATTGATAAGATTACAGTATATGTAAAATTAGCTATGTACACGAGGGAGTATGCGCAAGGAGGAATGGTTAATTTCTGGATGACAGTTTTAAAACGGATGTGCCAACAAATTAAATATCAACTTTATGTTGATTTACATACTAATCAATGTGCACAATTATTTGGGCTATACTGGCTATGCGCTCAACATAGTGATAAGATTATGATCTACTACACAGATCTAAGTATCAATAATATAGAAGCATGTTTTTGATATTGAACTCATTTGTAGTTCCATCAAATATATCGCCGGTATTTTTGTCTCTAAAACGATAAATGTTCTTTAAATCCATACTTGGAATTGCGGCCTGCATGCGTGCTCGTAGATCATTTCGCACAAGAGGGCAACTGCACACCAAATGGTGCCATACTCGGCATTTCCTTGTATCCGATGGTCTGACAGTATTGAAAAATGTATTGCAGTCTCTTGCCAGTAACAAGTTCAGTGCCACGGTTTCGGGTTTTCTACCAAATTTCCCGGTTGGCAGCTTCGAGAGGATGTAGAAATAGTTTTGCTCCATCGCACGGAAATCCTGCTAGCTTCTTTCTATGCTGGATGTTTGTGGACCACAACATAGATGAGGAAACTTTATTTCGTCTTCGTTAAATGGTATCTGTTCACCACCTTCATATTCCAAAACCAAAAATTAATTTACTATACATAAGAAAATTGTACCTAGTAATATCAATTCTTTTAGTTATTACATTATCGGTTAGAATTTTTCTTATTACATTATGCGTCGCTGTGGTGTAACAATACGCGTTAGACTTGAGGTTATTGCATAATGCGTTTTTGGGGTCCTTAGGTTATGCGTCGTTAAGTTTTTTATTACATCATCGGTTAATTTTTTACATTATGCATTGATTTTATTACATAATGCGTTAATTTTTCGGGCTGTAATAAGCTAGCTTTGCTGCAGAATTCGATACCAAAACAATTTAAACTTTATAGACTGCGTTGTCCATCTAGCCAAGCAGTTTATAACACTGAGGTAACGAACTTTAAGTTTTTTCACTGAGTCACTCTTCATAGTTTGAGTGCAAATCATAAACTTTTATTTCTGCTCTTTATTTAAACTGACATAAAATTTATTACTATAATTGTAACTAAAGCGCCTAAAGCACGAAAATGAAATGTTTAATAGCTTTAGAGGCCTCATTTTTTTCAAATTTTTACCCTTCGGCTTTCATAAAGATCGTAACAATCCTGGTTACATCATGATACACCATTAAATGATAAGTAAAAAATAATAATGCAAACGTTTTGTTGTCTTATATTATACCTTATATCTAACCATGAGTACGTATATTACAAAATGTTATTAACTGTAACCATGCACACATATTAACATTTCTCCAAAAAAATGGATTACTTATGTAGGTTAGCGTTCTTGAAATAAGTAAACTCAGTTTGCCTAATGTATGTAAGCCTATGTTTTCGTGGAAATGGAAAATACGAACATTTTACTTAGAATATGGAAACTTAAAATAAACACTGGATTCTGGATTCCCTTTTTCACAAACGGCGGGGTTAATTTGTAGGCCGTCAACAAAGGCCCACTTGTAAAGCGATAGCCATCGGAATTTTTTATCTCTTAAAGGTGCACTCTTGATGGCAAGCAAAAGCTAGGTTTGTAATTTGATCTTAATTTTTATATATTCAGATTTAGATATTACAGTTAACATAGTTGTCATATAGAAAGCACAATTAATAGTGTTAGTTAATGTGATGTCCAGCCTGTTTGTTTTTGTCCACTTCGAAATTTGAGAGCATATGTATATAAAAATAATAAATATCTATATATTTCTTTTTCACGAATAGCCATTGCTGTTGCTTCAGTAACACAAAAACTGTGTGATTGTGTCAAACAGATATGATAAACGAGAGATTAAAATCTTATAATTTTATGCTGAATAATGTTAAATGTTGTTTGTTAAGCAAGAAAGAAGTAATTGAGTAGTTTAAATTTAGTGTAGGTTATGCGAGGATATCTCACGAAAATCGAACTGTGACAGTATTTCTTCCAAGCGGCAAATTTCCTTGTGACAAAGCTTCTACCCGACAGAATTCCTCACGAGGAATTACGCGAAGAAAATTCATATTCAAACGTCTACAATTTACCTAATGTTCATGCAAAAATTGCAGTTTTATTGCTAAATCCTTCCAACCTTTTTCGTGAACGTTGAAATAAGCCAAAGCTCATAGAAGGCCTGGTCTTTCCTTTAACTCAGATAAAATATCTATTTGATATGTTATATGTTCCTTTATAGTCGAAGAGTTGCCAAGTTCTACTAGAAAGCATATAATCTGGAAGGTAAAGCCAAGTAGGGTTCCTATGGTCAGACACATAGTTCAACATTCAAAGTTTGCCTTAACAGGTGAGATAGCACTAATTTATTTCAAGTTACTTTGTTCTGAGTTTTACTAAGTTGTTTTAGAAAATCGTTGATGCTGAGTTGCAAAACACCTGTTACATGTTTGCCATTTCTGTGAGTAGTGCAGATGCATCAGTGGTGCAGATGCATCAATCCCCGCAAGAGTGGGGGTGGCAGCATCAAAGTCATGCAGAAATATATGTTTGAAAAAAGTCAAGTTGCTGGAGTACAAAAGCAACAACAAAAATATCATCATCATGAGTAAATGGTCACATATGACTGAGCCAAGCATAGTTCTCACCATAGATGCCATCCAGGGTGGGGAGGAAGAATACTGGATGAAAAACTTGGTAATTAACGAAATAGAAACCATAAGTACATCCCAAGTACACCTTCTCACCCCTGGCATCAAGTTCCAAACTACAAGTTATCCACTTCAAACGACCCTACCAGAGACATACATGGCACCACCTAGCAAGATCAAATCAGAAGTGAAATACATTTGGAAAAGCACACCAATAAAACAGCTAAACAGAAGAAGACAATGACCATCACATTTTTAAAGGGCAAGTTGATATTTGCAAGTAAACTGATTATGCAAAAGTTCTGAATGTAGTTTTCAAGTTTCTCCGATTATTTGTTTTCTTTGATGACTGACCAATAAAATGGCTGCTCAGCAATTATCTGAGACAGTGGCTGCAGGGCTTGCATCTGGCATAGAAAAAAATTACAAACGTGATAGCAAAAAATGCAACGGCCACCAGTATCACACTCCTAATGAGCAATTTATACTCACTTAGCAAGCCAATCTGTAAGCGGCACTGTGGCCAGTTTTCTCAGTTATATAATATCTACATATATATGCCTAGGCTAGTCAATATATATATATATATATATATATATACATTATCGTAAGCTTACATGTGAATAAGGTGTCATAGGATTATTGATTTTTTATTACTGTGCATCCGAGCTCATGTATATATATATATATATATATGTATTTTGCATATAATCTCACATTTAACCGCATTTTATTGTAATCTCTTAATCACACATAGGCTTCGTAAACACATTTAATCACTGTTACTCTATATATCTGCATTTAATCTTCCATATTTACATATGACTGTATCTAACTGCCATTGTAACAATATTTATCCTTGATTAGTCAGGGATATAACGGCGTTGTACTAGAAAACGTTCGTCAAAGTAGCAGTTTCTCACAACACAAAAACAAAGTAAAGTCCACGTAAAAAACTGAAGTTACTGAACAGATCCACGGACAGCTTTGGTTTACACGCACGTCACGTAACGGCTGCTGTGGTGCACTTAACCATTGACCTGCAGCAACTGCGCGTGCGGATAAAGAAACTATGAAAAGGCTTATTGGGCATGGTCAAAGGGCGCTTAGCACGTGGGAGTGAGCTAGCTTCTTGCTACCTATGTCATTATTACCTGTTACATAATATCAACGCAATCGTTTATAGTACTGAAAATTGGACTTTGAATGTTTCTTTGTAGAGGGCGATGACTGGCTCTACGCTTGGACTGGATTATCAAGACAATCATTTGACAATCTGCGTGAGGGACAAAAGGTAGCAGCACCTGTATAGCTATAAAAATCTAAAGTATTAATGCCCGAGCGTCATAATGTCCCTCCAAGTAAGAATGTCGTGGTTTTCCTGTGTCTCATTCATCTTCAAAAATCCAACTTCAAGACATTTAAAACAACAGGAAATAAAGCTAGGTCACTCTAGCTGTCAAAGGTCAAATAAGGGGGTTTCCAGAGTACATTTTGATAAAGTTTACGCCTTAATAGCAATTTTATGCATATATCATACTCTCGCTAAAAGGAGTTTTTGCTTGTTTTCACTTACCTGATGTCTCCTATGTACAACGTAAATCAGGGTAAGAAATATCAATGTTAAACTATGTCCCAAAAGACTTTTCGCACAAAGTTATATTAGTTAGCATTAAGCTTATGTGCTTGAAAGTTTTATTTAGAAAAGAAAATTATTAATAATTTAAAATGTTGTGCTAATTGGTAAAGTGTTATTGACTCACCTTACAGAGTGCGCTAAGAAAAAAGTTGATGAAAGTTTTGTGCTTGTTTTTTTGTTATGCAATGTTATGTAAACTTGTTTCAAATTAGTAATCATCAAAATGGCTGCATCAAGCAGTCATCGCGGGAGTTTAAATCTTCAAGTTTTGTACAGCGTTACTGCCGACGCAAGCCCTGAATGCAATAAGACAGTATGTAAGCAGTACAAAATTCAAGACGAATTTTTTAAGCTTTATGCACCTTGGGGATTTTCTTGTCCTGGCTTTCACATATTGTAGTATGCAGTATACTGATCTTTCGTTTACCGTGACGGCCCGTGCAGACATGTAAATTTCAGTTGAGCAACTAAAAGTTTCGAACTCTGTAAATGAACTGAAATCGGGTGGGGAGTGCTTAGACACGTTGCTATTAAAAATTGCGCAACTAAAAGTTGAAGTCAATGTTCATACTTTTAATTACGCAACCGTATTGTAATATACTGTTGCAAATGAGAACACGCAGACATGCAATTTTAATTACGTAATTTTAACCAAACGCAATAGTTAAACACAAGAAGACAGTGTATTACGCGTAGGTACCACTAATCATTCATACTGTATTTGCTGCCTTTAGGAGATTTAGCAATAAATTAGCTTATTTTAGGTTTATTAAGAAGGAATAAAAGAATGTATAAAGAATAATGCATAATGCCAAACTGTCTCCAGTAAACTTTAGAAAGAAGACGTGTTTTCAAAAAACGCAGGTAACTTCAGGCTTCTAACAAAAACAAAAAGAACTTATTGTTAATTGTAATAATCAGCAACTAATCGGATCATATATTTATACTCTTCACTCTAGTATAATTATATTTGTACAAACGTGTTTTATTGTACCACTAATTTATGTGCATCTTATTTGAGTTTAGATGCGAATAAAATACATAATATTAATAATAATTATAATAACAATAATAATAATAATAATAATAATAACAATAACAATACTAGTAGTAGTAGTGGTGGTACTGGTAGTGGTAGTGGTAGTGGTAGTGGTAGTGGTAGTGGTAGTGGTAGTGGTAGTGGTAGTGGTAGTGGTAGTGGTAGTGGTAGTGGTAGTGGTAGTGGTAGTGGTAGTGGCAGTGGTAGTGGTAGTGGTAGTGGTAGTGGTAGTGGTAGTGGTAGTGGTAGTGGTAGTGGTAGTGGTAGTGGTAGTGGTAGTGGTAGTGGTAGTGGTAGTGGTAGTGGTAGTGGTAGTGGTAGTGGTAGTGGTAGTAGTAGTAGTAATAAGAAGAAAAATAATAATGATGATGATGATGACGATGACGACAGTAGTAGTAGTAGTGGTAGTGGTAGTGGTAGTGGTAGTGGTAGTGGTAGTGGTAGTGGTAGTGGTAGCGGTAGCGGTAGCGGTAGCGGTAGCGGCAGCGGCAGCGGCAGCGGCAGCGGCAGCGGCAGCGGCAGCGGCAGCGGCAGCGGCAGCGGCAGCGGCAGCGGCAGCGGTAGCGGCAGCGGTAGCGGTAGTAGTGGCGGTAGTAGTGGCGGTAGTAGTGGCAGTGGTAGTGGTAGTGGTAGTGGTAGTGGTAGTGGTAGTGGTAATGGTAGTGGTAATGGTAGTGGTAGTGGTAGTGGTAGTGGTAGTGGTAGTGGTAGTGGTAGTGGTAGTAGTAGTAGTAATAAGAAGAAGAAAGAAGAAGAAAAATAATAATAGCAACAAAAATAATAATAATTTGTGTTACAGATGAACTGATTAATACTTAATATAAGAAATCACATCTTCAATGTAAGAACATCTTTATGGTGATTTGTCTGTTAAAAGATATATATTTTGTTTACAAACATATATGTTTTAGAAAGAGACAAATCGTGATGAAGGTGTTCTTACATTGAAGATCTGATTTCTTACATGGTGTATGTATGTATGTATGATCAATCAATGTTAGTTTAATAATTTTACACTGCTATGTTGTTCATAATTATTTTTGACTGAATATATTGCAGCTTAACTATCTTCCTGGATCAAGCATGGCGTTTACAAACAAGAAGCACATGTGGGAGAACATAAGAAAGTTGCGCTCCAAACATGGAACTAATGAGTTTGATTTCGCTCCTCTGACGTTTATTTTACCAAAGGAGCGCACACAGCTACTGAATTATTGGGACCAGAATCCAGAAGAGACACTGTGGATTTCAAAACCAGTAGGTAACAATAGTAACTAGTATCATATATAAATAATTTCAAATGAATTATAATAAAATTGTCACTAAGTCATTTTATAGATTTAACTGTGGAATGGTTTGTTTAAAATTTACCATTTACCAGTATAACATGTAGAAGGTTTTTTGCTTTTCACACATAAAATGGTCCTAATTTTTGTTTGGCTATCAGCAGGTGGCTTGCATAGCAATGCCTGCTGCTTGTTGGATCCTGCCTTAAAGACAGATTTATTTTATATTGAAATTTTGCCTATTAAACGTCTGTAATGGACTGTAATGGAGCATTTGATCATGATGCACTGTCTTCAAAGAAAAGTGTAGTAGGCAGGCAACCCCTAAATTGATTGGGGCTTATTCCCTGAATTTCATCAGCAATCCTTGATAAACATTGCAATGTAATTATAATTAATGTGAAAGAAACACACGAACACAGCATATTTTAGAGCTCTGTTAAGTTTACAAGCTATTTTCATTATAGGAAAAGTAGACCGTTCAAGTTACGTGGAAATGATCTAATAATTATGCAATATGGACCATTCCTATTATATGATTATGTTGCATTTCTTCTTCTTCTTAATTTTTACTTTATTTGTTTTACAGTTCGGCCTTTCTCAGGGTAGAGGAATAAAACTTTTGCAAAGGGGAGAAACACTGCCTAAGAAAGATGTTATTGTACAAAAGTAAGGCTTTTACCTAATCTAATGTTTTTTAAGTAAACTTATTTGCATTTTTTTATTTTAGAAAGGATTTTTCCAGGATGGAACGCCGAAGTGGAATTGGAATTTAATGCTTTATTTTTGAGTGCAAATATCAAAATTAAAAATGATTTATTTAATATTAAAAAAAGATAACATTATCTAAGACAGTTATGAGAGCTTCTAGTTTTCTAGTTCAGACAGCAAGGTGTTAACTAGACTAACCTGCCGTATACAGCGGTTTTTCAAACTTCGTTTTCAAGCAACTTTATAATCACTTGACAGACTAGTTAAAGTCGAATGAAGGGCAAAAGTGAAAGTGTTACAAGCACGATTTACCAACTACCGGACCTAGCAGCTGCCAACATTCTTTAAAGTATGAATATTCAATCAGCTATTGATGAAGAATCAATAATAAATCAGGTTTTCTTCAAGTGTTCTTAAATAGGACCTTCTGTTAAATTAGCCAGAGATAAAAAATCTAATTCACTCAACGTTCATCAATTATCTGTAATCGATAATCAGTAAGAGGCGCCAAAATGTCGAACACTTTGACCAGTGGTTCTTTAATAAAGTTGCACTTTCCTAAGCTTGGCTGTTTTTTGCTTGTTAGTAATAATTACTTTTTAATAATAGTTTTAAAAACTTATTTATAGTGTCTTACTTATTTCAGATACGTTCCAAAGCCTTACTTAATTGGAGGATACAAATTCGACCTGCGCTTGTATGTGTACGTCCCATCCATTGAACCACTGAGAATTTATCTTTACCCGGATGCGAGAGTTCGCTTTGCTACTGAAAAGTGAGTAAATTGTACGCATTATTTTGAAAAGTCAGACTGACTAAAGATTAGATTAAATTAGATTAGACCAGATTAGATTAGGTTATATTAAGTTTTTATTTCACCAATAAAACCCTACATAGAACATAATACAAGAGCACAATAAAATTAACATTGTCAAATAATGAATCTAAATTATGGTGAATGAAATGGTGGGTAAAATATACTGGCAAAGTCAGACATTTGGCGAATAAGAATCTTCTCACAAGAATTGAAATCTCCTTACTAAGATGACCATTTCAGACGCAAAACAGTTTAGCTCGACAAAATTATGATAAACTCTACAACACTAATTTACAAACTGTTGCCCGGCTTCAAAATCTTAAATCTTGTGCTATAGCAAGATTTCTGCGAAAAATGAAGCATAGTAAGATTACAGCAGATTCGTAAAGCACTGCATCCATATTCAAGATTAAATAGTTTGCGTTTTCCATTATTATAAATTGTAAAATTATAAATTACCGATATCAAAATCGCACCCCAGAGCTAAACAATAAAAATTAGAGTGTTAGAAACTTTTCAGGAATCAATTTTTAACAGACGCTGAAAACATTTTAAATTAATAAATAAGAGAATTAACTGGTATGTAAAATCAGTTAGTGTGATTCTCAATGTCTCAGTTATCTTTCATATTGTCACAAATAACGTCATCAAGGTACTTCTCATGTAATGCCACAGAAATCATATGATTATTCACGTAAACACGTTACGGGACAACATTTTTAAACTATCGAGTAAGAAATTCATGCATTTACTTTTGGAAGGGTTGAAACTGATATTATGGGAGCTAGCAAAATTATTACAACAGTACGGATTTTATACGGAGTAGAAATGGAATGAGGGAATCGCAGGGAATTGTCTTTTGTGCAAATTGTACCTTATTCAGTGTTTCTGGCAGAGCATTAAAATACACATTAAGCAAATGTGCAAAGGGAATATCACCCTGCCTTACACCAGACGTGGTACTGAAGCTGAAGCTTGCCCCACTTTATGTTTTCTGGTTTTTATAGCAGCTGGTAATACGATACTTTCAGAAAAGCCGCAGCTTTTAAACTTATCAAATAATTTCTTGTGATTTATACAATCAAGTGTCTTACTCGTATCGAGGAAATGTTCATAAACAAAACTACCACGATCAACGCACTTTTGTACGTTTGTAATATTTCTTTATATAAATATAAAGCTAGCTCAGAGACATATTGCAAAGGATATTGTTGATTATACTGTCATTTGCAATAGGCTTACAATTATGAACAGACGAAACATCACCAGTTTTAGATTTAACAATCGAAACCAACAATGAGCCAGCTATAATCTTGGGTAAATGATTGTGTTTGATTGTGCTATTAGAGGTATATGGCAGTCACTAGAACCGGCACACATTGTGTTCTGCAGAGGACCTAATATCCCCTTAATTCCCATGTTGTAGAGTTGTTGTTGTAGCATTCTGTGAGTTTAACAATTTGGCATTACAATGTTCACCATTTAGCTCAACATTGGTCCATTGAATAAGCAATTTCACAGTTCCAGCGAAAAAGTCAAAGGTTAAGTGTACCAGACAAGGCATATGTGTACACTTGAAAACGCCTCGCGGCCCATGATATTGTAATTTACTAACACTTTTAACAGCTAGCTAGAATCTTGTATTGCTCATTTTTCCTGTCCCCTGCGAGTTAATCACTCTACGCACAGACTAATGCATAATTAAGTAAACTCCATGTAAAACAGCTGAAGTTATTGAACTGACGCGGCAGATGGCTTTGCTTTACACACATTCCACGTGACGGTTGTCGTTAAGATGCGTTGCTGTGGTACGCTTAACCTTTGAACTGCAACAACTGAACGTGAGCACAACGAAACTGTGAAAAGGCTAATTAAACTGAGCTCTTAAATACAGAATTTTAATTACCATCCTATGAGAGTAAAAATGTTTGAAAAATCTCTTGCAACGTGCTTATTAATTACTGCTTTTTTTAGGTGCGTTCCGTTCAAAAAAACGTATGCTGTGAAAAATCTAGGACTTCGTAGAAGTGCAAAAAACTGTGAAAATTACATAAATAATTGTCTAGTTAACAGCTCATTGCTTGACAGCGATGGTAACAGCTAATCACTTGTTGTCTATTCTTAGATACAGCACAGAACACTTGGAAAACGTATTCATCCACCTCACAAATGGTCAGCTGAACAAAAATAATGTTAAGTATACTTATAATTCCAATCACGATCTTTATTCGGAGAAGGGACACACATGGTAAGTTTGTAGTAACTTTTCAAAGTAGATTATTATAACCTTAATGTCAAGATCAAACACAAATCAATATAATTTTGCGGAAACTGACCCCACAGATGCATTTTGCCGCTTTAAGTGACCTTTGATCTGAGGGCGACCGGTTGCACAAAAACATAAATCCTCCGTCTGGGTAGTGTGCCCCGTGAGTTTTTTAAACCTGCCCAGTGCGTGTGCAAGTTATCAAAAATACGAAAAGGCACAAAGAAGTAAATAATAAAGAAAGAAAGAGAGAATCTTACCGGGGGTAAATCAAGAAGATTCTGATGTAAATAGAATCTTAATAATGTATTTTGTCCGACCACAGCTTGTCTTATCAATATTTTTGCCAACTATTTAGGGATTTACGTATGTTGCGACGACATCTTAAGACGAAAGGAGTTGACATACGTCCGATCTGGAAAGAAATCCAAGACATCATTGTTAAACAAATTATCAGGTGCTAAGATTATCCAGATTTCTCGATTATTATTAGTTTAAACAATAAGAAAACATGATTCGTAAAAGAAGCTTAAAAATCGTCTTGAAATTTTGCATTACTTACATGCTGTCTTATTACATATATAAGCAGCTTAATTTTTTTTAGCAGTAACGCTGTATAAAACTTGTAAATTGAAATTCTCGTGCTAACTGCTAGGCGCAGCCACTTTAACGGTATGTCTTTGGCAAAGGAATTGAAGCAAGTTTACATAATGTTGTGTAAAAAGTTCAAATAATAATCAGTGCGACCGGATGTACATTTCACCAACTATAAGCAAATATAAATTACTTTATTTTGTCAATAAGATTTTTGGTGAGCCAGTAAATGGTGATACAGTAACGTTTTGCTATTTGGCACGAACATTTTAAATAAATTACTTTATCTTGTCAGTAAGATTAATATGTTTTGGTGAGCTAGAGGTGCATAATGGGAGGGTGATACAGTGACATTTTATCAGGTGGCGCGAACATTTTAAATTATTAAGAATTTTCTTTTCCAATTATCCATGTCTTTCAAACAGGTAAGCCCAATGCTGAGCAATATACACTGTAATTTTGTATGGGAATCCTTTTGGGATGTTGTTTAAAATTTCCGTTTTCCTTGTAACAAAAATCACCATGCAGAATTTGGTATTCCTGTTCCTACTTACAATTATTTTGTTTGTTTAGCGGAGAGACCATCCTGTACAATATGATGTCTCGTCAGAAGACTCCTTATTGCTGCCATGAACTATATGGGTATGATGTTTTGCTCGATGATAAACTGAGGCCATGGCTACTAGAAGTTACAAGAACCCCAAGGTTTTATCAACATTTTGCTACATATTCTTGACATTCACACAGTTTTATTTTTATTTATTTGTACATCTTTGTTCTCCGCTAACATTTTGCTTAAAGCAAAACCGGACCCAATCTTAAACTGTAGGTCAAAACAATCTACTCTTTAAAATATTGACAGGAAACATACTATTTCTTCAAAAATAACTTAAGTGAAAGGATTATTGCCACACATTCACAATCTCACGTTCACATCACTAGTTCTTCGCTGTTACATGCATGAGCACAGTGTTAAATTTGAGATTTTAAATTTTTATCTTAAGATTTGCCTAGTTTTAGTACAACACTCCAATATCTTACAGTAGCACTGTACTTCAATTTTTACTTTTGCAAACACGTGCAACACGGTCGCGGAATATATTTGCTGTTGAAAATTATGTTACTTTGTGATGTCATCAGTAGTTGGGCTCGCCCGCGGTTAATTAACATTTTAATCTATTATTTAATTATCGGAAACGCCTTTGCAGTATTAACTGTGTTAATTTTTTATCGGATTTCAAAATGGGGTGGTATATAAAATATCATCCTGTCTTCCTGTCTTCCATTAATAATTCTTTTTCCTTGCAAACTTGTTGAAGTTGATTTTTATGAACATCACAAGACCCTGCATGCTCTTCCTGTGAGCATATTTGGCTACATGCAAAATATGTCTTGAAAGCGGTTTGTTTAGCAAGTTAGTAACTAAGCAAGTTAAACCGTGGTGGTTAAAATATATCTTTAACCGGGGCAAGTCTCGATTGATGTAACATCTGACCGCGTTTATGTCAAGTCGTATTCGAACCCGCGTCTACTGTGTTAGGATAATATTGTATTAATGAGAACTATAGGCACCGCGTCACGCGGACAAGATATTTCTCTTTTCGGGAAGTTAAATATATAAGATAGCATTTGTAATTTTGGCAGGTTTCCAAAACGATGGGCAGGTCCGCCTCCTACACACATGCACGAACTAAATAAGCTTTAGAATGCCCAGTTCATGATTAAACAATACTCTCGGCAATATAACGCAAAAACAATGATTGCAATATTCTAATAATCAATTTAATTAAACAAAAGCATCAAAACCTAGCATCAAAATTACTTTAACGTTTGGAAACTACAGCTAGCAGGCTCCACACGTACCTCTTGCCACCAATATACGTCGACCTCAAGCGATTTGACGAAAACAACGTCCAGAAAGGTGCTCTTTGTGCTACTTGCTACTGGCGACCCCCATAAAACGTAGTCACCATATACATCGTGTCATTCATCAAACACGGCAGCAAATATGCATAATTAACTTGCTAAACGGTTTAGTGGTTTCTCTGCCTCAAACGTCAAAGACAAAGGATCAACAAAAAAATAATAGTTGAAAAAGTCATTGTCTTGACTAGGCAGCATTTTAGTTCAAGACATCAGACCACCATTTTACTTTTTCTCTCTACTATCAAACATCAAGTGATCATGTAGACTTTTCCCAGGTATATC
The DNA here is from genome assembly GCA_030141605.1 of Tubiluchus corallicola. Lineage (NCBI taxonomy): Eukaryota > Metazoa > Priapulida > Priapulimorpha > Priapulimorphida > Tubiluchidae > Tubiluchus > Tubiluchus corallicola. The sequence goes on from JAQGDQ010000158.1 coordinate 312,733, forward strand.
AGAAGCAAAGTCGATTTCGTATTGGCTGAATTTCAAGATAAATCAGTTATACTAATGTTATATACATATCATTTACGTCATGAAAAACTAGTTACAACTTCGAACAACAGGTGTCAGTGCAAGATTATAAAAAGAAATTATTAAAACTAATGTTAAATTTCTTAAGAATAAATAATTATTGCCGAGGTGTTGAGTACAAAAATACATAATCTGCTAATGGGAACCATTACAACTGAACTGAAAATTGTGCTTTGAGCAAAACCATAGCAAATAAATGTGATTCTTCTGCTTTCAACGAGGCAAGTGCAACTGTTCTGTAAAAAGTGCTCCGGCGTTTTTGGGAGAAAGACATCATAGACATTACAGGTCATTGAAACCTTTTTTGTGTTAACTCGATATCAGAGGTCATTGAATGATTTTGTGTGTTAACTCAACATCGGAAGTCATTTTAAAGCCACAGAAGACAAACGTTTAATTTATGCTAATGACATTTGTTTTACTTGCAACTTCTGTTCCTGTACTTCAAGATCTTCTGAATACTTGCCCTAGCTTTGCTCACCTACATAAAATTGAATTTAATTAGACAGCAAATTAAATGTCTAAATTTCTTGCCTTTATGCCTGAAACATGTTATACCAGGTAAAGTATTCCTTGATAATGCTGCATTGCCTGTAAGTAGTCAGAAGAAATATCTTGATCATGTAATATGCACTAATCTAAGTCTAGTCTTTTTATATACGGATTATAACTTTTTAATAAGAAAATTTTCTATGTGTTCATATGCTGTTAATGCTCTACCACATTTAGTCATATTCGCAGAAGATCATGTTATAACTTTCGAAATAGGTTACTAGCAATTACTAGTGTACACTGGCAATAGTATTTTAACTACTATTATGAACTCGCACAGACATGTCAAATCTTGCTTCTTTGTGAAATGGTACGAATTATTACATAATTAGCTTCAAATTTTTATTTAACTTTTAAGTTACTAACCCTATATATAACCCTGTAGTCTTGTAATTTTTATTTCATTGTATTTTATTTTAATGTAATGCTGTATTTGTGTTTTACATGGTCTTCGTTACTCAAATAAAAATTTGAATTGAAGCGTATGCCGCAAGCCAATGGATGAAATCTCCCTGATACTGTGATAGTAGTAGGCAGCAGAGGCAAAAGAGGGAGAAGAGGACGTTTTTTAACTATTTAGCTGCAAAATTAGTTTAATTTGTGTAGATTCATTTCATTCCTACGTTAGTGTGAGACTGTTTGACATAGAGCGTCATAACCAGAATGTGAAATGACTTGCAGACCTATTTTGCTCTTGATTCTGGCATTCTGTTTGAAAGGAAATGGTTTAAGAGGTGCTACTGTATAAATGTAAGGACACTGTTGAATTTCTTACCTACACTGCAAACCTTCAGTTTCCTAATTAATTTATCATCTCGGTGCTAAACTATGAACTTATTTTCATAAAATTTCGTTTTGCTTTTAGCCAACCTGATGACCCACTACATGCGAGTATCAGTGGTCCAATGTTACGCGATGTTTTTAACACAGCTGGTTATCGCTTACCGAAGAAGTCTTCATTTTTGCCTTCATTGTCGACTAGAGAAAGGTTAGTGCTAAACATATCTTAACCTGCTGTGAAAATTTTATTACTTTAACCAAAGGAATTCAGCTTACAATGTCTAGAAGATTTTTCAATTTTGGCATGATATTAACCTTTGATGATTAGCTTTCTCGGTTATTTTCAATTGTTGCAAAGTAAAGACTTGTGAGTTTGAATCTCGTTCGTGGAGGTTTAAACTTGATTTTCTTCAAAATGACGGCTTCTTTGCTGTTTACAAGGCAGCAACTGCTGCAGCATCAGTGTTCAAATAACTATATAAATGTCTTAGATGTGTATCCACTGCGCCCGGACAGACACGCACAGACACAGACTTTTTCTTTATGACTCACACGGAAACAATTGATACAATGGCCCGCCATAGTTTTACGTGTCTCTCGTTTCCACTGCGTCCGCACAGAAAGCCACGTATACGCACAGATCCGCACTTTAATTGTTCAACTTTTTTGTGCGGACGGACAAGCTCATTTGTGTGGAGATCAGACCTGCTTTGTATGACAAAAGTAATCCCAAATACAGCCACAGGGATTTTACAAGACAGATGTGGGCCGAAGTGGCCTTTCAACTTAATACTGAAGGCAGAATATATGTAGTTTTGTTACTAAATTATACGTTTCTGTAAATTTAGGCTTTATTTTGTGATGCTATGGTGCATGCATTTTTTAAATTTGTAGTGTATAAGTGTATTTATACTCTCTATTGCCACAATATTTCGACTTTCCCCTGAAAATGCATTGCTTTGTTGTGCTGTTACAGGGAGAAAATAATAAGCTTCAAAACATTGTTAGTTTTATAATAAAAGCCACTTTTTTATTTGAAGGGAATTCAACTTGTCTATTTAAATTCCCTTCGGAAACGTGCTGTAAAAATTGCAACATATGGGCGTGCAAAATCATAATCAACTGCAACATATTAGTAATAAGGAGAAAAGCTACAGTAGATAATTTTAAGGCTTGGCACAAGATTTCATTGAAACTGTTACCGTTTGTCTTCACCACCAATTGAAAAATAGTTACGAGCTTTTCTTGAAGAGTTTAGTGCCAATGATGCGGTAACTTGACCCAATTAAGAACTTGCAGTTTCGTATTGAAGTGCAGCAACTTTTTTGCGTTATGTTAAAGAAAATGCAGCAGAATATGATGGTGGAATGATGCCCATTGTTAGGTTTAATATTTAGGCAAGAATGCATAGTCCAGTGTTCAAACCTATATTGTTGCATAACGCAAGCACAAGATTACAACATTTCTTTTGTTTCGAGTTTCATAACGTGCATGTGTGCTAACTAAATTGTTAATGTGGAATGTAAATGTGAATTGTAAATGTTAATGTAAATTGAAGGCCTCGATAATAATTAAAATTAGACATTTTCTATATGTAATACACGTGTAACAATATTTCTGAAAATTTGAATAATAATTTCATGCTAAGATACAGTTAATTAGTTGATGGCTCTGTTTACCTTAGCGTAACAACACGCGCTGTTCTGGGGAAATACAATCCCGAAAATTGTGTTCTGCTTCTTAAGATGTTCAGAACACAAATCAAGTAAAATTCGGAAGGTTGCAGGTTGCATTCTGAAATAACTAAGGCACTTTTCTTCATCCATTACAACTTGTTGGAACAAATGATGATATTCGCCTAGCTGTCCACGGTTTTCAAATATTGGGTGTACCCAAAACGATGTTGTCGCTTCCTGTATCGCCTACTTGCCTTTTTCTTTAACCACCAAAGCAAAATAAAAATCTTCTTTTTTCTAGAAAGTCTCATGTTTAGAATTTCGCGCTAAACTTTGGGCTTCAGTTATGACGTGTTTTACGGAATGAGTGCGGTCCCAATAGAAACAACTTTGTGGACGTAAAACGTGCGGACAGAAAAGTCTGTGTCTGTGCGGACGCAGTGGAAACGCGCCCTTAGACGTGTTTCACCCTACTCATGGCTTTATCAGGAGCTACAAAACAAGTAAAACATACTATATTCACTTAGACGAAGTTACACGAAATTTACGCAGGCTTTGCACTAGTGACCAATTAAAAACTTTTCAAAAACTTACCAGAACTGTACTACATTTTCCCAAAAGTTGAATATTTGCACGGAATTTATTTAGTAACTTTATAGTGCTATGCTATAGCAAGCCATAACTAAGCATAATATTTAGCTTATAGTTGCATTGCAACCTGATACAGAGAAAACTATAAACGTAATGAAGAATTTTACCTCACTCAGTGGAAGTCTAAACAATGAAACACCAGCTAGCATTTGGTGTTATTTAATCTAAATACAGCACGTTTTAACATTTTTTTAGTAATTCATCTATGTCTCGTGGTGAATTTCCTGCACATCCAAAATCTCTCCGGAGTTCAAATCTGGCTGCATATGAAATTGAAAAGCGTTTACATTTTACAAGAAACATTTCCCAAGATGTAAGTACTAAGCACTTCACTTAGTTTTACTGAGATGGTGAAATGGAATAAGGTTTTTCCTTCTTAGGTTCCTATCTAAAAATGTAAAATATTGCAGCAACTGCAATTCTGAAAATGAGCTTTAGTCTGTTTTATAAGGTGATTATTACGTGGTTCGGCATGTCGAACACAGAATCTTGCACTCAACGGTGCCTTAATATAAGTGAGGTAATCAAAAATTTCCTGCTTCGGAATTTTCTCACTTGAGACATCAAACCAACACAGATGTTTTAGTCACGTTTGCACATGTATGCAAAAAGATTTTTAGATTTATTCATTCATTCATGCAGCACAAAATTACAAAATGCAAGCTATACAATTAAAATTGACAAGCATTACAGTCGTATGAGCCTAGAATGATCGATTAAAAAGTAAGCGAAGCAGCATGGTAGATAAGCCTGGTAAGAGGCAGTTTTCCATCATCAACACAGCTACTACGGCCGCCTATGCCACCACCGCTGCCGCCACCACCAACAACAACAACAATAGATTGCCAAATGTATTATAGTAACAGCAATGCAGTATTCAAGGCACATTCATCATTAGTAAACTATTTTCAGGAAACAAGTGAGCATATTCTAGATGATCTGACACCAACTGATGTACGTGAGCTAATAGAAGCAGAAGATGAATATTATCGACGAGGAGGATTTCAACGACTCTTTCCTAGTCCAACCTCTCATAAATATTTAAAATATTTCGAACAGAAACGTTATAGTAACTTGTTGTTAGACGCTTGGACTAGAAAATATTACAACAATCGTAAAGCTGGTAGGTGCCTAATAGCATATCTATGAAAATACTTTATTAGAAATTTAATAAAAATGTCAGAATTATTGCATCACATCTTTTTATTGAGTTAAATGGTTGTTTTGTTAGAAAATGGTGTGATAATAATTATTACACTATAGATTCTCAAACATGTATTAGATCTTTTTGTAAAACCTCCTAGACAATAATTTCAACAAAATGACCATTTTTCTCCTGTGTCTTGCTATGATAAGAAAAGGAAGCTAGCGGATCGTGCCTCGACCATCAAGGTGTGTAAGCCTATTTAGTTTTCTTGAAAATTATATAGAAATAATAATTGAAATATTCAGTAAAATTGTTAAAATAAATTCATTATTTGCAAAATATTTCTTGCGCTCAGAAGGCAAGTTTTCAAAGGCAGCTGAAAAGTCTAAGTATAACAGGTTTTGATAATTTTGTTAATTCTTACAGTAAAACTGTACCAAAGAAGTAGATTTAGTAGCATTTAAAAGTGAATTTTGAATATATCTTGAAAGATATCCTATTACTATAGTTTTTTTATGCCAGTTTTTTAGTGAATGACGTCATCTTCTAGAATCCGTCTCTCAGAATTTTAAATAAGTTTTTCACTTGCCTTGACTGAGGTAACTTGTAAATATTACTAATAAGTTGGGTGAGGAACAATGTAAAATGATAATAAAGTTTCACCAAAAATCAGCAAATACTGAGGTAGGCAGGTATAGCTACAGTTTCTTGAAAGGTGCATCACAAAAGCTCCTATTATGCATATGTGTGTTACTATTGCAGGTTTTCTCTTATTAAATTTAGAAGCGATGGCAGTCATAATTGTTGGTTTGTTTTGTTTTTAGGTTGGAAAGTTTTGGATTCTGCTTATAAGGAAAATCTCGTATAATCTTTGACCACTTTGACACCTGTGAAACAAATACGTCTGCACATTTTATTCCAAAGCTAGAAATTGGTCTGTCAATCCCACAATGTAACCATCAAAGTAAATATGAAACATTATGACCCAAATGAAGAGCAAATAATTCATATCAAGGATATACATCCGTTTTCTAAAATGTACATAGATTTTCTACAAAATTTAAAATTTAGTAAAAAAATTACTGTACGCTATGATCAGTTAACAGCAGTTCCTGAGAAGCTATAATATATATTAGTAAAAGGTGTTAAGTTGTAAAATACGTCTCGTCTGCATTTGACTTGTCAATTATGCCATTAAAGTGTTTTAATGAAAAAGATTTTGTTAGATTTTGGGTCTCGTTCTGAACATGAAGTCACAATACACTGCTCGTAGAATGTCAATGAACCAGCGGAGGTCCACCTCGCAATGACCAATGAGGAGCTTTTATTTAGCGCCTACTGTTCTTCGATTGTTGGGGCCTGGGATTGCGGGGAGCTTTACTCACACGCCCAGCCACATTTGCACTTAAAGTCTGTACGAAATAGCAGCTAAAGTGTGTGTTCATGATCATTTTTGCTTTTTCTTGCCATAAAAAACCTTGTGCAGCTAAAATTCGTTAATAGTGGTGAAGAATGGTGAAACGTTGTGCTTGGGGCACGTGTAATGTGGATGTTCGCTATCCAGAAAGATTAGGAGGAGTTCGACTTTTCCCAACCCAAAAAAGACTTATACGAGTGTCACCATTGGGTCAGAGCATGCGGGAGGCCACATGTATAGGTCAAACCATTAAAAACTAAGAAGAATCGTGCTGTCAGCTCAAAGAGAAATTTTCTAATGTTTTATTATTATACTGTACTATTATTTACTGCTGGTGGGTACATGCAGAATGTGTCCTGCTAAATCAGGACTTACCGCACTGCAACTAGATATTCCAGATACTGTACAACAAAAAATATGATTTCGTTGGTTGAGAATGACTGTCTGAACGTACAGTAGTATAGTTAAATAATTCAGTTGGGCTAACTTACTTGATTTTTATTTAATTTATTCAGTTTTCGTGTTTAAGTTAGCATTAGGCACTAAAAAATTGTTCTTGGTGTAAGTAAAAGCGTTAAAAATTTTTACTTTACAACACAACATGTAAAGCAAAGTTAATACATCATTTCATATTTGTTATTTTAGTATTTTGTTGTAACTTTTATTATAACTAGCGATTTTATTGTAACTGTGTTTGAAACTTCGCAATAAATCTTGATATACGTAGTGCACATATCCTTGCCTATAATAATTAAGTAATCTTTGTAAGAATTTACTAAGGAAGTTCTTATAGTTTGGTTGGTATCACAATAATGAAATTTCCGGAATCGCTGATAAATTACTTAAAATTCTTCATGTTTTTTACCCCTGGTTAGATACTGTAGCGACTTGTAGCGACTGAGTGTTTGTGAGAACGTGTGTTAAGTGATCCAGATGGGCGGGGCTAAACGCCGCTTTCGATCTATCGATATTACATCTGTTAAGAGAGAGTGAATTACCCGAGTAATGGGGAAAAATAACAGCCAAATAAACAAACAAATAAATAAGCAAATATGTAATAGAATTATCCTTATTTGGCAAATAAATGTAATTACGTCAAAATGGAATTTATTGCCGACCAGTTTCGAAGAAAAGTGGTCACTATCAAGGCAGCTAAAACAAAGAAATTTGCCAGAATTTAGAAACTACATCGAAATGCAATTCAGTAGTTAGTAGCCAAAAAATTTAACAATTCACCCTACTGACTACATACCTTGATTGGTATGAAACTATGAACACTCCATAAACAAACAAACATTATGTTAGTAGTTACAAAGGTGTGAATTTTAGGGAGCTGTCATTTTGTTACTGAGATTCACAAACGTCAGTGCACTAATGGTGTTGTACAACTCGATTGCACTTCAATAGTAGAGAATGCACATATGTACTGATCGATTGCACTTCAATAGTAGTGAATGCACATACGTACTGATCTTTGCCGTTTAACTGGTCCGCAGTGAATTCCATTTTGCCATAAATATTTAATAATAAAATGAATTTTAACATAAAGTTTATAGTATTCTAGCCAACCATTAAACTTTTGTTTTACCAAGTCCTTATTAATTCTTTCTGATCTGTTGCTAACAGAAATTTCCCAAGCGTTCCTTTCTGTTCTGGTAGAAATGTTTCTTGAGAAAACGGGTAACTATTTAATACAGGCCCAAGATATGTTTAAGTTCGTCAAATATTATGTAAATAAGAGACGATATCTGATGTGCGCTATCAAGAATAAAGTAAAAGAGAGAGTTCAGCTGTTCCTCTGTCAAAGCGCAAACTCTCTTTGTTGTTTCTTGTTCTTCAGGTGTGCAGGTAGAAGGCGATAACACGAGACCTCCCATAAGTACCATTTCTGGTTCACCCCAAGTGAAGAGATACGAAGCATCCGTATTTATGCAAGAGTCCAACAATCCTTCTAAAAAACAAAAACATAATTACAAACGTCAGAGTTATGAAAAATCCTCAAGTTATGCTTAATAAGCTTTTCAGAGTTTCGTTGTGCGCACGCGCAGTTGTTGCAGGTCAAAGGTTGAGTGTACCACAGCAACGCGTCTTAAATACAATCGTAGCGTGAAATCTGTGTAAAGTATAGGCCTCTGCCACATCAGTTCAGTAACTTTAGTTGTTTTACATGAACTTTACTTATCTATGCAGTAGTCCATGCGTGATACAAGAGTCTTTAGATCACAATGAAATATTATTATCACTGTTATTGCAGCTGGGGTTTTGTCAGTTCATATAGCATCAATTTCACATCTTTAATTTAAATTTAATTTAACTGACATTAATTATTGAAATGATCAAACAGTGGTGGCAGTTTACTACTTATAATATAGACAGAATAAAGAATAAGCTTAGTTGGAACCAGAGCCAAACTGTTTATAATATCCACCAACAAGTGTTTTACTTACTTACATCTTCAAACCTGGATTAGAAACTTTTGTGTCTGGATAAAACGAATTTTCAGAAAAAAATGAATCGAAGCTTTTCTACTAAGTATTAATTTTATATAGCTAGTTTATAACGCAGCCTTTCAGCTTTGGAGTAGGTCCTATTGTATCGTTGATATGAAAGACATCTGCTGCGAGGAAATCAAACTTATTGTAAGCAGGATTAACAGTGTTGAAATTGTCCACTCCGTCCAGGGAGGGTCCATGAAGAAGCTTTTTCACAGTTCCAGTGATTGATGATGATCGTGAAAAGGTCAAAGGTTAAATGTACCATACAATTGTACTTGACAACACGTGACGGCCAATGCTGATGTAATAGTAACAGCTTTAACAGCTAGCTAGAAGTTTACCTCGTTCATTTTTTCTTGTTCTCAAGCAAGATCCTGCTAGTAAATCACTCAATGCACGGACAAATGCATTATTAAGTGAAGTCCACGTAAAACAACAGAAGTTACTGAACCTGTGCGGCAGACGGCGTTGTTAAATCCACACGCCACGTGGCCGTTGTAGTTAAGACGCATTGCTGTGGTACACTTAACCTTTGACCAACAGCAACCGCGCGTGCGCATAGCGAAACTGCGAAAAGGCTTATTAAATTAATTTGCATGTGCACAAGGGAACTGGTTATTCAAAATCGTTTTACTCACAAATCCGAAACAACAGTACGATGTGCAATAACGGCCGCTGGGACATGATTACTTGCATAATACTTTGGAAGTCCCAATAGAATTTACTACTGATATCATCGTTCCGCGGCCAACACGCATTGTTCCTCTAAAAATGTTAGTCATACTGTGGTTCTCACGCCATAAATCGCAGTTTAATAGATATTTTATTCATGATTTCCACAAAGAGGAGCTTTCACGTTTTAGTATTTGCAAATTAACGTAAATTATTAATTATTTATTTTTCGCCCCCCGTTCCTCGCGGTGGGCCCGATTCGAAAAATAAACCCCCAATGAGACGACACTAGATCGAGACCTTTCGTTTGATGTATATATCGCCGCAAATGGTGCCGTCGTCGAAGCTGTAGCCTCGAATCTTATATATAAATATATAAATATATATACCAAGAATATTAATATAAGAGATAAATTTTCTACGTAAATCCCATGGGGTGTTCAGCGCACAAATAATAAGCTGGCAAAATGTTAATAAAAAAAACTAATGTGTGTTTTGCTACACATACAAATGCATAGAATACAAAATTATTTTCTATAGAAACATGCGCACCTGGAATGGCACTTGATTCTGCTTTGTTTTTGCCAGAAATAGTTAAATGAGACAACATACCTATGTCTTGCATGCTTAGCTTGCTATCGTCTATTATAATTCCGGTGACTAAGCCTGTAAAGCCGTATTCCAACGTCATCCTAACTGTATTTGTGTCTGTCTGGTGTTGCCCAAATATTAAACTGCCACCAGGTTGTACTGCTCCCGGATTAGGAGACAAAAATCCTTCTAAACACGAGAAAAAGAATATACATGGCCCTGTTCGATATAAGATGCAGATTTATAATAGCATGTCAAAACTCGTCTCGGATTTTGCCAAACAAAAATCGTATACGACAACGTTCACTTCATCATACCCGTATTGTTAAAATCAATAAATTCTTAATAATATATAAAATTTAATATCCTGCATCAGCAAATGCTTATGAAAAACAAAGCAAGTCTACATGTCACCTATCTAATTTTTCCCAGTTCAAGGATGTCACATATTTTATGCTGAGTCGCACATAGTGTACAAGTGCACTTGCCAAAGTTACAATGATTTGTACGCCGTAAAGTTTCCGGGAACATTTACACACCTGTAGCTGACCACAAGGTGTTTCGCCTAGGACTAGTCCGGCCTAGGACGCGACTACTGCAGTTAGACCACCGTATTCTGACATTTGATTTTTCTATTTTAATCCAAAACAGGACGATTATTCATATCCTAACCCACTTTGAAGTCGGTATAAAATGTATACATTTTAACACATACATTGTTGCCAAATTCAGTAATTTATTTCTGATAATTGAATAACAGTTGAAAAACTTAATTAACGGCGGGCGAGCCCAGCTAGTGATGACATCACAAATGAGCATAATTTTCAACAGCAAAAATATTCCACAAGCATGTTGAAAGTGTTTGCGAAAGCGAAAATTGAAGTACAGTGTTACTACACAACATTCAGTGTAATATACAAAAACTCACCAAATTTTAAAAGTGAAAATTGAAATTTTAGAGTTACCGCTGTGCTCACGCATGAGCTCTCAAACGTGTGTATTACGTCATAAACGAACACCTGTGAACTGAGAATTACATCACCTATTTATCATGCAATGCGTTTCGGAAATGAAGGTACTAGTGCCCTCTAACTAACGAATGGCGAAATGCATGTAACAGCGAAGAACTAGCCGCGGGAACACGAAATTACTTTTGTGAGGTAACAATTCTTTTACGTAACATATTTTTGAAAAAAAATAGTATGTTTCCTTTCAATATATATGGTATAAGAGTAGATTGTTTCGACCTACAGTTTAAAATTGGGTCCGGTTTTCCTTTAAACATATGTTGTTGAGATCATGATTTATGACTTAACGAGACCCTGCCAGGTCACATGACCAGAGTTGGCTGGTCACCTGTTGTCTGTGTTTCCCCTTTCCAGCCACCTAATGAACCGCTTTTCTTCGTTCTACTAAGCGCTTGTGCTGCTATTTGTACCGTGACTACGATTCCAGTCTAATAGATTTGCTTTACTTCATGTTACACTTAATGCAATCATTGCGTTGTCATCGAAGTGCCGGGCCTCTAAAGTGAAAATGTTTTTTAAAAATTCTAAGGAAAATAGAATATTATTGGGACTAGAGTAAGATGAAGATTAAGATTAAGATTAAGGCTTTAACTAGGACTCCGAAAATAAATTTGTTGTTTTGATTACAGCTAAGGTAATAATAAAAACAAAAATCAACACAACAACTAGACACAGTTATACGCAATTTAGATATAAGGCAGAGCTATGAAAACAAGTACACGCAACATAACTAGTAAGGTTACCAGACAAAATAGCTGAGTTTAAAACAGTGTCAACCTGATTATTGTATATATATATTAATATATATATAATATGTAAACAGTGCTATGTAAGTAACAAAAGTGTTTTATAACCCGTGTGTCATAAATGAAAAATGACAACATTTTTGGATATGGTACATTTTCCTATCAATTGCGTACACAATTTCTACTAGGATCCGTTGTTTAGGAGAAGCAATCGACTTTTGACACCCATAAGCACCATCTTGATACCAAGGAAATGATGTAAATGGACAATAAAGACCTGCTAGAGCAACTGATTTTGAATGGTATTGCAAGTACTGATAATGAAGGAGTAATCCCAGTGACCCATTTTCAACAACAATGAAGCAGTGATCTTAACTAGTTCATAATAGTACAGTGACGTCATGACGAAAAAACGGCAACATTTTGGCGTCTTTGGGGACAGTTTTCTATCAGTCACTAATACAAATTTTTCACTTAGGCTCGATGGTTTAAGAGATATAACTGATTTCAGGCCCTAGCAGGCGCCATTTTGGATTTATGCATAAATCTCAAAAGTGCCAAAGCCGATTTTGGCCGATTTTTGTTGAGGGTGCCTGACATAAAGATTCTAACAGAATCTGAAGAAAAAAGCCATTGCAACTATTGCAATATGTTTTAGCAAGCTAGGAGCAATCTTTACTCGCCTACTGTCTTTGACATTCATCAAGGCACCCCTATTGTGTGAACTTTCGGGATTTACAGCAGGAGATCCTGTTATCTTTTCTGGTTGCTCAGTTAACGCACATATTTTGTTTTTGTCTCTGATAGTTAATGAATTGAAAACGCTAATCAAACAGAAGCAGTAGGAAAATAGGTTATCACGAAAATCACGAACAATCTCATCAGTCTTAGGTGCATTTAATACTAGGTTACTTGCTAAACATGAAGCCTCAACGTATTCAATTTTCTAGTAACGTCAGAAATCAAATCTAATAAAGTTGTATTACTAGCGTATTTAATATGTGTTGCTATGTTTTACCGTGAAAACTGTCATCTACGGAAAGAGTAAAGGCGCCAGTGTTGCCATCATAGGCTGCGCATACGAGATGCCACTGGTTATTCCTGAGAAGTGCACCAAGAGTGTTAGATGGCCTAAAAGAAAAAAAACATGTTGTGTTATCTTGCAAGATATTCAACCTATATACATGGGAAACTGACGAAGGGGGTATAACTTAATACTTATTACGTCATATATTTATCCTTTCCTTAACAGCAATTTTTAACAAGTTGGAGGGCAAAATCTCTCACGTGACACTTACCTCTGAGCTGTTCCGCCTTAACAAACTTTTTGGAGTACATGTTCTACAAGATCGGGAGCCATCTCTGATCTGGTAAAATTTAATCTTGTTGCGCGTATTGTTTTTTTTAATTGATACCCCTAAACTCATGGTTGCCTGTTAGTATTACTGACACAAGTAACTGGTACAAAGAACTAGCGCCTTTAAGGTGGTTGGATTGTTCTTGTGACCGAAGATGTTCTAAGTCTATTTGTTAAAATTTTCGCGAGAAGACAAAAGCGTCCTGCAATCAGTGTTTTCCTGAGATACGTAGCTCCTTGATAAGAGGAGTTAATTAGGCAATAGCCAACTGGCAGTCGAAAGCTATTTTTAAAATAATTTTAAAATGTTACCTAAAATATTTAGTGCAAAGGCGTAATGGAACATTATAAACGCCACATTTTTCACCTAAATAATAAATAACACCAAGAAAGCGGTTATAAAACTAAGACAACAAAGCAAAACAAATAGTAGTTTTTAATGGTTGGTGTATTTTTATTTCTGGTTGCCTTAAGCATGCAGCGTACATAAAGCATTAATCATGTAGTCAATAACATTTGGACACAACTTGACTGCATGTTTTTTCCGACGTTTTACAATTTCTGGGAACGTCCAAAGCATTTTTTGTATTCAGAAGTGCCTCCATTTTGTGAGCCTCAGATTTTAGTGGTGAAAGCGATTTTACTGACTCTTATGCCTTAAAATGCTGTAACCTCTTGGAAGGTAAACAAGTTCAGCTCAGCGTTTTGAGAAAACGTGGTTCTGCCATTTTGATCGTACTCAAAACATCTTCTTGGAGAAACTTGGTTCTACCATTCTGATCGTACTCAAAACACCTTCTTGGAGAAACTTGGTTCTACCATTCTGATCGTACTCAAAACATATTCTTGGAGAAACTTGGTTCTGCCATTTTGATCGTACTCAAAACATCTTCTTGGAGAAACTTGGTTCTACCATTCTGATCATACTCAAAACATCTTCTTGGAGAAACTTGGTTCTACCATTCTGATCGTACTCAAAACATATTCTTGGAGAAACTTGGTTCTACCATTCTGATCATACTCAAAACATCTTCTTGGAGAAACTTGGTTCTACCATTCTGATCATACTCAAAACATCTTCTTGGAGAAACTTGGTTCTACCATTCTGATCATACTCAAAACATCTTCTTGGAGAAACTTGGTTCTACCATTCTGATCGTACTCAAAACATATTCTTGGAGAAACTTGGTTCTACCATTCTGATCATACTCAAAACATCTTCTTGGAGAAACTTGGTTCTACCATTCTGATCGTACTCAAAACATCTTCTTGGAGAAACTTGGTTCTACCATTCTGATCATACTCAAAGCATCTTCTTGGAGAAACTTGGTTCTACCATTCTGATCGTACTCAAAACATCTTCTTGGAGAAACTTGGTTCTACCATTCTGATCATACTCAAAACATCTTCTTGGAGAAACTTGGTTCTACCATTCTGATCATACTCAAAGCATCTTCTTGGAGAAACTTGGTTCTACCATTCTGATCGTACTCAAAACATCTTCTTGGAGAAACTTGTTTCTACCATTCTGATCATACTCAAAACAGCTTCTTGGAGAAACTTGGTTCTTCCATTCTGATCGTACTCAAAACATCTTCTTGGAGAAACTTGGTTCTACCATTCTGATCATACTCAAAGCATCTTCTTGGAGAAACTTGGTTCTACCATTCTGATCGTACTCAAAACATCTTCTTGGAGAAACTTGTTTCTACCATTCTGATCATACTCAAAACAGCTTCTTGGAGAAACTTGGTTCTACCATTCTGATCGTACTCAAAACATCTTCTTGGAGAAACTTGGTTCTACCATTCTGATCATACTCAAAGCATCTTCTTGGAGAAACTTGGTTCTATCATTCTGATCATACTGAAAACATCTTCTTGGAGAAACTTGGTTCTACCATTCTGATCATACTCAAAACATATTCTTGGAGAAACTTGGTTCTATCATTCTGATCATACTCAAAACATCTTCTTGGAGAAACTTGGTTCTACCATTCTGATCATACTCAAAACATCTTCTTGGAGAAACTTGGTTCTACCATTCTGATCGTACTCAAAACATCTTCTTGGAGAAACTTGTTTGCTTTTTATGTTAATCAATTAAGCTGTCCTTATATACTTACGATCTTTCTCCTCTGACGATTAATTCCAGACGGTCGGTTTCTCTCACAATAATAGTGTAATGATTAACATCGTCGTTTGATGAACCTGTAGCATACGAGAACGGTACATATTCGGGGTTAACAATAGTCCCCATGTTCATCCACTAAAAAGAGAAACAAATTATTTGGCACCAGTGAGTAAAATGCTACATGTTTAATAATTAATACATCGTGACGACATCAGTTTAGACAATGACGTCAATATCTAATTGCTGTACCTATTTTTGCAAAATGTAAAACAATGTAAATTTGCACTTGTACATTACGCCTAACAAGTATCGCCTGAAGTTGATGAAGCAACATGAGCTGCATTACTTATATGGCATGCCTGTTTCCATCTAGTTGAACAAAGGTGTAGGTAAAGCCCTGTTCACACTACAGAGAAGGCATGAGACACTCACTCCCTTTTACACCTTGCGGACTTATTAGGCAATTACCCTATTAAAATACACGAATCTCCGCATGCTATTAAAAAATGCTTGCCAGGCTGTGCTGCCCCGACAAAGAATTTCTGTCAAATCGACTTGTACCGATTTGGAACTGATTGCCTACATATGTTGATGGTGAAACCCTCGTAACTGCACAAAGTTTTAAGTTATTTAAAAGACGTTTATAAAAAGTTAATTTGCACAAAATCTTGTATACAATAAACACATGTAAGGCAGTTAATCTCTTCGTGTCTTTTCGTACCACTCGCTTTTAAATATTGTGTTTGTATGTTTTTTGCCAACGTGTTATATATATATATTGTTTTTATTATAGACCTATTTTACTATTTGGTGTGAATAAAACAAATGAAATAAATAAACAAGTAAAGGATATGAAGCTGTTACGTATTTGATTTACAATATTAATCTGGGTCTTTATTTTCTGAAAATACCTACACGGTGTGGTCATAGAAAGTCCAGTACCTGTAGTGGGCACTTTAACTATGTGACTGTTTGCACTATATCCGAGTACTACGAGTAGAGCATTTTTGCCTAGTGTAAACGGGGTTTAAGATACATTTGAGGGATCAGCGATGTATAATTAACAGTAATCGTATCTTTTTTACGTTGGTATATTTGAATATTTGTAGGCAATATTTCACAGATAAAGAAATGGTATGAAAAAATTTCCAATTAGCAGGAATGCCCAAAATTAGGACCAACAATTAATATAACGGCTACCATTTGTAAATGATGGGATTTGATATGAAATCATCCGTTAAGGCTGAAATATGTAATGACAGAAACTTCATTTGCCACCTGGTATCTGCCAGATAGCCAAAGCATACGACCAAATAGGAACATGGATAGAGATGAAACACCAAGATCGAATGTAAATGATTCAATTGTCAATCGGGGACCGTAAATATAAAAATTACAGACAACGTGTGGCACCTTGAAGACCACATATGCCAATGGCATCCTGGTAAACATCCATATCTGAACATCATATATTATGTCAAAACATTTTATATGACTAGTATAGGGTTTCTCGCTCGATCGATGCCACACGGTCCTGGCTTAGTCTTTTAGTTGTGACAACTTGAAACATCCTAGCATCAGCATCCAAAATCTAAAATGAGAATAGCTCAGAAAAAAGCTGTGTGTTTTCATTTTTGTTGTGGATTTAATTGTGCTGCTGCTGTTGGTGTTGGTGTTGGTAGTGGTGATGATACTACTACTGGTGGTGTTGGTAGTGGTGATGATGCTGCTGTTGGTGGTGTTGGTAGTGGTGATGATGCTGCTGTTGGTGGTGCTGGTAGTGGTGATGATGCTGCTGCTGGTGGTGTTGATAGTGGTGATGGTGCTACTACTGAGTGCTGTTGTTGGTATTTCACACTTTTGTAATGGCAATCGTCTTGGCTCTTGCTATTGCTGGGATTGTTAAGATTGTAGTAGTTACCTAGTTGTTAACTTACCATGCATGTAGTTATTTCAGTCAGCTCAGCAGTAATGACACCGTCCAAGCTTATATAGTCATTAAAATCAAACCTTGGAAACTCTACCATTGTTCCCTCTGTTACAGCTGGCGGGACATCGACATCAAAGCAAGTTGGACTCAAATCTAAGATAAGAGAAAAGTCCTGTAAATGACTTGTAATGTTTATAAGATGATGATGATGATGATGTAATGACGATGGCAACGATGATGACGAGGCTTCTGCTGCTGCTGATGATGATGACGATGATTATGAAGATGCTGGCTGTGGTGGTTGTGATGTTGTTGTTGTTGGTGGTGGTGGTGATGATTATTGTGGTGGTGGTGTTGATGATGGTGGTGATGGTAGTGGTGGTGGTGGTGTTGATGGTGTTGATGGTGGTGACAATGACGACGACGACGATGAAGACGACATTCTAGTATCATATAGACATGATCCGTCTATTTTAGAGCGTTATTGATTGATGTTATACGTTGAGGTTTAAATTATGTATATGCGATAACAATGAAAAAATTCTCAAGCACAGGAAGTGCCATAGTTTAATACTAGTCTTTCTTCAAGACCATTGCCAAACTTGCCAAACTTGCACAGCAGATTGGGTCTGATTTCTAATAGAAATATAACATAATGTCAATAATTTACTGCCCAATCAGTGTGCAAGTTATTTCAAACCCCTGCAGAGTTTAATAAATGCAGGTACGTTCGGCACATTTAGCTACATCTCCGACTAACACTGGTATGAAAAATGCTCAACTTTTCATAAGTTAGCGGAAGAAATATTGACCTGATTCTAGATTTTATTATTGTCAATAATTGAAATTGCAAGTGAATTGGTGAAAATATATAGTCTAGTTTCGTTTATAGGAAGAAATGCACAACACTTACGTCTGTGAGTTGGCTTGACGTTAGTATTTTCAAAGGTTAATATTTTTGTTGCTCATTTATTGTAAAGCAAGACTAACTGGTTTAGTTTCTTTATCATACTTATGTCTCTGTATTTTGTAGTGCTTTGAAACCTTCGTCTCTACGTTCTGATTAAATTGAAAAGTCATTCTTTGGCTACTTAATTTCGTGTAAAAATAGCTGCTGCTTTGCAAATTTGTGTTTATGGAAAAAAGCAATCAGTTTATCTGTTGATTAGACATTTGTTGAGACTGCCATGTTGTTTAGTTTAGTTTAGTTTAGCATAGACAGTTGTTGCTGTCTATTGAACAGTAAAATTGATTGCCATGGTGATCACATAGTCCAGCTTTTATTTATTTATTTGTCTTATTCTAGACCTATGACATTGTCCATATCAAGCTGGTACATCGTGTTTTTACTACACAATATTCTGATAGCTTTAATCAACATAAAAGCAACTAATAAATTTCTAGTCAAAGTTTGGCGCAAAGATAATTATTGATAATAATAACAAGTCCAGAGTGGTGGGGTCTAAAAGCGGATTAGATAGAACAGAATAGAAATTTATTTTTAGTTGATTATTTAAAAACAAAGAATTATTTCCATTACAGTACAAGTGTGGTTAGTAATTACTAAAAAATAAATATACGATTAGAAATGAAAAACAAGAAATTAAGAAAACCATCATTTGAATAAACTCAACACATTGCGATATAACGACAGTAAAATTAGTATATTAATTATTACAATACTATTACTAAAATGAGAATTCAGGAAAAGTATTGTAAAATAAATAAAACACAAAAATAATACATCCACACTAAAATTCAGCATATTAGATTTTAAAAATAAAAATGCTACTATTAAAATGTAAAGTTAAGAATTATAGAATAAACGAAACATGCTGCAATACATCTATAGTAAAATTATGCACGGTAATAAAATTTAAATACAAGTTAAAAAAAGGCTAAAATCGTATACAGTTTCACAAATTTTATAGTTTTAAGTGTTGAAATATAAATCACAGTACAAATTACACATTAAAAAGTTAAAAAGATACTTTGACATTGTCACCTTTAATTTTCTTTGTTCCAAGGCGCAGAAATCTTTTATACCGACGTAGTTCTTCATTATAATATCCTAAATAAAGCGAAATAAAAATTCGTTAATATATACCACAGGCGCACAATAAAAATTAGGCCTAGGATTTGAGAGAAAATAAACTTAGATTATAAAATTACACTAAACGCAAGCAAAGTGGAATCGGTAGACATTTTATAGGCATTATAAAAAGTTTGAGATTTCTATCTTAATAATTATGACAGTTTACATTGTTTACACTGTATTGCACCGACCTTTACTAAATGACTGACAATTTACACTGTTATTACATTAGTGTTCAACTATGATTTGAGGATTTTGAGCTCGTTCATTTCACTGTTATTTTATAAACAATCAGACACGTTTTGAGCAAAGTCATCGTCCTTAAAACAGCATGAAGTTCTAAATGAGGAGTTTATGTCAAGAAGTTTGGCAAAAGGTTTGATTAAAAATTTTCAGGTGTGGTAATTACCGCCATTCGTTTGAAAATTGTAACGTAACCGGGAGACTTCGTGACTTTTCGTAAACGCATCGTGCCTTTCCGTGTGCGCGCTGCTTAAACTAATTCAAAGTTCTGCAGCTTACGTAATATTAACGCTAACATGTCACAAAATCAGCTATCTAATGTTTTTATAAAAACTTATTGTACTTTCGACTAAGATTGACAGTGCGCCACGTTTGAGCGTTTCCTCAGGACGAATGACGTCATTGAAAGAAGAATATGGGGCATTGAAAATGGGAGCGTCCAAGCATGAAGTGACCGCGACTTTAAAGTGATTTTACTAATTACACAAGACACTTATTGCAATTTTATTATTAAATCCTTCTAACTTTTTTCCAAGCGTAGAAATAATCCTAACTTCCCATAAGGCTTGACCTTTAGCTACACCAGGTATGACAGGTAGCTAGGAAGTGCTATGCGCTGCATGCTGCTACAAATGTTAATTAACTTGTGACTATAATCAGGCGTTCTACGATGTTTTAGCTAGAAATCGCAAAAGTGGAATGTATCTGCACTTTCCCATTTCAACAGTGGAGGTTTTTCAAGAATTTTTTTGCTCCTTGGCCATGTTCGGCTCTAGGTAGTTTGACGCCCTAAGCAAAGGTATCTTTAGAGCGGTCGTATCCTTTATCCGACGGTCCCCACCCCACCGCCAAAATTGAATTTTTATTGTATATAGTAATTTATAATGGTACCTGTGCGTTAAATACCTATTCATAGCTGGTGTTAATTGAATTTAAAATTGAATTTTTGACCCCATTCACCTGTGTCTTGGGCAGCGATCAAAATTTCTGCTGCTCACTCTTCATGTCATTCTCTTTGCTGGAATTCCACTTAGCCTTTTCATCATAAGATTTTTGAAACCCTAACACCTGTTTTTCACCTACACGCTTTTCACTAGTTTCATTTTCTTCGCCACCACAAATCTGATCTGGTTTCAAATACTTCTTAGCAAATCTTTTTGCTGTTCAGTGTCTACCAGATTTTTTTATCTTTCGTTTTGTAATGCACTCCTGATGGCTTCGATTCTTATAGGTTTATCTGCCATAATTAGATAAATGCTATTGTGAGAAACTTTTTCTTATTGTCTTATTATCGGAAGGAGTCGTTACTTGGATGTACTGCTTTGATGAATACAATATAAATTGTGGGCAAAAGCAAGGTAACGTGGTAGTAATATCTGTTTGAAATGGTGTATTCTTAGAAAGCTAGTAAGGGACAAGTAGAGTGTTTGCTACGGTACCTCCCAGACTCCTCCGTGTTAATGTCGATGAATCGTACATTTTGACTTTACAATTAGCTTACAATCTTACTCTTACAATCATACAATTAGCTTTCAACTAAATTTTATGTTGAATACTCCACTACGCGGCATACTCCGGTTCATTTACAAATTTACAAATTTTCCAAAACACGGCAAAAACAACGGATTTTGTTTTATTGTTGTTGTTGTCTTTTGTCAAAAAATCTTAGCAAGCCCACTGAAAGCCGAAGTAAATTGTTTGGTCACACATTGAAAATATGGCGGCTGAGAAAAAAGCAGATTTTTTGCCATTTTTACTGTAAATATTGTTTCTCAACCCTTTTATTCTTTCACTAAGGTCTTTTGCCCTTTTTGGATTTTGTGACTAGAATGGTATTCTAACATTAAGATTAACTTTAATATACTGTAGATAGTCTCAGAATAAAATCTTCGAATTGAACGATAACTTTAAGTGTAAATAGAAAATTGTATTAATCATTGTCAGAACGCCAGATGTGAGCCAAGTGTTAGCAAAAAATCACAATCTCATGGCTTACCTGATTGCACTAGCAACGCCACGCCAAGAAGTATTCCGGTAATATAAATCTGTAAATCATTAGACATTTAGAAACAGTTTAAGTGCCATCCTACATTAACAAAAATCACCTTTAAGATAAAGGCTGCATGTGACAAAGCGACGCTGTGACACATATGATTTTGGATTATGCAGACTGAACATTTTGTTTGGTCATTAATAAAATAAGGGATTAATATTAAATCACATTACGCCTTATACGTAAATGCATTCTCTAACCACTTTACGTATAAAAAATTATGTAACGTTATTAGAGGAAGAACGATCATAACAATATTTATTGCAAATTTCAACAAATTTGTGTGGGAAGAAACACCTGCTAGGCTATTTCCATACGGATGTTTGCAATTATAACAATAATGGGTAATTTCAACAAATTCGTGTGGGAAGTAACACCTGTAAGCTTGTTTACCTGCTGGTCCCTTACATAGAGTTTTTGCTTTCTTTAAATTTGTTGGAATTAGCATTAAGATCCTTCTTTTACGAGAATTACTCAATTTCTTTCCAATGTACAGTAAGTTGAGAACATTCTTTAAGTGTAATGCAAAACCAGCTTAACTACAAAAATTATTTAGAACACACTGTTCATACAATAACAAAACACTTTCATTTATACGAATATTCTAAAATTTAGAATTTTTTGTAGAATTTTTAATAAGTAACCTTCATGTATTCTCTGGTGATTTCAAGTACCTCTGTAATTAAGAAATTATTCATTTTGAATAGAATGATTTATTGTGAGATATTTGTATAAACGTTAATAGGTTTACTATTAATAATTTGTTGATCTTATAAAATGCTTTTTTACCAACCGACATTAAATTAACTTGCTAATATTGAAACAGCTGCTCAATAAGTGACACGGGCGCCGGCAGGCGGACGCACTGACGCAGGTATGTCCACAGAATTTCCTAAATTAAAAACAAATTTTATAGCTAAATAAATTTTTTAGCTGTAAACCAAGAAACACCTTAACTCTTGTTTGTTTAAGCAATAGTGAGTTTTAAAATAGTGAAAATAGTGAATCTGAGAAAATAGCTTCTAGCAACCGCAGAATGGTCTAAACTGCAGTAAAATGCACGTGTGGTCGAGGCGTTCTGCCGTTTAGCTGTGTCACGCGGGAGAAATTAGCACGCACGCTATTTATTAAATTTTGTATGAACAGTGGATGGGCTTAACTTAACTTAACAGTCTCAAATCAGTTTTATGTTTGACTATCCACATTTTGCTGGGTAGATAATCTTGACACTAAATAAATTAAGCTTAAGTGGTCACCCGGAGCAGTGTTGATATATGACTACTACAGTAGAATACAATGAATATTCCCTAGGTAAATGTATGCAAAATATATGTATTAAAGCAGAATTTTTCACGTTTGAAGACGTCTATGTACCAAAATTTAGATCTCATTTGAGGCCTCCAAAAATACAAGAAAATGCGTTGGACTACGCTGGAGGGGCATACAGCGCTCCCACAGATCTCCTAGTTGCTTGTGCGTCACATTTTTTAACTCTGGCGGCGCCCATGATAAGTGATAAAAGTAATAATGCCATTTTGGTTCAGATCTCGAACGTTGTTCATTTGTTGTTTTACACTTATTTTACAAAAAACCGTATAAGCTACAACCGAACTTTTAGCTAATACTACAGTTAAAAAATAACTGTTACATGTCTTACAAAGCAAAAATAAAAAGCTATGTAATATTTGAGGCTGTGCGAAAAACTTACCCATTTACACTGTAAGGCTGCTGGCATAATAAATATAATTTAAACGATTCTTTTTAATCACCCTTCACATTAAAACGTGCTGCCACAGTAAAGATTACAAACGGATGTATGTGACACGTAGGATAGTTCAGTTTAAAAATACTTTTCTACTAAGTGACCCGTACAATGACCCTTTCTCCTGGTAAGACACTTTGTTTACCACTTTGTTTTGAATAATAGAACCGAAAAAAGCTTTGAGTTTGTTTCGATTATTCAAACAATTTGGGTGTACCAAAGATCTTCTGTAAGGTGACTGTTCGCATAGCAAGGAGGATAATCCTTGTGGTACTGTGTGCATTGCACAGGCAAAGTTTTTCTTTGGCACGATCAACTAAATAATGCATCACTTAGTTTCACGTCTAAATCTTAAGAAATTTTCAGAAGCTTGTTGGAGGCCAAAACAAACAAGCTTTCCTTTTGAACGGCTGCTCGTTTGTCATCAAGGCAGTGCATCGTCAGTATAACTTCAGTTTTGCACACAACATGATTGTATCAAAGAATTTTTGAACAGAAACGTAGTTCATGTTTATACCAGTTCATGAGCGAGTGTAAAATTTTTCTACTTAAATTACTACAAAAGGGCCTAATGTATTACAAGCGAAAAATGAAAACACCGATGTGTTTGGCAAGACACCAGTGCATCAATTAGTGAGGAAACTGAAAGAAGAAAAGAAAGAGGGAGAGAGGCAGAGAGAGAGAGACAGAGAGAGAGAGAGAGAGAGAGAGAGAGAGAGAGAGAGAGAGAGAGAGAGAGAGAGAGAGAGAGAGAGAGAGAGAGAGAGAGAGAGAGAGAGAGAGAGAGAGAGAGAGAGAGAGAGAGAGAGAGAGAGAGAGAGAGAGAGAGAGAGAGAGAGAGAGAGAGAGAGAAGGAGAGAGAGAGAGAGAGAGAGAGAGAGAGAGAAGGGGAGAGAGAGAGAGAGAGAGAGAGAGAGAGAGACGGAGAGAGAGAGAGAGAGAGAGAGAGAGAGAGAGAGAGAGAGACAGAGAGAGAGACAGAGAGAAAGAGACAGGGGGAGACAGGGATAGCGAGGGTACGGTTTTACTATTAACTACAAGAGATTTTGGCTTGTCAATTATTATTTCCAATTTCTCATCTTTGGGTTAATAAATAAATAAATAAATAAATAAGAAAATAGTTACAATATTAATAAAAAAAACTTATTAAGGAAGTATATAAATAAGATTAGATGTTTTGCAACATTATGTCTAGTTCTGATTAAGCTAGAAAGTAAATCACGTCCTTGCTGGAAAGGAATTTATGTGGTAGACAGGCTCTTGACAGGGATGTTGGTCATTCATGCCAGTTGTTATTTCAATGGAAAAAACATTCAATAAGCTTTCAGAGATTGCTGTATAGAGGAATAATGCATTAAATATAGCTGTCTGTTATTTCATTATGTGTTGAATGTGTTACAACTGTGAAGCTGAACCTATTCTGTCATAAGTTACAGTTAGATAATATTCAAAATCATTTTTGTTTGTCCTAATCTAGCTCAGACGCATAAAATGAAATTGGCCTAGCATGTGCTAGTGTAGTCCCTACACCAGGTAATAACTTCCTCACTGTGTGTAATTGTCGTGTTTTGTTATGCTGCATTATTTTGTGCAGCTATTTAAAATTATTTTTCAATAACACCGAAAGCTTCTTTTTATCCGCGAGCGTAAGCGATTTTTTCCATCACTACCATTGCGTTAGACGTTCTAGTAAAATTTAGTTTTTTCGGGTATTGTGGGATAATAATCTGCAACCGCACTCAACCAGGTATAGTCTGGTGTAAACACAGTTACGGCGTTACGCTCGCAGATTTGAATCCGAATTCATCTAGTATTGATAATTTTTACAACAAAAATAATGTTGCTAGCCTTTTAAGAACTGAACTTTTAGACTAACGTGCACGCCACCGACAATTTCATTACAGCATAATAGTTTTTGCTAAAGAGAAAACACAATTATAAATTGCATATTGGTAAGGACGATTCAAAACAGAACATAAAAGTAATTAATAAGTATTTACACATTCATGTGCTTTGGGTATACACAAATCAATATTTACATATATTAATGGTAGCGTCAAAATGGTTTACTTGGAAATAGAAAGTGCGGGCAAACTGCAAAATCAAACAAGTCTGACACATTAATCAACCATTGCCATCAAGACACGACTAATGTATTCAATATGCAAGTAGGTCATATTAGATTATTAGAGTATTTCACCAACCTTTCTTTATCATTTCGTGATTTGGTCACTTGCACGCTGACCCATTAAATATTTGCTGCTTTTATACCGACCTGTTCACATATACCTGGGTGAGAAGCGGTTTAGCTCTGAGCAGAAGCAAGAAGTCTCAGGGATTAGGTTGAAATTTCCAGTTGCCAGGTAGGTAAAATGAAACTTTTTTTGGAAGCAACCTTATGCATATATATAGGCAACTTAATTCATGATGTTAACCATAAATTGGGCGCTCTAAATATATAAAAAATAGATATGTTGAGTCGCTGTCAAGTTGATAAGTAAACAGGCCTATATCATGATAAGTCGTATGTCACTCGCTACAGGTCACTATTTAATCCATTATTTCCAACAGTTCATGGGATAGGTATTACGTTAATGGCTACGTCTTTGCAGCCATTTCATGCAATTGTGCGAAATACATTTTATAACGTGCATTAGACAACCCACAATGTGACCTAAAAATTCCGTCACAATTTCCTAACTTTAACGCGCAAGCGCAGTAATATTTGCTTAGACAGGATTATGAATTATAGTTTTTCTTATCAGAATCTTTAATGTTTGAATGATTAAATGAAATTACAAAGTTAAACGGAAAATGTAATCAAAATTCCAGAAACTTGATTATAAATATTGCAGTTCATCACTGATTAGCAGAAGTTAAGCAGAAGCAGAAGATTAGCAGAAGCAGAATCATTAAGATTGGTAGGACGGCATCGTGTTGTATTCTTTCAGTGATTTAGTGGATTGATTCCTTGCAGAATGATTAGTAAATTAGAAATTTCAGGTTAGGTTACTGGAGAATATAACTCATTTTCTTGTAAATATTGGAATTTTTGAGTAGTAGTGTTCCAAATGATTTCAAACTTTGAGGACAAACTCACCTGTACATGTCATTATCAACAAACTCCTATTCGCAGAACGGCGCATTTGGTACAACATAATTGTGAAATCCACGTGAAATAGTACGTTTGACAAAAAATAATAATTTTGTTGCAATAGTGAAATGTGGATGACGTATATATTTGGTAAAACTCATAATTTCTTACACTAGTGAAATATGCGTGAAATGGTACACTGGTAACATTTATAATTCATTACAATAGTGAAATATGATTGAAATAGTACAATGGCAAAAAGTTATATAATTTATTTCAAATGTAAATACGAACGATTCCATTGTTCTACCTCAGCAAGGTGATGAAATCACTTAAATCTCTTAGAATAATATAACACATGTACCGCAAGTGAAAATCCAGGAAATTCTTTTGCCTGGAGCCTGTATAAATAATCGTCTACCTTACTGTAAAATGAGTATAGTCAATCCTCGGTTCGTGAACTTAAATCCGTTCAGGTAGTCTGTTCGCAAACTAAATTGTTGGTAAAGTAAATTAGTTAATCTGCTTCAATTTGAGGTTAAACTTGTACCTCAACTGTCACTCTTGCTGGTCTTTTTGAATGTTTTGGTGTTCCTTTGGTAAGTTGAGTGTTCCTTGCCTATTAACAACTTCTCCATATCATTCTCATCCATCTCTATACACACATTGTGTCTGTTGTTTGTTGCATAAATGGCTGTAGGTTAAAGGACTACTAGACAAAAGACCACCGGACAAAGGACCACCTTTACCGCTTTATTGAGGTCAAAGGACCACCTTTACCACTTTAAAAGCGGGCAAAGGACCACCAGTTAGTCAGGTGGACTTCCACTTTTCTCATGTTCTGATGGTCCCCTTTAAGAATATTAAAGGTGGCCCTTTGTCAGCCTTGGGCATTTTGAGATTTTTGACAGAAACAGTTATAATGGAAAAAGCAAGTGTTGTGACATACCAAAATTATTATGATTTAGAAAATGAAACTGGCACTGACGTAGAATTAAGTTGGTAACTAGTTTTTGACTTGCAGAATTAAAAATCTGGTTACAATACGTACGTAACGCGCTATATGGGTACTGTAAGTATTGGATTTTGTGATAACATAATGTATATTGCTGTATTAAGTTGAACCGTGCTGCTTCGTAAAATTACGATTGGTGTAGTTTAGGAAACAGCTAGAAATTTAGACGTTTTTATGGTTTTTGGGAAAACCATACAACTATACAATTTTAGCTAATCTCCTTATCTTAGCTAGGTGCCTATGACATACCCTATGAATCTCTACTTGACAACATAGCAAGCAAAAGTCGCATAATAATATTATGGGTAGGTTATTCAATAAAACTTTGTTTCATTATGAAGATGCTTGTACGACAGAAAGAGTAGATAAAATAAAAGGATAAACACCGAGTCATTATGTTCGTTGCGAACAAGAAGATTCTTAGAAGAAGAACATTTCAGCTGTGACGCACGATGATAGATAGGCCTATACTTTAGGGCACATTAAGCATAGAACCTAAAGTCAGAATAACCGCAGATATTATAGACAAGCAAAAACTATGCAAAAAACTGGGAGTTAGTTTAGATCTTCTGCGGCACAACAACATCCTCAGCATAGTTAATGTTGTAAATGGGAAGCTTGTACTGTTATCATTGAGTGTAGTCAGTTGGGTAACATAGGTATTGCAGTACCGCAGTATATTGAAAACAAGTGGTCGCAAGGGTCTACAAGACAATCTCAATGAATGCACGTGGCATTGATGAAGAAGACCCATTACAAGTGATATTGAGCAAAATACTTAATACTATTTAACTTATTTAAGAGTTGCAGGAATTCAACAATAACACAAACATCAGTGAAGTTCTGTCCTATGAATTGTCTCTAATTCCAACATCAACGGTAAGCTGGAAATAGCTGGTCATTGGCTAGGCAGCTTTAGCAAAAGAAATAAATATCACAATTGAATTAAAATAAAGGACAGACGGAAAAGAACGCATGAAGAAAAAAAGTTCACTGGGTCGTAAAACTAGCCATTAGTCTTTCAGGAGACACAGACTGATTATACTGTTTTGCTTTATTACTTTTTGCATAATAATTTGCCCATAAGGCCAATAGTTGTGGAATTGGTAAATAACAATGGCTAAACAGTGAAGCGTCATCAAAGCATCATTGCAGAGATGATAGGCGGCTATGCACTTACTCAGTGTGGGAAAGAGAACCACATTGAATATACTTTGGTATTCGCGATTAGTGGTTAGAGGATTGAGAAAGGACTAACACATGAACGTTCTTGAACCATTGAAAATGAGAATGACCATGTCCTAATTAGATTATTTTGGTGTGATTCTCCAACGTAATGTTCCATAGAGTACATAAAACTCAATCATTTTTTATTTGTTTTAATGTTCTTTAAGCTAAAAATATTAAATTTAGTTTACTTAGTGTTTTCGGATGAATGATCATGGCAGTTTTGGTTTGTCATTGTACATACTTCTCTAGTGTAACATTTTTGGTCTGATGTCTAAAATTGCTCAAAGGGGGCACAGGGCCACCATTGATATTCTTAAAGAGGAACATCAGAACATGAGAAAACCACTGAGAAAAACTTACACGGAAAATGTGACGCTCACTCTACCGGGTGCCGGACGTTTAAACAGTTAAACTGGTTGCACTTGATTTCAGACACCCAATAGCCAAAAAATATATAAAAACTAGTAAATTAAAAGAAAAACAAAGTAATGTGTCAGTATTATTTTCAAAACGCTTGCTCATCCTTCCCTTAGTAATATAAATTGCTCATCGTTCCCATATTTTAGTAATGTAAATCTTACAGTATAGTAAAAATTTTAAACCCCCAAAGATCAGTTACATGAATATAGTGGACTTTACCTGAGCTAAGTCATAAACCTGGAGTCTTGTCGTGTGGTCACTCTGGTTATCTGAACTGTGGCAATATTCGTGTGGTCACACTGGTTATCTGAACTGTGGCAATAGTCGTGTGCTCACACTGGTTATCTGAACTGTGGCAATAGTCGTGTGGTCACTCTGGTTATCTGAACTGTGGCAATATTTATAAAATAAGCGTATGTTCCCACAATCTGATAATTATGCCTACGACAGGATAACAACTTTACTAAGAGCAGTCTATTGCAAACTCTAAATCTATTTGAGTAACATAGATTGCTACTCAAATAACCATGACATATACTGATTGTCAAGGTAAAATGTGGTGCTCCGATTTGGTTTTGCTTCATTTTATTGCCTTTCGTATATGTATATAGTTTGTATAATTATTTTATTATGCGTGACAGCAAAAATTCACCTAAAATAAGTTCTTGGAATACTAATGACGTTGACAAACAATTGCTTAACAAACTAGAAGATAATGAGTTTGTGTGCCTACTAACATCTGACATTATTTGTTTTAGTGAGACTCTTTCAGACACGATTATTCGACGATGTTAAAATAATCCAGGTTATAAAAGATAAGATAAGATATGATGCACTTTATTCCCCGTAAAAACGCATGATATCAGCACACATATACAATAAAAAGCACTACATATATACAATAGCTACCATGTCACACACACATAAAATACTATCATAATAAAATTGTTTACAGATAAAAGTTTGGCAAAATACACGTACAAGATTAAAGATTTAAAATTAACAGACGTTTTCTGTATATAGCTTATTTATCCAATATTGATAAATTTTAGGTAAAAAGGTACAATCACTGTTAAAACTTTCATTTATCAAACCTGCTATGACTATTAAAAAGACCCATCTTTAGACTGTAAATATTTTTCCGCAAAATAACGCCAAAATACATGTCTGCAGAATTCCAGACAAACTACCAAAAGCGTATGTTCGAAAGTATTCCGAATTTTGTAAAAGTGTGTACGCAAAAGAGTAATAGTCTTATTTTTTACCTGTTCTGATGCATGATTAAAACTTGATAAAAGTTATTTCAACCTAAACAAAGATATATGCCTATGTGCACCATACTAATAGGAGATTTAAACCCTAAAACGTATACTGAATCTGATTACATTGTGAATGATTATGATACCTATGTACCTATATTCCTATTGGGTATCTGCGCGAATCTCATTTGCCAGTAAAGCCTAATCAGAATCGTTATACTGTACATGAATATGGACAATGTTACTTGAATTTTGCAAAATGTGCAGTCTGAGAATACTGAATGGACGTACCTTAGATGATTCTGTAGGCAAGCTTATGCTTCATAACATCTGGGGTTCGAGCGTTATTGATTATGTAATTGTTACCAATGAATTATTGGACAGAGTTGCATTATTTGAAGTTTCTGAAAACGTTCCGCAATCTGATTATTGCCACATTTCGATGCCAATTAGAAACCTATTTTTAACCGATAATGATTCGTATCGTGAATTGCCCAAATAAATAACGTTGTCAATATGCTTTATACTTTAATAAGTTTAATGTCTTGTACAGTACACAGTCAAATTGCCTCCTTTATGCAACATAATTGGCAGTGCCGAAAATGAAGTAGATGCTGCCGTTCAGGCAATCAGTCGAATCCTAATTAATGGTACGAGCAAAGCAGGGAGTTCTATATCCTTTTCCGCCCCCCCTCCCAAGATAAACGTAGAACCCTTGGAAAAAGCTTATCAAATAACCAAAATGTGGGTCATATAATAACTATTTTAATAGTCAAAGCAAAGCAGCGCGTGAAAACGTTAAATATTTGCATTCAATGTTGGAGCGCTTTTCGTATAACAAAATTATTAGAGATCAATGTTTCAAGCAAAGAGCTGATCGGAAACGTTAGACCCGATTGTAAAATCGATTAAATTCAAAACTAAAAATCCTAAAGCTTGGAGCTTGGAAAATTATCACTCGGCACTAGCCACAGTAACTGGCAGAGTAAGAAATAGGGCACGCGCTGTAGTTAATTCCGGAACAGATGCTGCCATATGGGAACTCACTAAAAGTTTAAAAATATCCAACACAGAGCTCTGTGATTCGAGCTCACCTTTGAATTCATGTGTGAATGAGTAACCTCAGAGGAAAAGTCAACCGCTAGATCTACGGGAAAATCCTTAAGAGTGGCAACTATCAGCCTTCGGAATGGAAGTCAGTTCCCCGTTGGTTGTCTAAATTAGTAGGCGATTTAATGCCAAATAAATACGTATTTTCCTGTCTGTAAATTTGCATGTTTTTAGGGTCAGGCTTGGGGGACCCTAGACCTCAAGGGCCCCTGGCATTTGTCCAGTCTTGTCCAATGGGAGTTACGCCACTGTGTAAATTGTTCAATGTTTTGTACTGTAACTCATGTCATCCAAATGAGTGGAAAGAAATTACACGCTACCTATTCACAAAAGTGGCAATATGGATGATCAAAATAACTATTGAGAGAGAGAGAGCAATCTCGAGTAGTCGAAGTAATTATTTACTAAAATCTTAAATAAAAGGAAAAAGAAAATTATGAACGAGAGTGAGTGACTGCAAACAGCTCAAATTAAATTTAGAAAGGAACGTCGTACTTCTGATCACGTTTTTACATTTCAAAATTTAATTAATATTCTCCTAAAGCACAACAAAATGCTTCTCGGCATGGCCTACGTGCAAAGAAACAAAGGTTGTTATGAAAGGAACATCTTTTGTGAAAGGAATCGTGCAGTCTAACAAGGCCAAGTTTGCCTGCATATTAATCTGAATAATGATTAGTTTGAGAAATTAGGAGTAATTTAGAAGGTAGAAGCAAAGAAGACTTAGTTTCACGTTAATTTTTTGCATGTAGAAAGTAGAAAGAACCACCGCAATGGCATCTAACGAAAAGGAAGAGGCATCACAGGAAGAGATGCTGCACAAGACAAAACATCGTAAGGCGTCCGAAGGTGAAATCTTCATAGAACATCCACTCGACAGCAACGTGATCATGAGTTATGATCCCAAGTATAAGCTCCAGCTCGTATGGAGAATGGTGCTGTTTATTGGATTCTGGCATTTGGTTCTACCGTATGGGCTGTACTTGTTGTTTACTGAAGCGTGTTGGAAAAGCATTTTATACAGTAAGTATGAATATGCCTTGATAAGCGCGAAATTGCCATATCCTTTAAGTATAGTATAGTAAGTGAGTAATTGGGGGAGGTCGCAAACAAATAACGAAACAATACGAAAACTCAAATGAAATTAGATAGACGTGCTGTAAAAATACATTAATGGGCTCAATGGAGTGTTCTGTTAATTAAGTGTTTCTAGGTCTATGGAAGAAAATTTGTGTCTGCCATTTACAACATAATTATCTCAAAAAATTTAATAAACATCAACAAAAATTTTGTGAACCACTGGATCTTAGATTAACAATAACAGAGACAGTAACGTTTGTTTTAGAATAAATGCAGTTACGCAATTTGGTAGCTAATTAAAATTAAAACAAACAAATGGATTGTTATTACATAGTGTATTAAACTCATCATCTATGATGACACTAAAGCAAACTTTGGTGCTGTAATTGTCTTTTCTTTTCAAAATAGTTTAAACTTAGATCACAAAATTACCTCTGGCTTTTAGTGAATTATTAGGTGCCAGTGATAAGCTGACAACTTACATCTTGCAATGTTGTGATACTACAATTTTCTGTTTTTTATTGCTAACTAGCTTATTTGATGGCTCGAATCGGTGGGTGGGGTATCACAATGGGAGCACATCGTATGTACTCGCATCGGGCGTTCAAAGCCCGCCTCCCACTACGCCTCCTTCTCGTCATTATGCAGACAACAACAATGCAGGTAAGAGATTCCATTCTAGTAACTTGAATATACAATAATGCAAGCAGGAATTTCTGTTCTGGGTATAGATTGAGATAAAGCGCGTGCGCCTAAAGGACGCACCATCTAAATCTATGGTTCTATCGCGACTTTAAAACAGAAAAAAGCAGGTAAGAATTTCCACGTGGGAAAAAATAATAATGCATGTTTTAAAAGAATTTCGGTGCAGGTAATAATAATGATAATGATGATGATGATGATGATGATGATGATGATGATGATGGTGATGATGATGATGATGATGATGATGATGATGATGATGATGATGATAATAATGTCAACGTTGCTAGTAAGAATTTTGGTGGTGCAACTTAAAAAAACAAAAGAACAATTAAGAATTTCAGTGCTAGTTTTGTTCTATTCTGCTCGAACATTCTGATATTGCTATTTTATTAAAGTCACTAGTACGGAAATTGTAATCGGCTTCATTGCTTTAAAAAAGTTAACAGCCTGTTAACTTTCAAAAGCAAAAGTGCCAATAAGAAGTTTCGTGCTGATGACTTTGATGAAACATCAAAATTGGTAAGAATTTCCGTGATGTTGACTTTAGCAGGCTTCTTCACTTTGATGTGTTAGAGTAGTATAATTACGCATATGTCCACTTTTTGTAATTTCATTTATTCGTGTAGTGTCTACTAAATGGTACATGATCTGATGGTTGTCGGAATTTTTTTATCAGGGCAGTAGCTATTACTAGGCACATGACTACAGGATACTTTTATTTTTATTAGGACAGTATGTAATTTGGGCACGCGGATTTTTAATCTCAGTTTGTTAAAGTAGTATGAGTACTACTTGGCACGTGGTGATACGTGATCTTCTTTCCATTTATTAGGGTAATGTCCACTGTGGGGCATGATCACAGATTACTTTTCCATTTATTAGGACAGTATCTATTTTGGGCATGTCATTATTACAAGACAATCTTGTTTCTAGTGGTTTAGTAGAATCTGCAATTGGGCACGCCGAGCAGAATCTATCACAGGGTGAACACATTTCTGTTTGCTGAGTAGTATATTATTTTGTACAAGTAGAAAGGTAGTATTTCTTTCTATGTGTTAACCCAGTATGAGATATTGGGCAGATGATGACAAGGTGATTTTGTTTCTGTTTGCTAGAGTAATCTACCTTAGGGCACATTACCAAATTGTGCTTTTATTTCTATTCATTAGAGTAGTATTTACTATTGGGCACCGACCGAATTGTGCTTTTATTTCTATTTGCTAGGGTAGTGTCTACTACTGGGCACGTGATCACAGAGTGCATCACAAATTCTCTGATACAGATGCTGATCCTCACAACTCTGCCCGTGGCTTCTTCTTTGCTCATACCGGACGCTTGATGTGCAAGAAAAATAATTTGATGCTAAAGAAAGGCAAGACAGTTGACTGCAGAGACATGTACAACGACTGGTTTGTCTACGTACAACACGAGTGAGTAATTCTACAGATTAGTACTCAAGTTTATTAAAAAAAATTATGTACCCACACATAAGAATGACTTTTTCACCGTATCAATTCTATAGAAACTCACATTCCCAAAATAAATGACGAATGTACGTAATAACGGAAAGGCAGCTACAGTATATGAAACAAGTATACCTTCTAACACAAGCCTGGCAAATGTTGCTTTGTCTCCACACTCATTTCATCAGACATTGAGCCTAAACATAGGAAAAGTTGAGCGCTTGTATCACCACCCCTTCTTTCTTCACTCATATAGCAATACCTCATCTGGCTGCTTGTATTGAACTATAAAATACATTTTTGCATATATTTACAATTCAGAATAATTGATATGAAAACACTTTTATGGAACTGCTTCCTGATTTTGTAATTAATATCCTGAAGGCTATAACTTTAATGGATTTGTTAAGAACCGATACTTTTAACTTATTTTAAATTTATTCTTGTACAGCTTTCAAAATTATGTAAATTCAGAAAATTTGAGTTATAACCTACTTACTAATTTGTAATTTTAGATACTACTATCCACTCATGCTACTCGTTGCTGCCATCTCCGTGTGGATTCCAATGTACTACTGGGGCGAGTCATTGCGAGTTGCATTTTTTGTCACCCTTGGTGTTCGTTACATTGTCGTACTAAATGGAACAGCTCTTGTTAATAGTGCGGCTCACTACTATGGCTGGAGACCATATGACAAGAGCATTCCACCAACTGAAAATAAGTAAGCTACTACAGGGAAAATGATTAAGGGTTTAGCAAACAAACAAACTGCAGCAAGTGACTAATGAACAATTATGATGACAAAAATCCGTAAATCACTGTGTATAGAATATTGCTGAAAGAGAAATTTAGTATGACAAGGAGTCATCGATGAGCGAGAGATTGCAAAATTCACCCCAAGTCAGACTGGACTAGATTGACAATACGATTTTGTATCTGTCAACTTGTAACAGGTTCATGCTTCGGCTCAGATATGGCTACAGCACTCCATGCAAGACCAATAGTCAGTTTGTGAAAAGAGTGTGTAGAGCAGTTAGATATTTTCAATCACGACATAAGTGTCCGACTAGTTTTAATCCTGTATGACGTTTCTCCCATCAACAGTAGAATGCATCTCAAAGCCAAGCACAAGAAAGTAGTACTAATCTGAAATATCCACATAATGAGTTATAATGCGTTAGCTTTTTTGTTAGTAATTTAGCTATAATTGTAGTTAATTGTAGCTGCCAGTCTTGGTCGTTATCATAATAGTAGTCGTTTTTGGTAATAACAATTCAAAAATACCACTAATCAAAAATCGTAGTAGTGATGATGATTGCTACAATCCCATAATTAAGAAACGTGGAAAAGGAGAAAACGGTCATATTTCTTTCATTAATTATTGTTATTCTTGTCATTAAGAATCAACATTACATTACAACGATGATGTTGCAATTACAAGAAATGTAATGTGTTATGGCAAAAATTAGTGAAGACAAAGAGAACATCCATGACAAGATAAGTCACGCAAATCCTAAAACAAGTTTGGCACATTTGAACTTGAGGAACATAACTATCAGCTGCAGAAACTTGCGTAACTGTAGGTTAAAGAAATTGCATTTCTTGATGCATAATTTTAACGTAATATCAGTTAATGTAATAACAGAAGCTTGGTAGAAAAAAGTAAGCAAGCAAGTAAGAAAGCAAACAAACAAGCAAGCATGCATGCATGCAAAAAAGCATGCACCCAAGCAAGCAAGCAAGCAAGTAAATAAGTAAGTAAGTAAGTAAGCAAGCAAGCAAGCAAGCAAGCAAGCAAGCAAGCAAGCAAGCAAGTAAGTAAGTAAGTAGGCCCAAGTATTGTAGGTGCAAACGTTCCGTCTTAAGTGTTTTACGTTGGCGAAAAGTATAATCCAGTGGTAGATTGCTAAATTTGACTGTAATTTAGTATGACATTTATTGTATGCAATTTACATACCAGTATCCAGCAATATCTTTGCCACTTAATACACTGAAATAGCTCTAAATAGTATACAAGTAAGGAAAGAGGTAATCTAAGCAAAAGTTTTCATTGATCTCTCTGTCGGTCACTCGATTTATGGAATAGAAGAAACACAGGCCTGAGGGATTTAAATTGATATTGATTTTCGAGAAGCAAAAATATTTTCTCTCAGATCAGGTAAAGTTTGGCAGGATATTGGAGATAAGCAAAATTGCTGCCCCGAAATAAATGTCTGTTGAGATTTACAAAATTTATTTGAGTTTTTGAAACGAGTATGAAATTATGTGAATTCCAAATAATTATAGTTTCGATAAAATATGTGTAACAGTGTAGCACTGAAATAAAATTAAAGTTATCATTCCTCTCTCCCGTAGACCAGGTTACTGTTATCAAAATTTGACATTCTTGACTACAAAATACCTTGTAACAAATATACAATGGTGACCACATTACAGACTTTGTATAATATTTGATATGCAAATCAGTGACTTTGTCTTCTATGAAAACATACTTTCTGATTTTTCTTATACAAACAATTCATATTTTACAATTAATGAAAGCAGTATTGTGTGCCATAAAACACGAATTTTGTTACTTTCTTCGTCACCTTTGTGTATCAACTTCCGATACAAAGTCGTCTTATGGGAATTAATTGAGAGCTTGAGACCACAAG
Source organism: Tubiluchus corallicola (assembly GCA_030141605.1). NCBI lineage: Eukaryota > Metazoa > Priapulida > Priapulimorpha > Priapulimorphida > Tubiluchidae > Tubiluchus > Tubiluchus corallicola. Next base: position 350,170 of record JAQGDQ010000158.1, read on the forward strand.
GTGAAGCTTGCTTGGTACGTATCTTAACTTATTACTTTTCTGTATAGGATTGTTTCCTGGATCACATCCGGAGAAGGATATCACAACTACCATCACAATTTTCCCCAGGACTATAGATCCTCAGAGTACAGATGGCGACTGAATAGTACCACAATGGTCATAGATTTGATGGCATTTTTGGGCCTTGTTTATGATCGCCACGTGACATCTTCTGACAAAGCTGATGCTTTAAGAGCAAGGAGTGGTGATGGTCACCCTAAACTCTGGGGTGACTATTAAGAGCAATAACTGTGTATACAGTGGACTTTGTTATAGTTAACTGCAGAGATGTGACAAAATTTTGTGCCGTCGTTTTTCAATTTGGTAGCTAATGCGTTTCCTTAACTGCAATGGTCTAATTTCACAAATTTATGCATATTGTTTGCTCTGTTGCACAGCTTTGGTGCTTTTAACAGTATTGTCACGTTTTTAGGTAACACAAAGTTTGACAAAGAAAACGAAAAATTAGAAGAAAAATGCATTTTTGTAAAAAATTACTGGTTTGCTTGAAATTCTGGATCTATTTTGCTGAAAAGCTAATTACAGTATATAGATTTTTCAGGCAACATTAAAGGAGAAAAAATTAAAAATTTTACTTAATGCTAAAAAATTGTTTTAAAATTTTGTATCGCCTACATTTTGCCTTAGTGCACGAGTGATCAAGGCAATAATGGAGTTTTGGCTCAGGCTTTGAACGTTGTTCATTTGTTGCTTTACACAAGTTTGCATAAAAGATTCAGGTACGCACAATCGAACTTTCAGGTAATATTACAATTCAAAAATAATTACTAAGTGTCTTACAAAACAAAAATAAAAAGCTATGTAATGTGTGAGGGTGTGCGAAAAACTTACCCATTTACACAATAAGGCTTTTTCCATAATATACATAATTTAATGTGTGACGCGTTAAATGATTCCTTTCAGTCATCTTTAGATTCTGCTGCTATTGTAAAGATTACAAGCGGATGTATGTGACACGAAAAATAAAAAAAAACTTTAAATACTTTTCTATTAAGTGACCCGTAAAATGACACTTCCTTTTTACCTATATATGTATTCATATATTTAAACATCTTGTGTAAGGTAATTGACAAGGAGCAACATCCTTGTAGCACTGTGTGCATTGCACGGCATAGCTTTCTTTGGCACGATCAAGTAAATAATGCATTACCTAGTTTTACATGTAAATGTTAAAAAATTTTATGAAACTCGTTGGAGACTAAAACAAACTAGTTTTCCTTCTGAACTGTTGCTCATTTGTCATCAAGGCAGTGCATCGTCAGTATGACAACAGTTTTGTACACAAAATGGTCGTATAAGAGAATTTTTTAACAGGTACGCAGTTCGTGTTTATACCATTTCAAAAGTGAGTGGAATTTTTTTTAAATTACTACAAAAGGGCCTAATGTATTACCAGCGAAAAAATGAGAAATACCACGATCATGGCGAGACACCAGTCTGTGGATTAGTGATGACAGAGAGAGTGAAACAGAAAGAGAGAGAGAGAGAGAGGGTGAAAGAAAGAAAGAGAGTGGAGAGAGAGGGGAAGGAGAGAGAGAGGGAGATGGAGAGTAAAAGAGAGAGAGAGAGACGGGGAAGGAGAGCGAGAGAAAGAAAGAGAAAGAGAGAGAGGGAGAGACAGAGAGAAGGTAAAGGTTTTAATATAACTTAAAAGGAATTTTGACTTGTAAATTAACATTATTTATATTTTCGCAACCTCGGGTTAGCAGAGAAATCAATGCAGTTAAACCTCATTAATTTTGCGATACATTAAACATTGTGAATAAACAAATAAATAGATAAACATATTAGCAGCAACATAATAAAGAAGTAGATAAAAATATAGTTCTTATATTATTTCCACTATTTCCAGCACTGTTTTAAGATGAAAAGTAAACCATGTTTTAACTGGAAAGAATTTATATGTTGGAAAGGCTCTTAATAGGAATGTTATTGTTTCAACAAAAGAAAACAATCGACAAGCGTTCAAAGATTGTTGTATAGACGAACAATAAACTGAATGTAGCTCTGTTATTTCATGATTTGCTCCATGTGTTATAACTGTGAAGCTGAGCTGTTCTGTCAAAAGTTACTGTTACTAGTGTTAGATAATATTCAACATCATTTTTGTTTGACTTGTCCTAGCTCAGATTAACAAACGAAATTGGCCGATCACGCGTTAGTGCAACTCGTATATCCAGGAATGACTGCTTGACTCGGTGTAGTCGTCGTGTCTTGCTAGGCTACGTTACTGGTGCACTTTTTAAAATTAGGTATATTAAAATAACATCAGAAGCTTCCTTTCTTCTGCGAGCGCTAGCGTCGTAAAGAAAACGCTAAGTTTTTTCATAGTTGAGATTTATTTTATTCTAGGCATTCCGTTTTCCTCTTTTTAATTCTTTTTCACGCAAATACCTAGAGTCATAAATCTTACGGGGTAAGGGTTTTCAGAAGTTTTTCGGTTTCTTTTTCGATTGCCATTCAATTCCTCCTAAACCTCTCGGTTAAGTTCAACTATTTTCTTAAGTATAAAAATTTAGGTACTGTAGAGTAGATCTGTACCTTTAAAAAGCCGAGATACTGTAAGGGCCCGTGATAGGAGCCAAAATACGTAACACTGAAAAACTCTAAAACTACCATAGCTAGAATAACCAAACTTGCAAGGTTTGCAGGGTAGACACTTAAGCTAAGGAGTCAAGCAATAGTATAGCTATGGAATTGTGTAAGTGCTCGAGACAGGAACCAAAATATCAAAATTAGAGCATCCAGTTTTAATTCATACTAACTCGGAAGAGGAGGAGGCTATAGTCATGAAAACATGGACAGGGCAATACGCTTGCCGACTTTTATCGGAATTCATTTAGTCTTTAATGACGTTGTTAGCCTTCTAAGAACCGAAATTTTAGACAAGCGTGTGCATCACCATGCCACTGACAATTTCGTTACAGCATAACAGTTTTCGTTAAAGGGGAAACCCAACTGCAAATTGTTTATTACTAACATCTATTTAAGAAAATAACAACGAAGTATTTATGCATTTTATGCGTTTCGGACACACAAAACAACGTGTAAATATATTAACTGCATCAAAATTTATCTTGAAGATAGAAAGTGCATGTAGACAGCAAACGTTAAACAAGTCTGACACATTAATCAACCATTGCCATCAAGGTACGAGCAACATTTAATAAATAGGTCAAATTAGATTAGAGCCTTTTTTACCAACAATTTTTTTATCATTTCGTGATTGGGTCCCTTGCACGCTGACCCCTTTTACTATTTTTATATCAACTAGTCAAACAAAAAAAACGCTTCGCTTGCACTTGGGTGAAGAAGTTTCTCTGTGAGCAGAGGCAGAAAGTCTTGGCGATTAGGTTGAAACTTCCAATTATCAGGCAGGTAAAAATATTTTTAGGAAGCCAATATATTCATACGTAAGTAGCTTTGAACAATTCGTAATGTTAATCATAAATTGTGTGTTTTAAATATATTATAGAAAATAGAAATATTGAATCATTATCAACTCCATTTTCAAATGAGTCTATAGCATGGTAAGTTGGATGTTTATTCCTACAAGTCACTAACTAATCAACACTTTCCAACCGTTACTTTACTCAAACATAAGTAATGATTAACTAAGCATATTCATTTTTAATTACTTTAATTTACGTAATTAATTAATTTACTGTTAATTGTTAACGCGATGAACACTTCACTAATGGCGCCATTTTTTCTAATTATTCGGTACAAATCTGTTTAAATTTGAAAACGTGCAACATGACAAGATAATTTTGTAACAATTTCCTAACATTTATGCGCAAGCGCACTAATACTTGGTTAGACAGGATTATGAATTATTATTTTTCTTGTCAGAATTTTGAATGTTTATATGAGCAAATGAGATGACAAAGTTAAATAGGAAATGCTAATCAAAATGCCAAAAACTTGATTATAAATATTGCAGTTCATCACTGATTTGCAGAAGTAATCAGTAAGACTCGTTGCACGCCATCGTGTTTTATTCTTTTAAACTTGTACGTGTTAATAAATGTGCAGTTTTATAAATAAAGCTGTGTTAGTTTGCTATGCCCTCTTGGCTGTTCACACCCAATCATAACGCGCACGCAGCAGAAACAACAATAAAATGTAGCTATAAACAATTACAAACAGTTGATCTTTTACTATTAGCAGCATTGTCTAGCAGTTGCGATACTGTTTTTATGCATCGGATAATTCGATATTGCTAGAGTTAGAAAAAAATAAAATTTTTAAAAAGCATTAAAAAATTTAAATCATAAAAAGCTTTTAAGATGTATAAACAATTTTAAGTTCAACATAATCAGGTTTAACGAAACGATTTGGAAATAGCATCATAATACTCATAACAATTGATTTTATTTTTATCCACAAATTTATTTTGGAGAAAACACTTCACTACCAAAATTTTCATTTGTTTCTGAAGTTTGAATGACGTGATCAAAGTCTTACCTTTAACTGGCCTTTCTTCGCTAATTAGCAATAGACAAAAAGCACCAGTCCTTAGGAGCCAAGGTGTTAACGCGTCAACAATGGAAATCATATCCACTGTACGGGACATCTGCATGAAGTTTTGACTGCAATGATACGGGCCCATTATTTCGGAACCTGTCACTGATAAGCACTAATTAAGATGAGACAGAGGGAATAATGCCCTTCCTGGCAACAAACAGTTAAACATGAAAACGTTTCCCAAAGACGACAAATGACTTGTTATTGTCTTTTTTTGAATTTCAACACTTGACAAGTAGCATGTTAATTAAGCGATGCCATCTGTTACAAAACGCATTTTTATATTGAAACTCTTCCCAAAAAGTTTCTCTTCAAGCATACCTAACAAAAATTAGTTTTCGTTATTGCTTTTTTAAAGCATCTAATTACTAACATTACTACAAGTTGGCACTGTTTGATATTATGCACTTTGTAATTGTTGTTTACATGTGAAACTTTCCTTTTTATAACAAACATTTATTCACAAACCCTCAACTGACGTAACAGGTGAAAACTCTGGTGCATAAGCTTGGCAAAACCTTAAATCAACTTTTCTCAGACTCAGCGACTTACATTCTTTTGTTACCGTTGCACTTTTGCAGCAGTTGCAGGGTTACTTTTGTAAATAGGCGGACATAGCTCGTATTTTTGTTTTTGCGATATTTTTGATTGTGGTGCTAGTTGTTTCAACTGGCACTTGCTATGTTAGGCCTCGAAATATGGTGAAGCATAGTAACTGCTAATGATTGCACTTCCCTTAACCCAGATATTCTTCTGGGTTAGCCAAAAATGGCCCCAAATCTGAGGTGTACATGTGATAATTGCAATACCGTGAGGTTGGATGTATGCTGCGAGAAAAGACTGTTTTCTTTGTGAAATGTGCAAATGTTAATAAAGGTAGTGCCACTACAAACGTTACTCCTTCAGTCAAAGCCGATAACGAAATCGCACATAACAGATTAGACATGATCGTTTCGAAAGCTCAGTACAAGAATGGTCACTCTTTGGAAGGTAGGCTGTCAGAAAATTTAAAAAGTTTGGTCACTGTAGAAATTAACGCTTTTAGAGCAGAAGTGGATGATCAGCTCAAGGAACTAAGAGAGAGGGTTACAACTTTAGAGAACACACCTTCAAATGTTTCATCGCCCAGTGAATGGACAGCCCAAGTAGTACATTAGCGATTTTTGTCGAGATTCGAGAATTATGATGACATAATAAAACATAAAACTAAATTTGTTTTACAGAAAAAGTAACTTTATAATAATGATGAATTATTTATAATAATGATGTATGACAATTTACAAAATTAATGTACTTTTTACAATAGGATCATCAGTATTATTAGCTCCATTAAAATCATCATAACATTAGACTAAGTATCTAATGCTTTAGAGAGAGAAACTGTGCACACAGTTATTACAGAAATAACTGCAAGTTTAAAAATGAGACAGGTGCTGCTAAGCCTTCACAACACGAAAAAGTAATTTTTAACTTTTTAAGAAAAGCAAAGACAATTAGTTTTAATAATATCAGTAGTTTTGTAACATGTAAGGCATTGTCGTACATGGCTCGCTAGCCCATGTAGGGCACATTGTTTACTTAGGAGAAAACAATTATTTGTCTATGTAGTGAGCTGATTCACGAGTTTGTTTATGAACTTTATAAACTTTAGTAACATTACAACTTTACAGCAAGTTAGACTACAGTGAATCATTTTCTCACCTGACTGGTTTCTGATATGCAGAACCCAAGCTTAGCCAGTTTCAACTGATTTGAGCTTTCACAGTTTTTAATCTAGTAGTCACAACGTAGTGTACAGAAAAGACAGTCAATAATAAAGTGTTTGTGCCTCTAAAGGAGTTTGGTGTATGTTGCAACATATATTGACAAAAGCCTTTTTCACATTGGCGCCAGTGCCCACTACTACTTGGGTATGCTGTAACATTTAGAAGGACTGTGAGTAAAATGTTTTTCATTATGCTGATTTCTGATTCACAGTAAATTCTTTTTCCTTTTACCCTCTTCTATGTGGTATCTACCTGTTTGCCTGCTATAGCATTTTGACATTTTCATTTAAACACAGTATTACATTGTTGCCTTTACCTTTACCTTGTGCGGGGGAGGGCTTTACACTTGTATGCTGTTTTGTAAAGGTTCTATTTGCAGTGTAAGGCAAAATGCCAGTGGATACTAGAGCGCAGAAGAAGAAAAGGCTAATATCAGTAGTTGAGCAACTGACTAAGCGTGCGCAGCAAGTTCTTCGTGACAATAATCCTTTTTTGGCAACAGAGGAAACCTTTGTTCAGCATAGAGCAGCTGTAGAAGGAGCACAAACATCCATAAAAATGTACTTCTGTGAACTAACAAAGCATTACGATGAATTAATAGAGACAACAGATGATGAGATGGAGAAGGAAGTGGAAAGTTTTCCTTTACAGGATCAACTCCAAACTTTTGTTGAGCAAGTCGATGCAACTCGTATGCTGATTCAAGAGAAGTTGGACTAGAAAGAGAAACAAAACCAACATTAGTTCAGCCATCTGTGTCTCAGGCATATGGTTCAGCATTAAAGTCAAGCGTTAACGCTTATGTCAAGCGTTTCAGCTACTGATGGTGATGACAGCAATGACGATGATCGTGTCACTGTTAATTCAGCAGCTACATCTGTGAGACGATGGTGCAAAGCGAAACTTCCTCAACTGCACATTGAGAAATTTAAAGGGGACCCCATGCGATGGGACTTTTTTGGGACAGATAAAGCAAATTATTTGTCAAGTTTTCAAGAAAGCAGAGCAAAGACAACAGTTGAAGGACTTCAACCCACAGCAGGAGGCTACAGACATATGGTAGAGCTGTTAACTGAACGCTATGAGAAACCAGAGTTAGTCAGTCAAGAGCATTTTCTCAAATTGTTCCAAATGAAGGAAGCTCCTGACATAATAATAGGACTACAGGAAGTCCATGATGCTTGTATGGTGCATTTTCGTGCTTTACAATCACTGGGTGGGATTAGCGTACAGACAGTGTTTCCGGCGCTGCTGTATTCAAAACTTCCTCCATACGTGCGAACAGATTTAGTTCGGCGAAATGAATGCAGAGAATGGACACTGGATTCCTTAAAGCAGATGATTAAGACTGACATCGATGTCCGAACCTTGGGTGGTCAAGGACTGAGCAAAACAGAGCAAAAACCAACAAAGTCTGGTATCCAGTCTGCAGCCCATGCTTTACTAGCTGATGCCAATGCCCATGGTAATGGTAGGAAAACTAAGAAGAAGCAGCGTAGTAAGTGCATATTCTGTGGACAGTCTCATTGGGCAGATAGATGTCAGAAGTTTCCAGATATTCCTTCACGAAAAAACCGAACCACACAATTGGGCTTGTGCACTGTTTGTCTAAAAGTGCATTGCACTACATCGTCACATTCACTTTCTAAACCATGCTTTCATTGTCAAGCTGATAATCATAATTCAGCGATGTGTTTCCAAGCATTTTGAAAGAAAGCGCCTATTTCTCAAGCCTCATCTCAGGGTTCTTCACCATCAATTGGGACACAGTCTCAAGCTTCGTTTATTCCAGGTTTACCTTGGGTACAAGCTTCTTCTTCAATTAGTTACTGTGGGAGTGAAGCAGCCACATTGATGTCAGTGACACCATCAGTGTTTTTCCAGACAGCAGGTACATGGCTTTTTAATCAAGAAACTGGTCAATCAGTTCCTGTAAGGGTATTTCTTGATTCAGCTAGTTGTCGCAGCTACATATCACAGCGTATATTTCGTGCCTTGAGTCTTCCCAATGAGCAAATTGTTCATTCTAGTATGGCTGGAATAGCATGTCAGAAGAGGAAATCTTTAATGTTACCAGTTACCAAGGTAAACTTGCAACTCTTAAATGGACAGACGATGGAGAAGGTTCATGTCCTAGAACAAATCACATGTCCAATGAAGAGAGCAGTATTGCCTGATGTGGAGAAGTATACTCAACTAGTAGAACTTGCCCACAGAGGACTTCTTGCTGACAAATTACCAACAGTTCTTGAAGATATGGAAGTGGATGTGCTTATTGGCATGAACGGATATTGCGACTTGGTAGAAAATGTTAAAATCTGCCTTGCACCTTCAATATACTTGTGGTGGTCAAAGCTTGGATGGTTACTTTGTGGATGCACAATTCCTAATTCTGATGAAGTCTATGTGGATGAGACATCTTGTAAAAGCCTATGTGTGTCAGGCGAACCATTGAACTCAAATTATCCGGTAATAGAGGCGCAGAAGAATTTGAATCTCAAATTTCAGCAAAACCAACAGAACCAAACTGAGAGCTGTATACCTTTGGAATTAAAGATCCCCTAATGTCGCTGATGATGATTTAGCATTGAATGAGTTCAACGAAAACATCCATTTGCAAAGATGGTCGTTACTATGTAAGATGGATGTGGAATGACGGTACCCCTCCTGAAGATTTACCAGAAGGAAAGTCTCTTGCGTTAGGGCGCCTGCGTTCTACGTTTAAACGACTCGAAAGTCAAACTGATGTCTTGCAAATTTGCAAATGTCTTGCAAAATCTTGCAATGAAACTATCAGCCAGCAAGAACGAATGGGTGTCATTGAACAAGTCAACGATCCTTCGAAACCTAGCTGACATAAAGTACAGTATTTGCCACATCATTGTGTCATAACTCCAGAACGAACTACCAAACTTAGAGTTGTTATGGGTACCAACGCCAAAGCCAGAAAGGATCAACTAGCAATCAAAGGTGCAATATACCGTGGTCCTGTATATCTGGAAGACCTAATGGGAATTCTGCAATTTCGTCTGTGATTTTAGCAGATATAGAGAAGGCTTTCCTGCAAATAGGCCTGCAAGAAGATGATCACGATGTAACAACAAGATTTTTCTGGCTAAAAGACCACACTAAGCCCCCTACAGAGGACAACTTATTGGTGTATAGATTCACACGTCTTTTGTTTGGCATGAATGCCTCGCCTTTTTTATTAGCAGCTGTGTTCACACATCATCACCACAAGAACGGCAGTCAGGTGGCTGATATGATTCGCAAAAACATTTACGTCGACAATATTTCATACGGTGTACACTCCTTGGAAGGTGCCAACAACTTCTATAAGGAGAGTAAAGAAATAGTTTCCCAAATGTCAATGAACCTTCCAGAATACACATCAAACTGCAGAGAGTTTATGGAATCTATCCCAGAGCATGACAGAGTCAATTCTAATCAGGTCAAGCAATTTGGGCTTGGATGGAACATTAAAGAGGACATAATCCATTGTGTAGCACCAAAATTTGACTTGGAATCTACTCCAATTAAAAGAATCATCACTCAAGCATTTGCACGGGTTTTTGATCCAATTGGAATGGTTGTAATGCCTGCAAAATTCTTAACTCAGCAAATGTGGAAGGAACAATTTGACTGGGATCAGGAACTTCCGGAAAACTACAACAGGGATTGGAATAAAATTGCAGGCGAATTAAAAACAGTATCAGACATAACACTTGAACGCTACATCGGTTCCAACAATGAGGAATGTACTTATGATTTACATTGTTTTGCTGATGCTTCCCTTAAAGCCTTTGCTGCAGTGGTGTACCTAGTAAAGCACCAAGATGACGTCCGTTCTGCAAACTTTATCATGCCAAAAGCCAGAGTAGCTCCAAAGAAGATCATCACATTGCCAAGGCTGGAACTAATGGGTGTTTGGATTGGTGTACGTTTGCTTTCGTTTGTCAAGAAGCATCTTGGACTTGAAATCCAACAAATATACATGCGGTCAGATTCATAAATAGTTCTATGGTGGTTGCGTAGTACTCGTCTGAAAAGTTTATTTGTGGAGAATTGCATTAAAGAGATTAAATCAAACACTGCTCTCATTTTTCGCTACATTCCTACAAATGAAAACCTGGCTGATTTAGCAACAAATGGTTGTACCGTATCACAATTGATCAGCAACTCTGTTTGGTCCCCAGGGCCAAAAGTACAGAAAAGACAGTCAATAATAAAGTGTTTGTCACTAAAGGAGTTTGGTTTATGTTGCTATATATATTGACCAAAGCCTTTTTCACAATCCAAGAGGTAGTGAAATGGATCACCTGTCTGTGAAACGAGACAAAATAAAAAATGATATACCTTAAACAAATGTTGAAATCGCCTAAAAAGTGGGTTTATTTCACTTCAACAATATTAATATTGAAGCCAAATTTAATATTGTCCGTTCTACCAGCTCAGAATAAAATTTTGTTATTTTAATTATTCATCTTGTATTAACGTTTTTGATTATTATTATTATTACATAAACAAGGACAACGGACGGTGCCAGTACGCTTTCTTTAACAGCTCAATTCGCAATCTGTCTCTAGTGTCCTACTTGGGCTAGCCCATGTACAACGCGTCCTGCTTGGGCTAGCCCATGTACGCCAATTGTCCTGCTTCGGCTAGTGGGTTACTCGGCGCCCAACAATGGAGATTTAGATCATCTGCGTCCTTGTATTACTGAATTATGTAATGTTCCTTACCCTAGTACAGAAGTGGGTGATTTTATTTGCCGCTTTTTAACTAGGTTGACCACAACTACCCTGAAGCTTTACAGTATGGTATATTACTTTTTCGATTTTATTGCAGAATGTGGTTTTGGCCAATTAGTTTATGCACCTACTAGGAATAATAATGTTCTAAACCTCGTGTTTACAAATGATGAATTGTGTTTATCAGATGTGTCAATTAATGAACCGTTTTTTACTTCCGATCATTGCACTGTTAAGTTCAGCATTTGCCCATCTCAGCAAATCGTAGCCTCCGAGCGTAAAAGCTTTTAGATTTTCAAAAAGCTAATTTTGACGGCTTTTCAAATTTTTTAAGACAAATTGACTGGTTTTTGACTTTTGAAAACTGTCACGCAGTTGATGAATTTTGGGCTAAATTTTTAGAAGTTTTACGTAATGATATTACCTTAACACGTGCCGTCCAGAACAATCTGATTTAAATAAGTACGGTCAAGCTATGTACTTAAACTGCAATGTAAAAAGAAGCTGTTCTGGCGAAGACACCATTCCAGTATTGGTAAATGTAGAATCGTGCAGCGAAGCAGGTTTCAGCAGCTATTTTTCATTTGAACTGTGTCAGCGAACACAGAATTTTGAACATAACAGTACCTCTCTTTTCAAATACATTACTGGTAAGCGCAACTATAAATGAGGAGTTGCCCCTTTTACAATATGACGGAGATACTGTCGTAGACGACGGAACGAAGGCTCGAATTTTGTGTAACGAATTTTCAGAGGATTTTACTCTAGATAATGGGGTAGCACCTAAATTTACTCGCAGGACTTCTTGTGGCGTTGTCAAATGTAGTATTACTATTTACTGTTGTGTCCATGAAGCATGTGGTCTCTGACAACAGACGTGGTCTATGAAGCATGTGGTCTCTAACAACAGACGTGGTTTATGAAGCATGTGGTCTCTAACAACAGACGTGGTCTATGAAGCATGTGGTCTCTGACAACAGACGTGGTCTATGAAGCAGTTAAAAAGATAAATTGTATAACCAGCCACCCGTCTGTTTTCTAGACTTGCTGGTCAACTTTATGTAGCATTAGTAAACATTTTTGAAATTTCTTTTCAAACTCATGCCCTGCCTAGCCTTTGGTTGTGTGCCGACATCGTCCCAATATTTAAAAAAGATGACCATGCAGACCCTCTTAATTACCGCCCCATTTCGCTAACTTGTGTAGCTTGCAAGGTGATCGAAATTTGTACTTAAGATGAACGTTTACATTATGAGTTTATTACAGTAAATCAACTTTTCTCTTGCCCCGATGAAAAAAGATTGTCAACATGAAAAGAATCGTGCAGTCCAATAAGGCCAAGACTGCCTGCATATTAAACCAAATATTGCTTAGTTTGAGCAATCCGAGTATTTTAAAAAATAATGGTCATAAAGTTTTGTTTCACTTTAACTTTTTTGCATGTAGAAAATTGACACAAACACCGCAATGGTATCTAAGGAAAATGAATACCCATCACAGGAAGAGATGCTGCACAAAACTAAACATCGTAAGGCGTCCGAAGGTGAAATCTTCATAGAACATCCCCTCGACAGTAACGTGATCATGAGTTATGATCCCAAGTATAAGATACAGCTTGTATGGAGAATGGTGCTGTTTATTGGATTCTGGCATTTGGTTCTACCGTACGGGCTGTATTTGTTGTTTGCTGAGACGTGTTGGAAAAGCATTTTATACAGTAAGTATGAATGTGCCCTGATAAGCGCGAAATTGCCATATCCTTTAAGTATAGTATAGTAAGGGAGTAATTGGGGGAGGTCGTAAACAAATAACTAAACAATACGAAAACTCAAATGAAATTAGATAGACGCTGCAAAAATACATTTATGGGCTCAATGGCGTTTCCTGTTCTATGCTTTATGAAAGAAAATTTGTGTCTGTCATTTACAATATATCTAAAGAAATTGAAAACTCGGACAAAAATTTTGTGAACCAGTGGACGTTATAAGGCCAGAGAGAGAGAGAGAGAGAGAGAGAGAGAGAGAGAGAGAGAGAGAGAGAGAGAGAGAGAGAGAGAGAGAGAGAGAGAGAGAGAGAGAGAGAGAGAATGCAATTACATAATTTAACATCTAATGAATGTAGGTGCTTAGTCAAAGTATTAACAGCATGAACCTTCCATCGCACGGGGATAATTGAAATATTCACGGTTTCAAATGGAATAATATTATATAACACTATTTACATAGTATATTATACTAGTTTGAAGAGAAAGAGACAATTACAAAATCTATAATATAGAGCAATATTAAGTTTTGTAATTGTCTCTTTCGCTTCAAAATAGGTACAAACAGACAACAAAATGATCTCTGGTGAATAGTGAACTACATACCATCACACACATACATATTAACATGCATCACACGTTTATTTGCTGTTATAATTTTCTGTTTTTTCTAACTAGCATTTCTGATGACTCGAATCGGTGGATGGGGTATCACAATGGGAGCACATCGTCTGTACTCGCATCGGGCGTTCAAAGCCCGCCTCCCACTACGCCTCCTACTCGTCATTATGCAGACAACAACAATGCAGGTAAGAGATTCCATTCTACTAATTTGAATATACAATAATGCAAGCAGGAATTTCGATGTTGCTAGTAATAATAATAATAATAATAATAATAATAATAATAATAATAATAATAATAATAATAATAATAATAATAATAATAATAATAATAATAATAATAATAATAATAATAATAATAATAATAATAATAATAATAATAATAATAATAATAATAATAATAATAATAATAATAAGAAGAAGAAGAAGAAGAAGAAGAATCATCATCATCATCATCATCATCATCAACATAATGTTAAGAATTTTTGTGCTGTTAGCTTTATAGTGTAAATAACAATGTTGGTAAGAATTTCGATGCTAGTAACTTAAAAAAACAGAAGCACAAGTAAGAATCGGTGCTGTTTTATTCAGAGCGAAATTTCTGACATTGTTATTTTATTAAAGTCAGTAGCACGAATATTCTTATTAGCTTTGTTGCTTTAAAAATGTTAGCAGCCTGTCAAGCAACAACCCTGGTAAAAGTTTCCCTGCTGCTAAATTTAAGTAAATAACAATGTTGGTAAGAATTTCCGTGATGGTGACTTTATTAGACTTCACTTTTATCTGTTACGTTAGCATGTACAATTGGGTACATGAACGCTCGTTCGGGTATTTTATTTGTTAGTCTAGTGCCTACTAAAAGATATGTTATGATCACGTGGTGCTAGGGTTTCTTTTTATTAAGGCAGTAGCTATTACTAGGCGCGTGACTACAAGGTACTTTTATATTATTTTTACCAAGACAGTATGTAATTTGGGCACATGATTATAAGATGATTTTATTTATATTTACTAGTGTAGTATCTCCAGCTGGGCACTTGATAAGGAGGCACTTTTATTCCTAATAGTTAAGTTGTATCTATGTTGGGCACGCGAGCACAGAGTAATCTTACTTCCATTAGTTGAGTTACACTTTAAATAATAGTATTGTATGCAAATACTATTGTTTAAATTGTGGTTGAGTCGTGTCTATAATATTGGACAAGTGATCACAAGGGACTATTATTTCTTTGTGTTAGGGTAGTATGTAATATTGGGCAGGGGACACAAGTAGCTTTTATTTCTATTTGCTATAATAACATCTACTATTAGGAACATAATAAGCCTTTTCACTCTTCCAGCTATTGATGATGATAGTGAAAGGTCAAAGGTCAACCCTTAACTTTGCTTTACCCACCTGTCACGTGACGGTTGTAGTTAAGACGCATGCTGTGGTACACTTAACCTTTGACCTATAGTAACTGCGCGTACGCACAGCGAAACTGTGACAAAGCTTATTAATTTTTGCTTTTATTTCTATTCGTTAGAGTAGTATTTACTATTGGGCACCGACCAAATGGTTCCTTTATTTCTATTTGCTAGGGTAATCTACCTTTGGGCATATTACCAAATGGTTCCTTTATTTCTATTTGCTAGGGTAGTATCTACTACTGGGCACGTGATCACAGAGTGCATCACAAATTCTCTGATACAGATGCTGATCCTCACAACTCTGCCCGTGGCTTCTTCTTTGCTCATACCGGACGCTTGATGTGCAAGAAAAATGATTTGATGCTAAAGAAAGGCAAGACAGTTGACTGCAGAGACATGTACAACGACTGGTTTGTCTACGTACAACACGAGTGAGTAATTCTACAGATTAGCATTCAAATTTGTTCAGCAAAAAATACTGCATATGCCTACATATAAGAATAGCTTTTTCACTATATCAATTCTACAGAAATTCAAATTCCCAAAGTAGAAGACGAATGTACGTAATAACGAAAAGACATCTACAGCAGTAGGAAACAAGTATACTTTCTAACACAGGCCTGAGAAATGTTGTTTTGTTTCTATTGTGTGGCACCACTCATCGTGTCATCAAACATTGAGCCCAAACATAGGAAAAGTTGAATGTTTCTGTCCACCACTTCTTTCTTCACTCAAAATAGCAATAGCTCATCTAGTTGATACTACGTAACACTTTTTTTGCAAATATTTGCTATTCTAGAATAATTGATATGAAAAGACTTTTACGGAACTGCTTCACGATTTTGTAATTAATATCCTGTAGGTTGTACTTTTACGTGGATTTGTTACGAACCTGTTCTTTCGACTTACTCTCTTGCAATGTACAGCTCTCAAACGTTGTGTAAATTCAGAAAGTTTGAGTTGTAACCTACTTACTAATTTGTAATTTCAGATACTACTATCCACTCATGCTACTCGTTGCTGCCATCTCCGTGTGGATTCCAATGTATTACTGGGGCGAGTCGTTCCAAGTTGCATTTTTTGTCACTCTTGGCGTTCGTTACGTTGCCGTACTAAATGGAACAGCTCTTGTTAACAGTGCGGCTCACTACTATGGCTGGAGACCATATGACAAGAGCATTCCACCAACTGAAAATAAGTAAGCTACTGTAGAGAAAAGCGTGATAAGGGTTTAGCAACCAAACAAACTGCAGCAAGTGACTAATGAACAATTATATCAGGACTCTTGTAAGGATTCTGCATATAAATTCATTGACTTAACTTGATTGGTTTAACGTTTTCACTCAGCTCAGATGATTGTGTGTGTTTTAGCTAGGCTTTTACCAATTTCACGTAGCAGCACAACTTTCTTGCGAAATTATGCGCTGTTCCCTCACTTTGATGATACAGTTAAATGTGATTCTGAATCTGTTCACTTAAACAAATCCGATACCATTTTCTCATATGGCTAGTGATACGCATTTTTGCGATGTCCTAAAATGCTCTCGTATTAATGTTAAAATCTAGACACTTTATGAATATAGAAATCACCTATTTGTAAAGAAAAGAAGTTTCTGTCATTGGGGAAACGAGATAGTTATAATCATAAATAAGTAAAGACTTATTTACTTGCACATGCACTGGGCTGAAAAGTTTTATAGGCATTAAAAGTTTTTAAAGAATTTAGAAATGTATGACACTGAGTTTTTAATCATTGGTTGCTGCTTCTACAAAATCATTAGACAATTGGAGCTGTCACTTTAAAAATTATTACATTTGCTAAACATTTATACAAACGAAATGATTTCGTTTATACTTAATTACGTAATTAATTATTAAACCGTTGTTTAATCATGTTGTTTTTACTGTTACTAAAACTGTTCAGTCTGCAGCAATTCGTGGTCTAATCACTCACTCATAAATTACAAAATTTGATTAGTCTACAAAAATCGGTCGAAACATTGTTTCAGAACAATTTCCTTTAACTTTTGCTAAAAACGGTGTTGATGCTGGGCTTCCACTTGGAAACTTATTGGAAACATTTCTAATGTAAAAAGCCCGCTAAATTGATCTGCCTTATAATAAAATTATTTATAAATTATAAAGAATTTCGGTATTTTGCATTTAATAAAAGCTGTATTTTATATCATTAAACATAAATTATGTTAGTATTTTTTATCACCTCTGTGTATTAACTTAGAATACAAAAAAGTTGACTTTTGGGAATTAACTTGGCAATTTGAGACTATAAAACGAAGTATGACAAGCCCTGTATTGTAAATATCTTAAAACATATTATTACTTTTCTGTACAGGATTGTTGCCTGGATCACATCCGGAGAAGGATATCACAACTACCACCACAGTTTTCCCCAGGACTATAGATCCTCAGAGTATCGATGGCGACTGAATAGTACTACACTAGTCATAGATTTGATGGCATTATTGGGCCTTGCTTATGATCGCCACGTGACATCTGCTGACAAAGCTGATGCTTTAAGAGCAAGGAGCGGTGATGGTAACCCTAAACTCTGGGGTGACTATTAAGAGTAATGAAGTGTGCAGTGTTCTGCGTGCACAATGAGTTTTGTTGTACTTAATTACAGAAACGTGAAAAATCTTGGGAGGTCTTTTTTCGATTTGGTTGCTAATGCTTTTCCTTAATTGTGTGAAATGCCATGGACAAGTTTCACAAATTTACTTCCACATATTATGTGTAACTCTGTAACAGCTTTGGTGTCTTTAGTAGTACATGTAGTGCACGAATTATCACGTCAGTTAGGTGGCACAAAGTTTGGCTAAGACCACGAAAAAGACAAAGAAAACACGAAAAGTTGCAATTATGCGAAATTACATTTTTGTTGCTGTAAAGCAAAGTTGCAGTTATATGAAATTGCATCTTGTTGCTGTAATGTAACTTGCCATTTTCTCCAGTGATTTTTTGACAACCCCCATTCTTTACCTTCTGCCATATTTCCATCTGGCCTTCTGTTCTTCAATCTGGGCTAGCAGTCTGAGTGACAGAAAGATGACTAGTAGCTGAAGAAAGAAATTGGTTACACGTTTTGATATCAGTCTCTTTCAATCTCTCTCCATCTCTCTCTCTCTCCTGCCTCCTTTCTCTCTCTCTCTCTCTCTCTCGCTTTCTCTCTCTCCTGCCTCCTTTCGCTCTCTCTCTCTCTCTCTCTCGCTTTCTCTCTCTCTCTCGCTTTCTCTCTCTCCTGCCGTCTTTCTCTCTCTCTCTCTTTCTCTCTCTCTCTCTCTCTCTCTCTCTCTCTCTCTCTCTCTGTCTGTCTTTCCATCTGCTCTCTTTCCCACTCTATCTTCTTTAAGTACAACACTTCTCTAT
This sequence comes from Tubiluchus corallicola, assembly GCA_030141605.1. Taxonomy (NCBI): domain Eukaryota; kingdom Metazoa; phylum Priapulida; class Priapulimorpha; order Priapulimorphida; family Tubiluchidae; genus Tubiluchus; species Tubiluchus corallicola. The sequence continues at coordinate 368,456 of JAQGDQ010000158.1, forward strand.
TAAACGGCAAAAACAAACTGGTAATCAGCAAGACTTGATACCGCTAAAATAATTCATTGCCTAAATTAATAAAATTTGTTGGATTTAAATGTTTGTCATCTACGTTTCTTCTCTGTTTCTATTGCTGCGTATTTACTGCTTATTCAGCGACACAATTTGCTGCCTATTTTCTTGGTAAGTTATGTGGAAAAGCCAAAAAATAATATGTAGGCCTACAGTACAACTTTCCTAACACCGATCTGGTGTATAAGAGATCTACGTATCCTCATCGAGCGAGTGACAGAAGTTACTTCGTTTGGTGACGACCCCTTTGCAACTAATTTATAGTTTATTCAAGTAGATTTACTAACTGTTATCATTTGCTTTCATACATATGCATGGGCAAGGCAGTTCACAAATTAAATAATTATTAATAAAATAAAAGTTTACGTTGTTGGGCCTGAAATACTAAAAGACACTTGTAACTTGTAAATTCTGAGCTAATTCAACAGATAAAAGCTGTATTAGAAGCGAATAAGTCGAGCGGCGTTTGTAAACACCTTATTCTTTCATTTTTTATAATTTTACTTGTTAAAAACTCTCGTGATTGGCTAAAGCGTAAGACGAATTCAAGCGGCGGACTTAAGTGGAGTCCAAGACGCTTTTATGAATTCCAACTAACAGCCAAATCATGACAACCAGCGAGGACTTAAATGCACTCTAAAGCAGGTACATGAATACGATTTGCGACACTGTCTCAGAGGTGTTGTAAACCCCATTCACTTAGCTATCTTAGTGAGAGAAAGAGAGGATTATTTCTTATTGTCTACAGTTTTTAATTATACTATGTAGTAAATGTTTGCTTTCATGTGGCTATTTGGACCGTAACAATAACCGTGCCATAACAATAATCGCTATCACTAATCATTATCGCCATTGTCATCATCGCCGTCATCATCACCATTGTTACTACCATGCATTATATTAATGCATAATCATCACAGCGCACAAAATTGAACACAGTAATGGTGAGGTGGATGATAAACCCCACTTAAGACAACCAAACAGTCATAAGTACAGTACACGAATCCGGGGCCAGGGCACTTGGTTTCTTGAGTTGATGTAATGCTATATTATTCTATATTAAAAAGGTCAATAAGTAATGAGATCTGTCTGAGTACACAAGAGGCAGTTGTGTTTTAAAAAATACGTTTTTTGTTTATACCATATTATATGGAACTGTGGCGGCTCGTAGTTAAAATTAGCGGGGGTGCTGTTTCAGAAGATTTTTAGCCATGGTTTTAATACTGTGTAAAATGTAACGAACATATGTAATTTTAATGTTGCAGTTATGTTTGAAGATCAGGTGCTGAACGGTCTCTTTTTTCTTAACTGCAACTTTCTCATGGAGAGACAACTATGAAAAAGTTAAGCTGTTGCAGTTCACTTACAGTCACAGAACTTATTTCTTGGGGATGCAAGACGCCCATTATTAAATAATTTATGTTTTAAGCACCTACGCCAAGTTTACATTTATCACATTCAAGAATATGTCGGTACACGGCAAGCACGTGGCAATTGTTACCGTGTTTGAGACAGTATTTTTCTACCTAGTAGTAGACACTAGCGTACAGGGCGTTTTCTGAGACATGTGCGCATGGCCGCATGCGCACAACGGTAAAACACCGCATTGCTTAGGCTGTGAAGCAAACAGTACTACCCTCACGTGCTCCGGTTCCGCACAAGCACAAAAAAGAATTAAAGAAAAAAGACTTATTATGTTGAATATTATCAACAATAATGAGTGAAAACAGGGGGTGCTGCAGTACCTATACACTGATATGAAAAGACTTTACTTTACCTTCTGTTGTTACTAAATGATTGCCAATCTTTGTTTTTACTGTTTTGGGTAATGTGGATTTTTGGATGGAAAAATCTAATTATGATTAAAACATAGATTGCATATACAAAACAGTGTTTTCGACAGTTTTATTTCGTCAATTGACTGTCTGCAGTGTTTTCACCAGTCCGATTAACCTGTCTATGTCTGTTGTCGACCAAAACTCAACGACACACATCACATCTCGAATAATTTCACGCATATCTATTATGTCTTTTAAAACACTAACTCCACTTTTAACATCAAAAGAAATGTAAGTCCCAATGTTGTTATAAATAAAAAATGTCAGTAGGTAGAGACAGCAAATTTTGAGTCCCAAATCTTATTTTTGAGCGCAAGGTTTTGATAACAAAAGACGAAAACAGGTTAATCAGGCAGTAAGAAAGAAGAGCAATGATAAAAGCAATTCTCCGAGCAAAATTTGCCAACGCAGTGACTAGCCAGGTTCCATAAGAAACTATAGAAGCTACAGCAGTATATTGTTTAAATAATTTAACTGCAAGTCTGGATGAATTTGGCCAAAACCAGCTTTAAAAACATTAAAGTAATAATTTGTAAGACTACAGAAACACTAAGAGCATGCATTTGCAGATTTCACAAGATCATTCTTCACACAAAGGTGGATGTCTGTTCATTAACATACTCTCGTTATTTTTCTTAAAACCCTAGGAGTCTTTATCTATCCAGCAAAGATTTGTGACTTTGGCATTTTGCTTCTACTTTATTGCCATAATCCTGTTTTAACACTTTCAACCCATTCAGATGACAACCCCTCACTTTTTGAAACATCCTAAATGTACACCACTTTTTCCCAATTACCTACACATGTAAAAGACAGACTACTAGTTCAGTACTACAGAAAGAGTTGACTGACAAAGCCTTTCCCCTAATTTTCGTTCTTTTGCTCCTATCTTTGACCCTAAGAGTCCCAAACTTCAGGGTGACTGTCTTTCAACAATATCCCGATATTTATGATAATAAATTTGAACTCAATTTAAAATCCCAGAAAGAACAATTGCAAAACCGATGAACGTGTACTGAATTCTGATAACAGACAGGGTGACATTTCACTAAACCATTGTGTACGCCTTTGTATTATAGATAATTAATTAATCGCTTGTGGAAAATTTAGGCTCAAAATTAATCAAAGTAAAATTAGTTAGAAGAAACATTCTAATCTCACTGATCTAACATTGAAAATGCTGAATGTGGTTGACCAGCTGAGCGATGGCTAGTCGTGTAAGGTGTCAGTAATGTATGCAAATGGTCCGTGGTTAACCGCATTTCAACTTTTCACATTTCGTGTTTTTCAAGTTTGGTATCAAAATATAATTAACTGTGGGGTTGAAACAACATTAATAGTCTTGATATTAAGACTGTAAGAATTCATTTCAATACATAACTCTTACAAAGTGCTAAATTCTATGTAAAAGAAGTTTTATTTCTGAATATACACTTAAATACTTAATTTACAATTCCTGGAAAATAATAATGAATTTGATACTTTGTGCACTACAATTTAAACAAGTATTTATCACAGCAAGTCAAAATCATTAAAACAATCAACAACGCCATTAACATAATCACAGAATCTGATTTCACGTTCACATTTTTATAACTTACTCAGTACTTATACTGAAAGATACACAAGTGTTAAGAAATCTTCACAATACATATAACATATTTATACTATACTTTCAGGATAAATTAACTTTTACAAAACAATTAGATAAATTTGCAAGAAATATATATTTAAAACTTTAGTCACGAAAATATTTATTTGTAAATAAAATCAGGTAGCGATTACTGCCATCACATGACATTCAGACGTTATAGCGCCAACTAGAAATCACAGTAATCAGCAATCAATTATCTTATCAAAATTATGGACATTCAGCTCTTCCTTCCTAGATAATCATCTTGCGTTAATTATCATCTAAATCAAATGATCTAGAAAAATTATTTCTTTAATTTTACTTCTGAACTACTGCTAGCAAAGTTACATAACATTCTAATGTGCTAAACTACCTTTATTAACCAGCTTTATAAATTGAAGGGATAAAGAGGACTATTTCTAACACACAATAAGAAACGATGACAATGTTTACGACAAGTTAGCATAATTATTAGTACTCCGAGATTAGGATGCAAAATCAATGCATCAAATCATATATCACATCATTGCCACATGTCACAAATACTTTGACAGCTCTCAGATTTCCAGGTCACAAAAATAAATCATAAGAAAGTAAATTGCATTGGCCTTCAGAAGTTCTGTTTATAAAAATCAACCGAAACTGTATGTACGATCGGTACAGAAAGCTCTTTCCACAAATATTTCATAGTTACTCATATACAGTTGTGTGTATCTGCTGATCACGTAACAAGCTCTTCATCATCTATACTGTAAAGATCACCCAGATGTCGATACTTCTTCTCCTCCCTTTCTTGATGCTTTCTGAATCGCATCGCTAAAAACGACAACACGAAAATTCCGCAAATAGTTATTCCGCCCATGATCAAAAATGCCGCAACTGTCCATTTTGCAAATGACTTCAGTGGAACGGAAGCAACCCGTGGAACGTTGCAATTGTTTGTCGTGCAACAGCAAAGCTTTGTAGTGTTTATAGGTTGATCAGGAAGTGTTACCTACAACATCAGTGAGATATATGCAATGAAAAAGTATCCAAAACTGGCATCTAAATTCATCTATTGCAGTAAAGTCACTTATGACAAAGTTGCTATGCAGCCCTTAAACATTTTAATCTTTTTCAATGGTCCACCCAAGCATCACTGTTAAGCATCACACCAAATTTGTACATTATAGCAACACATATTGTCTTTGTTTGTTTATAATTTTTGGCAGTGTTTTTTGGATATACAAAAATAGAATTTGAAAGCTTTTCCATCTGAAATGTGTATACAGCGCTTTCTTAGATGTGTATTGATTTGTTTTCACCACACTTTATATCTTATTTGCCAAACATTCTCTTATAGTCTATTCTCCAGAACTGTAAACTCTAGAAAATTCTATTTAATTTAATTTCACCACCAGTGATCAAACATGTCCGTTAAGTTATTAATAAACTTATTGCATGGGTAAGTGTATAACTGTTAAAGTATCTTAGGTGTTACATATGCATTGCCCAGGATGTGCAAGACATCAGCTAGAATGCAATCTATGAACCTGGTTTCTATAGTCATTAAAACTGGACATAAAAGCATGCAAAGTAGTTTAGCGATATTTTATTTGATTAAGAAACCATCTTTAAATTAGGGTAAACTGGGAGAACTTGCACATACAAGGTGTTTAGTGTATTAAAGCAGGGTCTCAGTTACATACGTTTTATAAGCCGTCTTTAACTGCCTTAATAATGTTCTCTAAATTTCTTGTGTACTTAGCAATACAAATGTTTAATAAAGTGTTTACACAAATACAAATCACTCACGTATCTGCAACCATCCTTTTGATACATCCCATACACTTCACACACAGGATCGTCTTTTGACTCGCAATAAAATTTAACGTCAGGCAAATCAGTGGGATTACTGCTGGTATATGAATACTGTGTCACACAGTGCAGGCTTTCTTCAGCACATGGTGATGTAGTCACATTAGCATCAGATTCTATGGAAATACAAAATGAGAATCACATCACAATGAAAAATATTTCGACTAATTTTATACATATACATATATCCATATGTATATCAGTATGTACATATATACTATCTATACATATCAGTTGGTTCCGCAAGCCACTCTTTAGCTACTCCATACAAATACAATCGTCAGCAGTTAAGAACATAAAAAATATCTTCGTTAAAGTTTTCGTACCACAATCATTTCTCTACAAAAACTACAAAAACAAAAGAATCTTGCTTGTTCTGCAATATGATTGTTGCTTGTCACTTTGATCACTTGTTATTTTCTGCATTTCTTTCAACTTTGTACAAAAACGAAGCACTTTCCTATTTGGCTATAATATTATACATTATAAAAAACATCTACTGGTGTGATAATAAAAAATATATAGTCTTAAAAAGACAGGCACAGGATCTCAATGCAAAACAAGACATCTGTAACAGACAGTAAGTTTTTCAGATTTTAAACATTCATTTTTTAACTGCACTGATGAATGCACTTGCACGCAAGGGCAGTTGTAAACTGATTACATAAGTAACTTAGATTGCTGATTCAGCTTGAAACATTATTGTCTTACTACAAGCATAAACAGCTATCCACCAGAGAATATGCAAGCAGAGACTGTGTATATGTTGCGAATATATGTAAACTGCACACATGTGTTACATTTGTGGAAGTATTTTCATATTTCTTATTTTTAGTGCCTTTGGAAATTGAAGCAAATTTTAAGCATTTTAACTCACAAGCAAACTACTACTGTTGTATTGTACAATGTACACTGGGATTTGAATGATCGAATATTGATGCTACGCACACACTAACCATCATTACTAAGACTCCAGTAGCAACTTGTGATGGGTTTAACATCAATTAGACCAGGAACATAAAAAGGATTATTGCAAAGATTTTCAACACAGCAGTGTATGGTACCAACATGTCCATTATATGTAACCTAGAAAACAGAAAGAAAACAATTACGTTAACACACAGCAAGTAATTAGAAACAAAATTTGTGGTAAAAAAAATCACGTTTTCTTTCAAAGTAAACTGGCAATCCATGAAATCTTCGTCACCATATAATTTTACTAATCAAAAAATGCTATATTTTTCATGTAAAGGGGGCATGAGGCACTTGCATCAAGACAGAGCCCTAGAAATAAAAAAAAGCAATTTTCAGGCTGATTTTAGAGGCAGATAAGAAAAAGCACTTTTAATGAAAGTTTCTGAGAACTAGCTCGAAAAATTATATTCCCTAGTGACAATCTTGCTTGCATATGATAATCACATTAAAAGAAATTCCCATTTGTTTTAATTTTCAATTGACCTGCACTGCTGCAGGCATGTCTTAATATGACGCCATGGACAAACATCAAATTTTGAAAATACACAGGAGGGAACTTTCTGTAAGTAGTTTGCAACGTTTGTTGCACAGCTTCTTTAAGTGGAACCACAGCAGAATTTGTCAATACGGTAAACAAAATAAAGGCTGATGTCTTCACACTCTTGACATAAAAAGTTTCCTACTTTCCAAGTAATTTTCCTACTTCCCTGATTTGTAAGTGTCTGTTCAATATGTCTAGGATTACATTATAAATTGTGTTATACGTCTATCCATTTGATCCACAAATATTTTACTGCAGCGAGGGTAGAACATAAAACATGCATTAACATGTCAACAGCCAAAGTAACAAAGTTTAATAGGCATTAATATCAAGTTACGCCTGGGTCGTGTAAAAAAAAGCACCGACTTCCATTTATGTGAAAACTAATGTTAATGAACATTACGTCAAGTTTCACTTTAATTCACCACACCATATCTACTGTCTTAACAAAATGTCTTGACGCTAATCAGCAAATGGTACTATGCAGGGTACTATACTTGACCTGTCACATGACCCGAGGGAAGCAAGAGCTATGACTGCCTGTTGTCGCCATGGCAATTTCACAATTGTGCAATAGTAAGCTGTCTAACTAGTAACTAATTATCATATTTCTTTTTTGAAATCCACCAAACTGCATATATGGGCCATGCAGATTCAAGTTTTTCTACTAGTATTTTACTATCTTACATTGCCCTAATGCTTGAAATGTCAGGGTAACGGAAATATAAGTTGTAAAAACTACTACATAACTTGTTGATATTATAGGTTATTATTAAGAGGTTAACTATATATGTAACACAAAGCATCCATTCTTGTAATACAAATAAACTTGATAATTATAATTTTTAACCAAGCTATTATATTAACAAATCTGTTTAATGGTTATGCAAAAAATTCTAGATAATCGAACGACGGCCGACGGAAACCAACTGGCACTAAAACGGGTTTCTGGAATTTCGAGGCATGTAATATGGTTGTTGAAATATAAATAGATATTTGCATAAGATTATAATAAAGTTCAGACATAAATTTCTTAATTCAAGTTTTTTTGAAACTCTCATTAAACTTCACTTTTCTTGTCCTTTTAACCCTTTACCATTCGCGGTTATAACTTACATTTTCTCGACGGTCACTTCCGTATTGGCTACAGACTGCACCATCAACATCACACTCAAACACTGTCATTTCTTCTGTTTCGTTTGTTACATTATTTTGTAGCATAAACTGAAAACTTAAGCAGTAAGATGTTTTGCCTAAAAAGAAATTATGACACAAATCAGGCAGGTAACACTTAAAAGCAAAGGTGTGGTCTGTACTATTGCTCATTGTACCTCCTAGTAAAAGGTTGTGTACTATCCTGTAAGTATGTGAAATAAGAATTGAATTCAACTGACACACTTAACGTCATAACAATCATTGTATAATAATAGTAAAAATAATCACCACACGAAAACCCTAGAATAAAGTGTAGTTCCAAGCTTTGCCAAATTTCGGAAAAAGTACATATGTCAAACCAACTGAAATAAAATATCTGATTCGGCATTGGAGCCGATTGTTCGGGTTCTGATCTTTAACGTTGAGCCTGTGTTTAACAATAACCAATGGTGTCATTAGTATGTGGGCAGATGATGCAAAATGCAAAATTTATCAGTGAAGAAGGATCTGGAAACAGCTGTTGATTATATCAAAGCTGTTCATCAGTCTGGTGACAAGCAGCTGTTCATTGGATAATACAATATGAGATTGCCTGTAAAGAGTTAAGAAAGATTTTGCTAATATATTACACCAGTATTGCTGAAATAATAGTGACTCTATCGTGCTCTCCAAATGCACAGCCTGCACAGTCTTGAGTGGCATCATTGAAGCAATGATTTGAAGAACTCAAGATCCTCCAGGAAATCTTGCATATGTCTCACAAGCTTGTCTGTTAAATACCAATCTATGTTTTTTTATCATCTTAGCGTCTAGTCATCCACTCTGTCCTTCAGGACAGCTCCAGTGTTTGGTGGGTTGAGGTCCAAGTTCACCGGAAAAAATTCACTACACAATTTTCGGATCACAACTTCAATGCAACCTCCACAAGATTGTGAGGCAGCACCAGTCAACAAAAGTATCTAGTTTCAAATTAGCAATTCTTTGTGTCTCAGTTAATTAATCTTTAATTAATCTAGACGTGTAGTCTAGTTTGGAAGTAGGGTTGTAAAATGCACCAATGTCATGATGCGATGCAAATTACGATGAAATACGTATCATGATATACCCGAGTACTTGACTAACTGTTTACATCATAAGTCACCAGAAAAACAAAACATTTCAATACTTTTGATTTCAAAAAACACAGTTTTCTAGTTCACAATTGTTGCTAGCCATCTCACAAGTTTATGTTCATAATGCAGTTAACGTATTGTAGATTAATTGGCCAATAAATACAATTAACACATTGCACTTTTAACGGCTTTGGTTGATAGCAGGAAGTGGCATTGTCTATTCTGCTAATGTTGCACATGCTGAACTGACTGTTAAGTATCGACAGTACACTTTGCAAGTGCAGCTTGAATTATTTCACACTGTTTTTTACAAATGGATAGTTAAGTTTATGCTAAATTTCACTGTTCAGATTATTACATTATACAGTAGGCACCGCTTAACAGACTCACGGTTAATAGACTCAATCGCTTAATTGACTCAAAAACGCCTGGAACGGGGGCCGCAAATATACATAAAAACTATCGGTAATTGACTCAAGTAACTTTGCATAATTGACTCAATATTTTTCCTTCACGTACTTAAAATAAGACTTGTATGTGCCCAAAGAGCCTTTCCTACTTTTACGTCATCTTTACTTCCCTTTTGTGCACTCTATGTATACAGAAACAATCATGTTAAGTACCATTTTGTTTATAAGCAGGTACTTTTATCATGCGCTAATACGCTAGCGTAGCGGTTTTGCTTTGAATCTGTTACTCGTTCACCCACTGTTACTCAAAGAATTTCTGGAAGCTAAACATTTAATCACTTACCTAGCGGTATCCTTTTGATTCCCTCGTTGCAAATCACGCTTTCAGGCTTAATGAGTTAACAGTCAAAGATGCAGGTACAGTAATCGGCAGATATTCCTTGTGACTTACAAGAGTAAACATCGTACAGCCAATAAGAGCAATGTTTTTGTCACGCCCAAGAACATATTTTCAATGTTTTTATAATTACGAGAATTTTGTGGGCCAACTTTTTCATGAGAAAATGAAGCAGCCGACTTTGAAGGAATTTTTGTAATTTTTGCAAATAAACAGACGTAGTATAGTCTGTGGTTTAGAAAAGCATACTTTTTAATTTACTGCTAATTCACTTATATAAATTAATATTTCAAAACATTTTTTCTAGTTTTTAACTGCACAAGGAATTTAGGCATTACTTCGTTTCTAAAATTCATTAAAAAGCTTTGCAGTACATAGTAAACTGACGACTCATACTTCTATATCTGTAATACTACACCCATCAGTTAATAGGTTCAGTCAGTTAATTGGGTCAAAACACGTCAGTCCCGAAGTGAGTCTATTAAGCGGCGACTACTGTAGCTACTCTTAGAAATATGCGTAAATTGTAAAAAAAGATATCAAGATGCATCTATGTATAATTACATTCCTACCGATAAGGAATCTGGAACAAGCCACCTGATACTTACCACCAATATAAACACTCCGTTTAGATACTGAATTGTCAGTAGCAGCACAAGGCTCTTTCATTACCGGTGTAGCAGAACTCCATGGTCCAACAAAGCAATATCTGAAATTAAAAATAAATTCATGCATTTTTATATAAACATATTTATTTATCCACAGCATTAACAAACCACACATTCTAGAGGATTTTTTTTTATTAAAAATAGCTCTTTGAAGGAGAAAAGCTTTTGATTAGAGCCATTGTACTTTCACTACTGTGAACACATAGAATTTTATGTATATCATGTTTTCAAACCTAAAAGAATGCCATTAAGAACATTGAACATGAACAAATTTAACCATTTTGATTCTCACATAAATCTGGTGCCCTTTAGCTTAATAATGTTAACTTTAGGCAAACTTTAAGTCAGTAATAGAGTTGTTGTAATAGATCTATATTTTCAGAACGTGTTTCCAGACCTATGATAGAATTGCTGAAAATGCCCCCAAAGAACCTAACGTATATATATGAATTCATGGAAATTGTAAAACGGGCACCAGAAAAATGCATGCTAACATTTCTACTTGTAAAGAAAATGTTTTAAAAAATAGTCAGTTTTTACTGGAGACTCACTCTCACTCAAACCCCTTTTGCCAAAATATTGTACATAGTGAAAACACTACTTGCAGATTTGTATATACAATGCTCAGGCTGCCAAAACGGCTTACATAATAACTAATTTAACTATGAATATTTCTTAGTGAAGTAACAGATTTGACAGTTCTATTACAACTGCCAATGTGAAGCAGTACAGGCGTTTACTACATACACTATGCCATTATTTAGCTATTGTTCACTTGTCATAGATACATTTTACATCAAATAAATTTTTTTCCCATTTCCACTGTTTATTTTCCTTATATTTCTGCTTTACATGGACAAATTAGCTAGGTAATTGCAATTAATTTGTGCAAGATAAATAAAAAATATCTCTAATTCTCAATTACATCTTACTTTAAATAAAAAATGTTATACAAGTTGGAAATTGCTTGTCCGTTGTATTGAAATGCTAAAAGCCATAACTATTCAAATGTGGATTATATAAACTTAAACAAAAGCTCTTCAATATTTTCCAGATTTTGAATGAAGTGGTTTTAGTATTTCCCAAAAATGCCATATTAAAGGTTTAGGGCCTAATTAACACCTATTGTGAAACATAACTTAGAAATATACAAGCATTTTACATTTTACCTAGGTCTAATGAACCAGGCTATTTTTGCAATTTAATTCTATGTTGCTTAACTGGTACATGTACATCAAAAACAGTTTTTACTTTGTACAAGTTTAGGAAGACATTTTATAAATGCATAAGCAACTACATAAAACTAATGATATGACAAAATGTAAAAGTTTTATCAATTTTCTTTTTTAGTTTCTAAAAAAATAATTATTCATCATATTAGGTACAAATACTAATACCACTACATGCTAGATACCGTTTTTCCTTGATCCTCACTTTTTGCCAGAAATAAACATAAAAATTATCATAAAAATCATCATAGTTAAAAAGCTGGCTGAAAATGAAATATTAAAAAAAATTTTCTTCTATCAGCATTCCGACAACTCATTAATAAGAGCTGTTCGTCTCCCACCGCTGATTTGTTGCAGTATAGTTAAGCATAAATATTGGCTGTTTCACAGGAAGACTTTTGGCTTATGGTGTGTTCCTGCTTCGACGGCCAATGTGCGCAAACTAATTATAGATATCACCAACATTTTTTTAGACATTCTTGGAATTTTTGTCTGACTAGAAAACTGCAATATCAGACATCACGGCACATGTGGCTTAACTATAATTACAACAGCTCTTTTCAAAATGAGCATAAGGCTGGCCACAAAAAAATTGTTTCCGTCTTACCTCACGAACTCAAAAGATGTCTGAAGGAAGGCAGGAAAGTTTTTTCAAAATTTTTTTTTAAAGCTTTGTGAATGTTTAAAGCTGAATAGTAGAACATTTAAAATCAATTGAAATCAAAGTTTGTTTATTTCCTATTTAAATATTTTAAATTTCTTTCAATGCACATTTTTCACGCCTTGTTTTTTAGTTTCGCATTACTAAATCATCGTATAATTATCGATTATGGTATAGTCTCTTTCATGTATCATGGAAGTGTATGTTCTGGTGATTATGGTATAAGCGGCAACACTACTCAGCCATTAATGCACTGATCTGAAAATTCGATACTTTTAAGCCTCGAAAATAATGAGCATCATACAAAATGGCAACCCTGGCCGAGAGTTAGCCGTGGAAAAACATGGCCGCGTCCTGCGTTTCCCAAAACAACAATGTTATAATAATTATTGCAATCTATGTTTTAAATTTTTTTATAAGCTTTTATATTACAGCGTCAAGTATGTATATGAACGTACGAAAAAATAAATTCCCGGCCAGGCGTGCGATTAAAAAAATATTCCCCGGACGATTAGACAGAAACAAAAGTATTTTTATTGTCAGCCTTACGTCAAAATTTTTACGTTTTTTCTATTTTTTTAATGTGTGCTGTGCATACAATTCTGATTAAGCAGATGAACAATATTATTACAGTTCAAAGCCGGCTCTGCCATTAGGCAACTAGGCAGTTACCTTGGGTGCCAAATTCTAGAAGTAATTTTGTAATTTTTAAGTTTAGCAAAAGTAATAACATACTGTACAGTAAGTCCTCACTTAACGACTGCCCGTTTAGCGATGTTCTATTTTTACGACGCTGAACATTTTATACCTCTTTTCACTTAGTGACGCACCGTTTCGTTTTAGCGACAATTTTTTTACTTTGCTCAAAACCAATTCTTATTTTATCAACAACTTCTTTACCTGATTTACCTACTTTACTATATACAACATAATTCAATTTTTGTGGGTAGGATTGGGACCTTGGGGTAAGAAGATAACCGTTCAGGGGAGGAGGCGCTAAAAATGCTTTTACCTAGGGTGCGAAACGACCTAGAGCCGGCCCTGTTACACTGCTACAGTTTAACTTTAATCGTATGTATCTCAGAGATCGGTAAAAATTCAAATAAAACAAGTTTTATATAATTTACATTCTTGCAGGAAAAACAAACGTTGACCTTAAACCAACAAAAAAACAAAAAATAGCGATTTAATTAATGCACGTGCTCTTGAAGGAGTAATATTCATAGGCAATGAAGACTTAAATTTATTCGCCACTTCGCCTACCTAAATTTAGGAAAATCGCTAGACTCAGTTGCAGCGATTAAGAAAATCAAGCTGTCAAGAGAAACTAAACACAACCAAATGATTTTCATTATTTTACCACTTTAGCGTCATCTAAACTTTTAGCTTTAAGAAATACAACTAACAAAAACACACCATACACGTTTGTTAAGTGTAAACATTAATCGCAATAGTCCCAGAAGTGACTAAAGCCGTCAACAAGTAAAGTTTTCAACATGGCCTACCCTAAGAGGCGGACAAATATAGCCGCTAGTTCAATCACTAGTTTAGTTTAGTTTATTCACATAATACATTAGTACATAAAATCACATTCATTAAAAAATAATAAAAATACAATATAATTACTAGCATACTACACAATTAACACTGATTAAGATGTGCAGGAGGACACACAGAGCAAAGCTACTTACATGTGTCTATCGAATTTAAGAAACCTTGTTAAATCACCATGCTCAAGTCTTTTACGAAATAACTTAACGTTTCCAGCAGTAACTAATGGTGAACCATTTACAGAAGCAGGCAATGAGTTCCATATTGGAACAACACGATTTGAGATAAATTCGTGAAAATGTGTCTTACATGTACGCCTCACAAAGAGTTTAAATGAATGATTACCCTTAGTTTTATTATTTAAAACTTTGGTAAAAAATGTTTCCCTGTTTAAATCAACATCCTGATGCATAATTTTGTAACACATGCACAAATCAGAAATTATGCGTCTTTCTTCTAATGATTTAAGACTCAGAATTTGTAATCTATGTGGACACGACTCATAATTAATTCTACATCTATTACAAAGGCCTCTTGTAACGCTGAACATTTTCTACAACATCTAAATCACCAAGCAGATAAGGACTCCACACACTAGTACAAGTTTCTTTTACAAATTTTATTTATGAGTACACATCTTGCGTGTTTTGAAAAATTAAAAAAAACGATGATTTACCACAGAGTAGCTAATAATAATAAAAATGCATGGTGTTAGTCTCGAAAAATTATCGAACGATCAAGCTGTTTTCCTAGATTTCTTGCGAAAACCATCATTATGACAAGAAAAGTGGTTCTGTAGCGCGTCAAGCAAGGCGTCGCATTATCCTTAGGAAATGGTTGTTGGAATATACTCGAATTTAGTTCTAACTTTGTTATAGTTAAATCGATCTTCGCGGTACAAGTGCAATACAGTCAACACTTACCTGATTATAGTTTTAGGTCTATTAGGTACTGGGGCATGATCAGTTTTCAGGTCAGGGAGCTTAATATGCATTATTATACATTTTTCCGAAATTAGCAAAAACTTTTATGTTTTTATGAATTTAGTTACTTCGTTATTGCGTAATCCAGAGATGGGGATATTAATTAGCATGAATGCTATTTGCCCCCCCCCCCCACTATTAATATTATACTAAACTAGCTTAAACTAAAATGTTAAATATAGTGGCACCACCGCAGATATTTGTACAATTGATATAAATTATAAAACTATTAAGTGTATTATTTACTTAAATTAATTATTCAGTGCCTGTGTATTTTGTAAATTTCCTCCTGTTAAATTTTGTAATATGTAATGTATATATAGTTTCAAGTATCTCGGTAGTTATGTAACCGAAGACTTTCAATGTCACTTGAGAAGGATCTTGAAAATCAAATGGGATGATTACATTAGTGACGAAGAAGTTTTAACTCCTGCAGGTGTTAAAGCATCGAAATCAAATTGGTAAGAAGCAGACTGTGCTGGTTGGGCCATGTATCTAGAATGGATAATGAGAGACCAGTGAAAGCCCTTCTGTATGGGGAACTCACAGAAGGGACACACCCCATTGGATGCCCTAAGCTAAGATACAAAGATACTTGTAAAAGTGCTTTGAAATGTGGAGAAGTTCTGGATGAATGGCAAAGAATCGTAGAAGATCGACCATCGTGGTTAACAACAATATGGAAAACGTGTAATAAATTCAATGAATCGTAGAAGATCGACCATCGTGGTTAACAACAATATGGAAAACGTGTAATAAATTCAATGAGAAAAGAGCCAGTGCATATGAGAAAAGAAAAGGAAAGCGGAAGAAGAAGGCAGCACCTAAGGACAATTAGTCAATTAGTGATTATTTTTCACAGTTAATGAACTCTATTATTCACTACTGTATATATTATTTTTAAATTGTGTTTATATTTTGATCTGTTTTTCATCAAATGTGTTCTGCCCGTTTCGGGCTAAGGCATCGTATATATTTTTAATTTAGTTCTTAATCTAGTGTTTGTGTATTTGTGTCCTTTTTGTAATTTTTCTACTCGTTTGTATAGGTTTTAAGTGTATGTTAATTTGAGTAGTAGTAATTAATTGTGTAGGCATTTTTGGCATTCTATTTGAATTCAGGTCCCGCTCGATTTTCGCCGAGCGATCGCCGATTTCGATGTGATTGCTTAGCGCAGTATGACGATGTGTGCTGTGCATACGATACGATGATTGATCAGCCCCCGAGTTTCACTTATGGTGGAATAAGTTTATGAAATAATACTGTTAATAGAATATAAAAATCCATTAAGTTTACCATTAATTGTTTTTATAAAAACAAAAAATTGGCATTTGACCCAATTTTTGATGCATTCGATCGTATAAAATGTATTTTAACCTGAATAAATAATTAAATGACTACAAGCAGTGTTAAGCATTTTTGTTTCGAGAAGTGTGTTCATACTGAAATAGCTAAGTAATTTTTCATAATAACAATTATTTTTATTCTGCATTATTTTTAATAACTAAGTGTGCCACAGTTACATTTTATCATCTGTCATCTTGGATTAAATTATAAATTTTATTTTTAGGTGACATTTGTGCAACGTAGTTTTCGATCTTGATGGCCTGACAAAAGCGACAGCATCTGATGGCAAATGCTGATAGACCTCGCAGAAATGGTGCTACGCATAATGTCAGTCAACCAGTTGGAACCACTGCAAAGCACAATGATGCCAGCAGCGATAGTGATGTTAAGGTAATTGATGTAACTATATACATATATATTGTTGGCATCCTTCTGTCTCGAAAGACAATGGATTGTGCGCCAAGAGAGTCAGTTATTAATCAAATTGATGGAGCTGCAGCGTCGACTGTGACTGAGCAGTCCGATCCTTGAGCGGCAGTTACGGCTGCAGGTTGCACATAGGAAGGCTGTTTCATCCGGGTGAGGTAGGGCATCTTTCTGATGCCTGCGAGTCCTTTTATCCTCTTGTTTTGTCCTATATATATATACATATATAGATTAATATAATATAATATAATGTAAACATGTTAAGATAATTACATATTATAGGTAGGGTTAGGCCAGATACTCAACCAATTTTTGCCTTTTCTTTCTGTGCTCTTCAAAACTTGAAATTATAAACGGGTTGATTTTTATCTATTTCGTCTCATACCGTATGTTTATTAAATAATACAATATACATTGCACAATTAATATAACTGTATTGACAGGGGCCTGCAAAAGACCTTATACAGGTCATCTTGCAGCCACCCCTATTTATAACCGTTACTATTAGAGTAAATTAATTAAGCGATGCTAATAGTGGATTATGAGAGATTTATAACTATATAAGCTTATAAGTAATCAACTGTATAATAAAATCATGTTAATAAAACAAAAACCATGTTAACACCAACATAATTAGCTAAACAACAACAAGTACTTTTCACAGTTCACTAGGCAGACAACATTAACAGTTAAAATTACAATGATTACAATGTATTAAATTGAAGCAAGTTTCAAGCAGTGAGCAAGTTGCTAATTGGAATTATAATTCCTATCAAAATGTAAGAGGTAAGTACATACTTTTTATAATTATGTTCTTGTTTTACAAATGACGCTAGTTTTTCATACTAGGCTAGACCTTGGATATGTATGACATATAGTAAGTCCTCACTTAACTACGCTAATGCTTTCCAGTGGGAATTTTATCTAGATATTTAGTGTGGTTGCTGTAGCAACAGGTGGCAGGCAAAATTTCTTGGCATAAATTCATTATCAGGCCTCGATTGATTCAAACGGCTAGTTGTCAGCCACGAAGCAAAACATATACTTGTATAATAATTGCACTGTTTGTGTTACTAGTGCATCTTTACAACAGAATAAGGAAACATGTACTGTTTTAGTGAATAAAATTAGATAAAAAATTTGTTGATAAAATAAAAATTGGCTTTGAGCAAAGTAAAAAATCGTCGTTAAAACGAAACGTGCGTTAAGTGAGAAAAAGGTGTGAAATGTTCAGTGTCGTAAAAACGAAACATCACTAAACGGGAAGTCATTAAGCGATGACTTACTGTACTACTTTCTTAATATTATTAGAAATAAATCAAAATTATAGTTGCAGAATAATCATGAAACACTTAGATTGGAACACGGGGTAATTCCTTGTCAAATTAGAGCTCGAATTAATAGTCTCCAGGTGACCATCTCAGATTTGCTTGAAAAGATTCTCAGAAATACTTCAGTACCGGTGATGAATCTAGTTCTTGAGTTACTAGGTTTTTAAAATAAGGTGTATGCTATTTATTTTTATCGCGACTGCCCAATTTTCATTTTGGCACGTATGAGCTTCCATATCTTGAAAAATAAATGTTGTATGGAGCTAAATGTGTGCACTATGTGTAACCTGCATCTGAATTTCATCTTTGAAGTGTCTGATTATCTTACATGGTTTTTCACTTCAAATTACAATTACATATTTTCAGAATCATCAGCATAGAAGCCATTCAAATTTTTGCGGTGCGAAGTACGCTGATGTGTCTACTTGTGGTCCTGTTTTCAGCTTTAAGCCAAACTTCCTTCTATACTGATAGACCTTCTATTATTACCACATTCGAGATTTGTAATTTATAAACAAAAAAAATAGAATCTAAATTCATTTATTAAGCAATGAATAAGTAATATTTCTAGGCCATGTTTATTAGAAATGTTTACGAAAACTTAAAATACATTGTTGTTGATTGATACAGTACATAATTATGTATAATACCTAAATAAATTAAAAAGTTTTAAACTAAACTGTCACATATGATAATAAATAAATTTCAGCAATAAGTGATCAATTGCTGAATTTTACAGAGTTAGACCATCTGTAGTCCAAGTCAGAAATGAACTCTTGTGTATCTGCTTTGTGCAAAAAATGGGGAGAATCACCTACTACCGTATTTTCCCGTGTATAAGAGACCCTTGTGTATAAGAGACCCCTTCAATTTTTAGGCAAAAATTCTGGAAAAAAGTTTTTTCAGACGGACATTTTTAGAGGGTAGAGTACAACTTTTTTCAACTCAGTGCGGTACTGAAAACAAAATAAAACCAGTTAATGTGTTGTAGAAAAAGAGTACTGGTATATATTAAAGTGCGTACCTGCAAACCTGTAACAGGAAAGGAGATAATGCCTGTGTCACGATGCTTGTATTGCTTACAACCGCTTCATAGTCGAACGCGACACGCAAAACAGTTGTAGAGCACTTATTTCTTTAAAATCATTAGTGTCACAATTTATGCATCTTATTGAAAAGACTTACTCCCATGTATAAGAGACCCCCTATTTTTAAAGTGAAAATTCTGAGCAAAAAAGGGTCTCTTATACACGGGAAAATACGGTAATTCATAAGTTATGACCTATAATAATTTATAAATGAACTAATCAGTTATTATTATAGTCAATTATATGATGCATATATATATATATTTGCTGCATGATTCTGTTGCTCTAGGTTAATTAACTCAAGTAAAATACTAGAGTTTTCTGGTAGTTAAAACTGCTACAAATCAAGCATTTGCCTTTATTAATAAAGGTTCAACTGTTAGTGTATAATAGCAAAGATAATAGCACAATATAATATATCATTAATATCAAAAATAATAGCGTGGTTTATTAGTTAACATTTCTGTTGTTTTCTGTACGTTGACATTTTTCTCAAGTGGCAGCACTGCAACTTCTCTATGTCTTTGTTAAATAATCATGTTTTTGTATTTTGTTTAGGTTGTTTCATCATTTGATTGGTTGAAGCCTATAAAGAACTCGATAACTTACAATGCCCATCGAGCGAGGGAAGAGAGGCAAAGACAGAAGATGAAACAAGCACTCACAGGTGATTAGTTACCAGAAGTTATGTTGTAAAGAGAAAGCTATGAAATCATTTGCAATAGAACATTGTCATCACGATATTATCACTTTCATCGTCATTGTCTTCAATATCATTGTCCTTTGCATCTTCATCATCACAATCACCTGCATAATTATTATCTTTGTCAACATCTATAATAGCAAAAATATAAAAAAACAGCTTAGCTTCATGGCCATTTTTAAAAGTGTACATTGACCATCGTTGTCTTTATTGTTGTTGTCATCACCATCATCAAAATCAATTCTATCAATGTTATCACTGTCATCATCATCGTTGTCATATTCATTATTCATCTTTTGCTAATAATGACAATGATGCTGTCTAATTTGAAATTTGTCACTAAAAGCCTGGCTGTTTTGTGTATGAATGAATGTTATCCCAGTGAGAAACTTTGTAACTTTGTTATATGAGAGCTCTTTACTGTGCATTGTTTTAAGCATCCCATACTGTCCAAGATGAAAATCTCTTGCTACCTTTACATTCACGAGTACTCTTTACTGTGCATTGTTCTTAAGTGTCCCATACTCTCCAAGATGAAAATCTACCTTTACATTCACGAGTACTCTTTACTGTGCATTGTTCTTAAGTGTCCCATACTCTCCAAGATGAAAATTTCTTGCTCCCACTTCCGGTTCTTACACCTCGTTTACATTACACACTAGTAAATTGGTGCCGATGAGGTACGTGTCAACACTTCTGCAACATTGCAAAGTTTTGCTTGCTAAGAACAATTTAGAACAGCACATAAAGAACCTGATCCCAAAGACTTCTTAGACGTTAGTAAGCAGTACATTTATCTAGTAAAATGCTTTGGTTCATTGCACTACCTGTTGCATTAGCACATACATGTTTGACATCATACATTTTTCTTTTATCTAAAACAAAATTGTATAATATTTCCTTTTTCGTAACAAATTGTAGTTACTGCTTGTAATTGTCACCAATTGTGTTCATTGTTTACAGTCCTGTTTGCAAGTTTGGAAACAGGTTTGTTAGTTTGCAAGTATTTTCCGTAAATTTCTGGCACAAATTAGTTCCAGACATTGTTGCATCAATTACATTGTTATTTGTAAGTTGCATTGTTCATAATTTTTAACAATCTTGCAAAGAAACTTTAATTCTACATTTCATTTTCTAAACTTATTTTTCTGTTTTAATTTTTTTTCAGAAGCAGGGGTGTATGAAGAAAATATGACTCTGGATTGTATGAAGACTGTTCACGTAGGTTTTTACCACTCAGTACCTTCAATCAGACGATTTTTGCATGAAATTTATGTTGCATTTTTTAACGCTTTTGACGTTTTGAAATTGATATTTTGATCGTGAATTCAGATTTGTGGAGGTTAAATTTGCTTGAACATAAATTAAAATGCAATTTTAGTAACTGTTCAAAATGGCGTTATAAACATTGCATGCAACAAGGAAAGCAAGTTAGGAAATAACCGTGTTATGTTATGTTATGTTATTAAATGTTATCAAATAAATTATGGTATTAACTAATAACTTGAGGTGGAATCACTAAATTGAACAGGCCCAACATGCTATTTTTTTTAATGCATAGGTGCCTGTTTCATATTGTATTTTGCTCAGAACAGTGATAGAGTTAAACTCTGTGGCATGTGTGAATTTTAAATATCTTTTGTGATTAATAATATAATGTGTTAAGAAGGCAGTGCATCATTTGAAGAATGTTAGAGCTCTGTTTATTGGAAACTTGAACCTTTTTATAGTTAGTTTATTAACTGTAACTCTACATAATTACATAATACAGTATAACATTGGTAACTAGAAAATTAAATATAGTCCAATAAGAACATTATCAGAATGTCACTTCACGAACTGACGTGTAACAAACATGAGAGTAATTTCTATCAATTTCTATTCATAAGGAAATTATGGCAGGATTTTAGTTCGACAAAAGTGAGCCTATTGTTAGTATAACACAAACCATTTGGTAAATAAGTACAATACTTTATAACAAATTTTAAATGCGTGATCATTTTCAAGTACTGCGGTAATATTAGAAAATTCAACATTCGTGAACTAATTTCTAACGTTTTAGGTTTTTTGCATTTTTGAAACATGGTTTTTGAGCTGGACAGCACCATATTCACACAGCCTGTTTTTAGCTCCATCTTCCCGTCTTGCTTTTTAATCATGCTGTTGTAAATGCATTTCTGCTTTGTTATTTTGAACATTACTATAATGCTACTATTTTTGCAGCGCTTCATTGAGGAGTCAAAGGCGGCACAGCAGAAACATGTTAATGAAAAGGAACAGTTAGCAAAAGCCAAGTCTGACAGTCAGCCGTCCAACAACCAAACTAAGGTAAATGCCTTTCAGTATTTCATAAAAATAATCCATGAGTTAACGATGCTAAACGTATGTGTTTGGATGTAAATAATCTTACTTTCAATTAAAATCTTAAAACAAAAACAGAATGCTTGGAACACTTGTTACTTAATTCTTTTAATGCTTTAATTGAGTGTAGGCTATATTATTACTTTATCATCATGGTCTTTGTATTATTTAAAGCATTATTGAAATTCTGTACCACCAAGACCCATTTTATAATTTTATAATTACTAAGCTAGTCATTATTAATAAATCCAAAGTTTTTTCATCTGATTGCATGTGTTCCGACTGATGCATTGAAGCATTTCCTTTCATATGTTTCTGTTAAAACTTTGAATTTTGTTTACTGCTTTTTTTTCTTATTATGCACAAACATTTACTGAACTGAGTAATTATTTTCTGACTGACTTTGTAGGAGATTACCATTTCTTTGACTCTTAATGCATTTGCTTTTCTGTAGGTGAGCAGTGTTGTGAAGGGCCACACTATTAATGAAGCATTAGGCCTTCTTAAAAAGAAGCCACCATTACAGTTGTAAGTATTGCTTTCATTAGTATGTTATATTTTGAAGTATATTGCACTGTAAAATAAATTTTAAGTTCAGTGTGCAACATTTGAAAGAAGCAAGTAAATTGGAAATGCCTCGCATGAATTACCACTTTTAGTGTGAGAAGGAATGTTGTCCTTGATGCAACTTTTTTTAATGATCTTCGGAACAATTTTGTTCATATGATAACTCTTGCAAAGCATCTCAGAGTTACACAATGTATTTCAAGCTTCTTAATCTACGAAATTTCATAAACTGCATCTAGAATATGTCCAGAGAATGACTGCAATCATTTTAAAGTGATTTTACGTAAAAACCTTTCAGCTTTTGTCAGCAGGTGTCTAAATTCAAATAGTGAAGTCATATGTAGTTTTATTCCGAATACTGATGTCATTTTAATATGAAATTTTACCCATTGGGAATATCCCCTAATCCTCTGTTGTTTGTATAAATATTTATTTTTATTTGTCTTGCAGTAATTTTAGATGATGATTTTTAATTAAGTCTTTTACTGTTCCATGGTACTTGTTATGTACTGAAAAAAAAGTGAAATAAATAATAAACAATAAATAATAATAATAAATTGTTTCATAAAGTTACATTAGATCTCTTGATAAATGCCACTCAAGAGCATAGGTGTACGGGCCGAATTTTCCAGGGGGCTGAGCCACCCCGCAGAATTCAGTGCCGACTGGATTTACCTCACCTACCGTGATTAAAAAAATGCCCGGGTTTCCGGCACTTCACATGCTGGCAGGAAGAAATTTCGAGATTTCCTTTAACGAAAAATATTATTTTATTTTTTTATCATTTAGCGGGTGCGCGAAAAATTTGACGATTGCCTGAAAAAAATGTGTTTGCCCGAATCCAGGAGGCTGCAGCCCACAGCCCTTCTGACTCGTACGCCTATGCTCAAGAGTTTTCTTACGAACTTTGTAAGGTTTTGTTTAAGATCGTTCTTACAAATGCTGTGATCAGAGTTAGACAATCGTCATTCGATCTGAACATTGCTCTGACTGGATTGCATTAAGGTTATAATGCTTGAAATTGGACAATTTCTGGTCAGCAGAAATGTACTAAAATGCTTTGGTCTAGTTCATACCTCTTAGAAAAATTACAAACATTTTTGAAAAGAGAATATACAAAAACAAAATTAATTTACCTTCGTTCATTTAACAGACAACATTTGCACTAACGGCTGTTTACCGACTTACACTTACCAACAATACAGGTAAGGATGCAACACACAAATAAAATGTAGGGTATATGCCCTGACATTGGCAGACGCTAGTATCGAACTCAAGTCTGCGTGGTTGCAGTCCGAAATCTAATCCACTCGGTCACACATCCAAGGACAACATTTTTGTTCCATTTTAGAACATCTACGGCAACAAAAAGAAACAAAGTCGTCACTCCTGCTGTTGTAGAAAATGGTCGGCTGTCTTGTCGGAATAACGTGTCTTTGGAAGCTGAAGGTAACAAAGCAATCACGCACAGAGAAAACTGCAGCACTGAGTTTGTAACGACTGCTAGTTCACACCAAACAACTAAGACTATTGCTCAGGTATTGGCATGTTGTTGGATGAAAAATGCTTATATTCATTTTAACAGTTGGTAATTTTTATAGGTAATTAGTGCACGCCAATTTGCCAATTAATGCACCATTTTGCAGTCGTGTGATTTTTGGCAGACTATGTATTATGCTGTTTTACTTTACCGCCATTTGTGTATGATTGTTTTTGCTTCTTTCTAACTGTTCAAAAATAAACATTTTTGCAAGAACTGTGAATGGGTTAATTCACTTTAGTTTGAACACTACGTGGGATGTTCATGTTTTTTCGACGTCCTCGTTTACCATCTCATCTTGCGCTGCCTCGCAGCAAATTGCGCCCAAGTGCCTGATGAAGTGGTACGTGGCACACAGTACATGGCAAGGAAGTACAAGGCGAGGCAGTACATGGCATCGCAGTGTACGTGAACATGTGTAGTACACATCAATCTTTCCATAACTTTTGGATAATGATTTAAAATCAGACTTGGTGTTAAAACCGATTAAATTTTAGTTATTTCCAGGCCGGACTTGGATATTTAAATCTATTTTCAAATCAGACTATGATGTCAAAACCTACTCTATACTATGGTGTCTAATTCCCTATAACATCACCAGCGCTTACCTAAACTTTGTTATAGTAATAAATTGTGTATATAGTTTATTAGCACTTATGTAACTACTGATCGAATTTACTTGTGTTAATTTTCTTTTATTATAGTATGTAAACCGTGCAAATTTCATTATATTATATTATAATGACAATAAATTGCTTGCTTACTTACTTAGTATACTACCCTTGAAAAGCTCTGCTACAATATACTACCCTGATGGGCGTAGGCATATTGTTCAGGAATTCTCGTCATCAGTTTGATACTGAAAGATGATGTGCTTCTCGAATGATGTCAGTTTTAAACCAAAATGATAGTTGGGAATTAAACCAAGTAGCACAGATATTCCGTCAGTTATTTAAAGCGAAGTAAACTTAATTTCAATCAATTATCGCTTATAAAGTAGTCATCTTAAATAACCAACAAACTGATACACTGGATGAACCAATTGACATCTATTGAAGTAGCTTTAAGATGTTTACATAATAGCTGTCATAAAAGTAAACTACGTCACGCTCACCGATCTCCACGGTCATGCTTGCAAATTGTGGCCTAGCATGTTTACAAATCATTTGTTGCTACCATCTGCATTGACTAAAGATCTCCCACTTTGCTAAAAAACATTGGTTTAAATCCAGGGTATTCAGCTAGCATGACGACTTTACATCAGCCAGTCTTCTATGTCCTCATCTGTCAGTTAGGCATTCTTACGTGGCCTTTATAGGTATTAGGTAATAAACTAATTTGTCAATTTTGTATGTTAACTGCTCCGCTGCAGCTCCGCCCACATTTAGTCAAGGCAGTTAGGTTATAAACAATGTGCTGTTATTCTTAAACAGGAATTCTGTTCTATGGAGCTGTGCTGCTGTAATGGTGGAATGTAGGTTAAAGCACTGCACTAATGGTGAAATTGGGCCTTTCTAACACTGCCATGTAGTTAGAAGGACTTTGCATTTGAAAGAGGAAGGTGTGAAAATCAAATTAACAAATATTTAGTCTTTGATTTCTGTTTTAGGCTACCAGAGTTCACCTGGCTGGCAACGAAAGCAGATTGGATGAAAGTTTTGCACATTTCAGGCTAGTTAACAAGTATAGACTAGGAAGAAAGGTAGGCTATATTGTTTAACATTGTATACAAGAAGCTTCTCTGTAGTATTTTAATTCACCGTTGTTAGAGACATACTTGGAGATGTTTTATAGTGGCATCTGTGCATGCAGAAATGTAGCTGTTTTTGCAAAATAATGCTCTACTTATGCTTATGCCTTACTACAGCTACTGTGTCATTTCTTGATTTTACATGTGGTTCTTTATTACCAGATTGCCACCTCTATTCTAGCATTGTTAATATCCCTTTAGATCATAATGGAATCAGAAAGAAGAGATTCTACTGTCTTATTGATACACGAACAACACATTGTACTTACTAAAAGCATTCTTTTTTGTCATCAATCTGGTCTCGGTCCCCTGTTCCTCTGAAGGTTTTCCAGTCTGATCTGTGACCTGGCTTTTGCCTGTAAACAAAATTAGCTTGAATCTTTTCCTAGTAATTTTTTTGGCTTCACTATACCCTGCTGCACTTCTTCCTGTAAATTTTCTCATAATCATGGCTAAGTATATGTTTGAGTTGTATATGTTTGAGAACGTTAATTGAATCAAGAATGTCTTAAATGCTTGTAAAAATGCTAATCACCGTTATTAAGAAATTGCACAACAATAAAAAACTGCCTGCTAATGTTTTTCTGGGGCAAAGTACCGAACAGAATTATCAAAATTTTGCTTGATGCTAGCAAAGACAAATTTGTAATAGCAGCTGAACAATCTGAGCAAATGAACTCACTTTTCATATCATAACAGTTTGCACTGTGAGTTTCAGCATTTTATGAATTTACTTTTGTGTAAATTTAGTATTTTGGTGTGACAACGATGTTTAATATGTTATTGATTTTTTTATATTGTTCGGCACATTTCAGCTGGTATCCAGCAGTTAACTACAGGGTCTACTGTTGATATTGAAGAGTTATGGCAGGACCAGAATTTAGTTCGTTATCAAGGATAATTCTCTGGCACTCGTTTGGACTCCTCCCTCAGCAAGGCAAATAGCCAGAGGTAGAATGGCAAATGAAACTGCCCAGAAACAGATTTCCTGGCAATCTGTTTACTAACCAAGCTCAGTGTTGCTTAAATTCATTTGCCATACGCACTCCGGAACCCAATCATCTGTATACAGTCCTTTGGCTGTGCATCCAAAGTGTACAACTTTTGTAATGAAATGTCTTTTTGGGTGTCATAGTATGTTGGGCATCTGTGTCTTTGTTTATCTGGTTATTATACAATACAAGTGTCTCACAAATCACTGTACACATTTCATTTTGTGTTTTTTAACAAACAAAGTGAAACGTTTGAAAATTGGTACAGATAACTAAAACATTGGGCAGTTCTTTTGGTCAATTAGAGTCAAAATAATTGCTGCTCTAGTAGACTTTGCTATTCGTTGCCTTCTGCAGGGATCTCAAGAGTTTAGAGACCAATCCAATGGCATCTCAGGTGTCTTGCATTGAGACGGTCTCTCAGTCCATGAGTAGTGAGTGATGAAGGGCTGCAGCTTGTTGAAAAACTACAATGTTAATACTGAGAGATTAGTGTGCTCCTTATTCTTGCATTGAGACGGTCTCTCAGTCCATGAGTAGTGAGTTACGAAGGGCTGCACCTTGTTGAAAAACTACAATGTTAATACTGAGAGATTAGTGTGCTCCTTTATCTTGCATTGAGACGGTCTTTCAGTCCATGAGTAGTGAGTTACGAAGGGCTGCACCTTGTTGAAAAACTACAATGTTAATACTGAGAGAATAGTGTGCTCCTTTATCTTGCATTGAGACGGTCTCTCAGTCCATGAGTAGTGAGTTACGAAGGGCTGCACCTTGTTGAAAAACTACAATGTTAATACTGAGAGAATAGTGTGCTCCTTTATCTTGCATTGAGACGGTCTCTCAGTCCATGAGTAGTGAGTGATGAAGGGCTGCAGCTTGTTGAAAAACTACAATGTTAATACTGAGAGAATAGTGTGCTCCTTTATCTTGCATTGAGACGGTCTCTCAGTCCATGAGTAGTGAGTGATGAAGGGCTGCAGCTTGTTGAAAAACTACAATGTTAATACTGAGAGAATAGTGTGCTCCTTTATCTTGCATTGAGACGGTCTTTCAGTCCATGAGTAGTGAGTTACGAAGGGCTGCACCTTGTTGAAAAACTACAATGTTAATACTGAGAGAATAGTGTGCTCCTTATTCTTGCATTGAGACGGTCTTTCAGTCCATGAGTAGTGAGTTACGAAGGGCTGCACCTTGTTGAAAAACTACAATGTTAATACTGAGAGAATAGTGTGCTCCTTATTCTTGCATTGAGACGGTCTCTCAGTCCATGAGTAGTGAGTTACGAAGGGCTGCACCTTGTTGAAAAACTACAATGTTAATACTGAGAGAATAGGGTGCTCCTTATTCTTGCATTGAGACAGTCTCTCAGTCCATGAGTAGTGAGTTACGAAGGGCTGCACCTTGTTGAAAAACTACAATGTTAATACTGAGAGATTAGTGTGCTCCTTTATCTTGCATTGAGACGGTCTTTCAGTCCATGAGTAGTGAGTTACGAAGGGCTGCACCTTGTTGAAAAACTACAATGTTAATACTGAGAGATTAGTGTGCTCCTTATTTTGCACTCACTTTCCGCTGAACTTCAATTAAGTAATTGAAGGACCTCATTTCTAATGTTGCTGTAGTCAGAAGTAGCAATGGCGTTGCAGACAAAAATAAATAAAAGAATTGCCGAAAACCTCTTTCGTTTCACGTAAGAGCTTGCTGAGATTAGAGAAAAATTTGAAATGAAAGTGTATAGTGACCTTTTACCCGCTGTATGTAATGGGTACGTTTTTTGTAGTTACCTGGTAAATGGATACCTTTTGGTGTTACCTGTTGTCGGTCTTCACTTCCACATGATGCTCACATAAAAGTGGCATTGACAGTTTGGTCCAGATATGGGAAGATTTTAAAGGTACATAAATTATTTACATAAAAACTGGCTTATCTCTGTCATATGGAAAATTCTGGAACATTTCCTTTATACACCAAACATAATTATATTAAGTCTACATGCACATATGCCGGGTGTCTCAGAAGTGACTACTGTGCACTTTACGTTTTTTATTTCCTCCCAAATAACGTATGAAAAGTAAATCGAAAATCGAAATGTTTGAAAATAGGTACATATGAGGTAAAGTCTTTTTATGTTGGGTTCCTACGGGTATCCCAATAACTTTAGTTCCTTCACCACTCTTTCACCTCTCGATACGAGAAATTTCTTTTTGCTTTTATTTATTACTAACTGTCACTCATTATTATATTATATTAAATGTATTTTTTTTAAAAAATCTTAAAAAGACTCGTAAATAAATTACTTATTTAGTGTGGGGACCTATTAAAATCAATTTAAGCAATTGTGATCAATTTTGGTTTTTATTTCTGGTTATTTTTCAGCTTCCGGTTCAAATAGATTATATTACCAATATGATTTTCAGCTTGTTTTTGAAAAAAATCTGCAAAAACCACATGTAGAAATATAGTCGTCATTGCCATAAA
The DNA here is from genome assembly GCA_030141605.1 of Tubiluchus corallicola. Classification (NCBI taxonomy): domain Eukaryota; kingdom Metazoa; phylum Priapulida; class Priapulimorpha; order Priapulimorphida; family Tubiluchidae; genus Tubiluchus; species Tubiluchus corallicola. Next base: position 398,112 of record JAQGDQ010000158.1, read on the forward strand.
ATCAAGTAATATGACACTCCTTTGCGATGGTAACTTAGCATGCTGGCATCTCCATTTAGACGCAAAGGTTTCTCATAAACATGAAAACGTGTTTTCATATGTACCATCTTTCTCGTGACGTGTCGTCTCGTAAAATATGCCAGTAAATTGATTATAATTGATTATTGAGTTGCTTTATTATCCAATTTATTGATTATGAAAATGTAGCCAATGCCCCACCACCATTACTTATTTAGATACTTAGTACTTAATTACTTAATTGCTTACTTACCTAAATGGCTAATCAGTTTAAGAACGACTAACAAAATAATTCTTAGTGACAGTGTCAGAGCTTGTGAGATTGGAGTAAAAATTTGAAAAGAAAGGTCAGTATGTATGTTTTTCGAAACACCCTTAAATCAGCAGTATAATTTCAAACTTTGTTGTTTATTATTTTGCATGAAATTTTATTCTGTCTTTCAAGAACATTCTGAGAAGACGGCTAAACAAACGTCATTGGGGTTATCCGCTTGTTTACAAGCAGCATGACAGTGATAGGAACAAGAACGTCTGTTACTTTGAAGACTCGGATTCTGATTCTTTTGTGCTAGAAGATGATTCACAGCAGTCTGACATTACAAGAATCACCAGACAATCAAAACGTAATGTACTTTTTTGGTGAATTTTTGTTAATAAAACCAGCATTTCATGGGGTTCGGGACTTCGGCAACTATCCAAAAATTTCCAAGTCCGACAGTCGCCATATGTGCTCGAAAACATCCCCAAATAGTCGCAAAACATAGTTTACAAGTGTTTTCCATTGTCGCCAAATGGGCGCTCGTTTCAGCAAAAATTTTAAAATGTTAAAAGTTTGTCGCAAGAGTCACAAAACTTGCCACCTCATAAAAACTTCTGAAAACTGTCGTAAAGTTACCTAAAAATGCGTAGAACCCGCGCAGATATGTCGCTGGTGATGTCCTTCTCGCAAAATCTGCAAAAACCTGGAGAACATTTGGAGACACTTTTGAGAATGCTGTGATGACTGTGTTTTCCAATATTTTGACAACATTGTAGAGAACCTCGCTTGTCCTAAGCTTCTTTTTACGAAATAGTCATGCAATGATCGCAGTTACTCTCTTTTATTAACTATAATGAATTACAAGTATAATAGCTATTCAAAATGGAATATATGGCTTAGTCCTGCAGTCTGCTTTGGAAGGCCATCCCTACTTAACTACAATTTAAAACCATAATTTTGATATACTAACCACTAAATTTCTTTCCACTTTTATCCACCAAATTTTTATGGTACTGCAATGGTGCTTCTGGTACAGCAATGAGTATTAGTGGCCAAATGCTGTCTCTGAACAGCAGGTACATTACATATGGAAAAACCAATGAATTTTGACACTTCTCAATTTTATTCACAGTGGAGCACACTCGAAGATTCATGGAAATATATCATTGCTAATTTCGTAGTCCAGACAAACTCCATTCACATATAGATAAAGTGAATGCCTTTACAAGTTCACCGTCAACAGCTCTTGACACTTATAACGATTAGAGACAAGCTCTATTTATTGCGAGAACTCGTTGTAGTTCCTAACTAGCTGCTAATTCCTTACTTACTGAGCCTAATTTCTGAGTAGGTCTGAATGCTGCTTGCAAGATCTGTCACTCTGTCACAAGATTTGCTGGCAGTCATCTCTTACTTACTATTGAAGAGTAATTTTTAGTTTAATTTTGCTTTCTGGTGTGAACTCACTTGCTAGTCGCTTGGCGAGAAAGCTCTACAAGTCTGCGTGCACCATTAATGACAGTTTTGTTAAATTAACTTACTAATTAAAAATAACTTCTTACTTGTTGCAGTAAAGTTTAAAATGGAGATTATTAGTATAATATTTAGTTTTGCACTTGGAAGGTTATGTGGCTTCCTATTCTCATATGCTGATGCTTGTAACAGTACAGTAGGTGCTGCTTAATAGACTCACTTTGGGATGAAACTGTTTTGACCCCATTAACCTGCTCAAAATATTAGCCGACAGGTGTAGCATTACTACTATAGAACTATGAGTCAAAGCTGTACTTGACATGACCATTTCTACATATTTTATGGTGCCCAAAAGCAAGTAAAGATGACATAAAAGCAGTAAGAACTCTTTGGTAACACACAAGTATTTTATTTTAAGTGGAAAATAAAAATATTGAATAAATTAGGCAGAGTTATTTGAGTCAAGTGCATACACTTTATGGCTTTTGAAATTTCGAATAGGTGTGGCCCGTACCAGGCATTTTTGAGTGAACTGGACGATTGATTCTATTAACCGTGAGTCTAATAAACAGCATCCACTCTAATTTCAAAGTAACTACAAGAATAATAGAATGCATTAATGTTATTCAATATACAAACAAACTTAGCAGAAATAAAAAAATACTGTTATACATATAAGAATTTATTCACACATATTACATATTATAACAGTGCAATTCATCATTATTTGTTAGTAATAATTTTGCAGAATATTTACATTAGTTAGATTATGCATTTACATTACTTTACATTTACATTATGATATTATGCAAAATCTGACTAATTTCTTCATACAAAAGCAGATACGTGGTTTTCCCCTTCAGTAAGCCAGTACAGCTCAGTATGGCCCAGAATCATAAGACAAAAAACTGTCTGTTTACAAGTTTCTTTTACATTTTAGTTCAGTTTAGTTTAAAAAGTTTAGTGTGATAAAAGTTGATTTGTTTGTGTGTATTTCATGTACTAGCTATATGATGATCAGGTCTTGTGAACAGTTCCCAAAACATAATATGTCTGATTTTCTTTTGTTTTCTTTGTGCAGGGAAAATAACAGATGAAAGTAGCGAAGAAGACAACAATGAAAATGTGTCTCTGCTTTCCAAAATTGTAGATGCATCTCGAAAGAAAGTTGCTACAATCTCTGCTAAACAAAGGAGCAGACTCATCTTCAGTGACGAGGAGAGACCTCAGAGTCAGATTTGGAAGAGTGGTGCTAGTGATATATTTGATTTCAAGGGGGATGATGATGGTCTCAGTGTAACTGAGTCAGAAACAAGTCTACCTGCAGTGGATGCCTCTCAAGCATTGAGGAAAGTTAGAACTAGACATGAACCCGAGGAGGATTGTTGGCTCAGTAAGCAGTCAACTCTTGATCAGCCTCGGCGTCTCACCCGATTGAGAAAACGCAAGATTCTCTTTCACGACCTTAAAAACGAGAGGCAAACTTTGGAAACGAGCAGCAGTTCTGATGACTTTCTAGTCGCTTCACGCTGCAAAGAGTCCAGTGAGAAGAATGAATCGAATGTCCACATCGATGACCAGTCATCCACCGCTCGTAAAGTGCCATGCACATTAACTCGAGCCAGTGTAACTGAATCACAGGAAAAACCTCAGCAACTCGCTTCTGTGTCATTTGACGACAGTCCGGACTTTTCTCTTGATATTAGTCCCACCAAAACTTTTCCTAATTTATTTTCAAACTCTGCTAAGAAAGACGCACAGAGAAGAACAGAACATTCGAGTCTAAGAGCGGAAGCTGCAGGGACAAGACACGATGACAGTAGTCACGGGAGAGCACAGAATAATGAAAAATGCAGCAAAACAACCGAGAGACCGTCTTCACCTGAACTCGAGAAGACTGGTGCAAAGCAACGACTACTTAAAGACCAGCTTGAGGTTTGCAAACGCTTGTTGTTGAAGCAATTTATTCTGTCTAAAAGGATCCGTGTACAAGATTTGTTTCTTGTGCATTTTTAGGATGTTTTGCACTCTATAGTAAAACTAAGCAGAAAATCTTTCCTCTGATTCGGTAGTTTCTAATCTCATACTAGTAATCTTGTGTCATGAATTTATTAAGCAAACTTTTATGGCAAACAATAATGGCAGAAATTATGTACATTGAGAAGTGAATCAGGAGATCAGTACAGTAAGTTCTCGCCTAACGTCTGCCCATTTAGCCATGTTTCATTTTAACGATGCTGAACATTTGTCACCTTTTTCTCACTTAAAGACTCACCGTTTCATTTTGACGACAATTTTTTTACTTTACTCATAGCCATTTTTTATTTTATCAACCTTTTTTACCTAATTTCAAGCATTAAAAAGTACACATTGAGTCATTCTGTTCTAAAAATGTATTAGTAACCTAAATAGTGCAATTATTATAATGTTTTTGCTTCCCGATTGACTGCATACTAAATTGTAGCCATTTATATCAAGCGACTCTCGAGTTTAAACTTTATGCCAAGGATTTTGTTATAACAACCAGATTAGTACTTCATGAAATTGTCTCAAGGTCACTCCATGGAGAGCTTGGTTTTTACTACGTAGTGTTAAACACACCAGTGTTTAAACGGGAGGTGAAATTGCTAGCAAGTCTTTCTAGATACTGGTAAGATAGGTGGTCTCAAGCAAACAGAAAGAAATTAATCAATAGAAATATGAATAGAACATTTAATTTATGTGATTTAAGCAGAATTGATGTGTTGATTTTTGGTTCTGGAACGTATCTCAATTCCTATGGAAGTTTTGCAATACTTCCTATGGAAGTTTTGGTTTTGTTTATCGACGTTTCGTTTAACATTGCATTTTGCTGGAGCTCATATAGCGTTGTTAAGCGAGGGCTTACCGTAGTTGCATTCCCATACTCCATTTGGACTGCAGAATTCTATTACATGTTGTTTGTTATTTTTTCTGCATGTGAAATTCATTGCTGTGCCAATTATTATTATTTATGGCAATCATTATATTATTATGGTGCTAGTTAGTACGATTTCAGTGAACTTTTCATTAGTTTGCAGGTGACGACGCATCGAGATTCTACGGGAAAAAGTCAAAACCGAAGCTGTCTGATCCAAGTGATGACTTTTTTCTACAGGAGGGGCAAGTTCCTGGATTAATCCAGTGTCCCTTATGTCAGGGTTACTTCTCACCAGCTCTTATTGAAATGCACGCGTCTTCTTGTGAAGGGCCGAAAAACCTTAGGCAAGTGTACGTATCTCAGTCTAAAAAATGCATGAGTACAACTGGAACAAGAATTTTTCCAGCACAGTCAACTCTTAGTTCCCTTTTGCAAATGAAGAAATTTCAATTGTAGTTTATTCGTAGTCATTGTAAAACTTTGCTATTAACATTTCGCTTGTATCTTTTTAGGTCGAGACCATGTCTTACTAGAAATCCTATACATACAAGCCAAAAAACTGCCGACCAAGTCGTAGATGGTAAATAATTGTGTAATATAACAAAAGAAATGACAGGCAAAAAATGTGTGGATAAAAAAAACAGAAATTGAAGTTTAGTGTCACAATTATTCCACCATCTGGAAAACCTGATTTTTTGTGAAGTTTGTATATAGTTTGTCACACTGTAAGCGACAATCCAGCACTTGGTGGCAGGGTCCATTTAATTTAAAGTGCAAGAAAGCACTTTTCATAAATAGGCCCTAAAATTCATCTTGAAAATTTGTATTGCTGTTTTGTTGCATACAGAACTTTCATTAGTAGTAATGCTGTATAAAACTTGTAAGTTTAAACTCCTGCAATGACCATTAGGCGCAGACATTTTAATAGTAAGTTGTTATAAACAAGTTTTGATTGCGTGAAGTTGGAAAAAAATAATCAAAGCTTCCTGAGCACTCTTTGCTAATTAAGCAAAAGTTTAAATTACTTTATTTTGTCAGTACAATCGATAATGCATTTTTTGTGAATCAGTGATGCACTCTGGGATGGCGATGAAGTGCCATTTTACTAATTGGTGCGAATATTTTAAATTACTAAGAATTTTCTTTTTCAATTACACAAGCCTTTCACACAGGAAAGCGTAGTGCAATTCTATACAAAGTAATATAATTTTGTATGGTAAGTTCTTTGGAATCTACTTTAAAATTCCCTTCCAAACTCTTGCTCGTTATTAAGGACAATTCTTTAAACTGAGACACTGAATAGATTGAGATGTTTTATATGTTTTTTACATGTTTAGATGTGCAGATGCCCTTTTGCAGCTCCAAGTCCAATTACTAGTTTGTGGAAATGATCTTATACCACTAACAAAGATGGATGCTTATAAAGATAACACTAATATTCAAAGCACATTGCTATAGTAATTGCATTTTTCTTCATTTTAGAAGTGACCATAGCTGACGAAGAGGTTAGCGATGGGTTAGGAAGTAAGATACCCAAACCGTCGCCTTCGTGTAGGTAAGTGTTGTCTTCATTACGGGGTTAAGATGACATTTTGCTGCAATTTCAAGTTTCCAAGGTATAAATAAAAGTTACTACTAGAGAGTTCTGTCATGCATGTGTTATAAGAGGTTGTTAGTCAAACAGAATAAAAATAAAAGGCTTCAGTGTCTTCATTGCATTTCTGGAACTTTCCTGTATTGAGAAAAGAGGCTCCATGTAATGGTGCATTCAGAATAGCGAGCTTTGTCATCAAGAAACTTTCCCAGTAACTCGCAAGCATGTTCAGACAAGAGAGCAAACCATGCTGCAAATTACAAGCTCAAACTGACACTCATTTCTCTATTCACTGCAAAAAACTGGCCAAGTAACTTGCAGAGGCATTCACACTAGACAGTAACTTGCAGGAAATCAGTTCACACTTGTGAGTTTCCTGTCAGAGAGAAAACTCGCTAGTCTGAGACGTACCATAAGACTTTTTTAATAGCAGTTCTGCTGATGTCTCAGAATTGACAAGAAAGTGGCACTGCACCAGTAGTACCGACTTTTGTGGTAAAACTGAGATTCTTCAATTCCCAGTTTCTCACAGTTCTGTTTCCAGACACACCATCTCATATTTAGTACTTCTTTGTGTTTTTATACAAAAGCCAATGATGTGGAGTTGAAATATTGTACATCCAACTTGTTTACTCACTTTTGTTTTTCATACTAATGTGGCAATTATGTAGCATCCGGTGGCGAATGTGTTTAGTGAGTTGCGGAATAGATACAATCGGTTAATTTTGTTTTCAATCAATGATTTTCAAAAAAATCAATTGGAATACCTCCAGAAAAAGAATAATGCACACGCAGGCTCCATAGTGCATTGAAAACAAAATTAACCGATTGTATCTATTCCGCAACTCACTAAACACAATCGGTTAATTTTGTTTTCAATGCACTATGGAGCCTGCGTGTGCATTATTCTTTTTCTGGAGGTATTCCAATTGATTTTTTTGCAGCTATTCTGCAGGAGAAAACTGCATATGCATCCGCAAGCTACGTAAACATCACTTAAGTTTTTGAGTTTTTTATTTCTTTGAAAAGCGCTAATTTGTGAAACCTGCCAAAAATTTTGCTGATTTTAGAGAAAAACAGCAAACTTTAATGATAGTGAAATGATAAATGATAACTGTTATGTTAAAATGAAGTAAAAATTTCTTTGTTTTTAGTGGTGACATGGCGCGATGTTACTTATGTAACAAAACATTCCTAAATGGGATTCCCTACCAGGATCATGCAAAGCGATGTTTAGAAGAGAAACAGCGCAACGAGCAGCAGGTAATACTGCAGCGGAAGTCAACCGAGTGCTCTATGGTGAGAGAAAGTGGTAGGTTTCTAGTTGCCAAGCAAAAGTCAGTTTTATTACAGTATAATCCATTGATGACGGAGCCTGTTATAACAAGCTTTTATAATGAGCAAATTTCAAAATTCTGTCAAATCTTAGGCTTAATAAATGTATTTAATGCTACATACATGAATTTTTCAGCATGTCACATTAGTAATTAGTAGCTAACTCACTAGACAGCTAGTCATGTAAGCTAAGAAAGCTTTCAATTGCACCTTGAAGACTCTTTTATTAATTAATAATACACAAGTTTTATCAGCCGTTACATTTTCTTCATTTTGTACAAAATCTGAAGTACAGAAACATCCCAAGTGTCTTTATTAGTTTCTCTTTTCTATGTATAGGTGTCTCTGTCTGATTGTTTGCATACTAGTGTGAGGTCTTAGACCTAGTTTTAGCCCTATGGATTAATAGTTCAGTGTGATAAAGTGTGTGAACAAAATTCTGGTTTCGAATCCATGTTAACTGAATTTTTTTGAGGCTGCTTTCTTCTATATTTAATTGTGTGGATTAAGCTGCAACATTTACTTTGAGACAACAAGCAACTGTAGCTTCCTCTGCCTTATTTTCAATGTACATTACTACATTTGTTACATTGTACATCTGGCACATGATCCTTCGATTACCTTCTCACTGTTTACATTATCAGTCGAAGTGAGTGAAGAGTGATCACACCTGGATTCCCTTATTAATTGTTTCTATTATTAGTATAAGAGGGAGAAGTGCATTACATTAAACATGTTTCTGCAACAGCATCCTTGTGAATTTACCTTTATTTTTTTCTACACATTTGTTGGTGATTTCCACAAAGGCAGTTGGAAGTGTTTTGATTAAATTTCAAACATATTTAAATCATCTGTGTACCCGTTCATTTTTATTTGTCTAAAGTTTTGGACGTAGAATGCTTGGTAAGCCTGGATCAAATAGATGACATAATTGCTCTGGGCATGTAGTTAGTACGCACTATGTCCTGAAATGTAGTTCCTTCGGCAAGAAAAAGCCGGATGTGTAAAATTGTTTAGCATCTGTAGATTGTACGTTATCATTCGTTTACACAATATTTTTTTTTTGATAAGAAACATTACAATCATAAGTACATTTTTAACAAAAACTATGGGCACTTGATCAAATGATGATTGGCGAACAGGTATAACTTATATAAAAGCCTTTCAGAAGTTTAATATTCACACGATTAACGAGTTAGTTATGTATTAAGTAAGAGCGAGATTCAGAAAGTTATGTAACTTGTTTTTGAATAGCAGTGTGTGAAAGGGTGTGCGAAAGTTAGTTGTGATGTGTTCGATGTTGATGTTAAGCTACAAAAATAGAATGAGTGATAATGAAGCTAATGAAAGAAAGATGAAAGTGTTGGGGTCACGGAAACACAAAGGTATAAATAATTTGCTCTGACTAAGGTAGAAGTCAGAGATTTTAATGTACTATAGATTTAATTTTATTAAATAAAGCACCCACTTTGTATAATAAATGAAATGACAGCAGTTACTATAACATTGTTAGAATCGGGAGAAAGTGAGGTATCGCCACATAGTAGTATTTGGATATTATTCTGAGTGAGTGCATTTATAGGATAAATATACTGGTACGGATTTGTTGGCAAAGTGGACAGTGCATAAGAAAACGGTTAGGATCTTCATACGGAGCATCACAGGAGCACTGTGGAAAAGGGGCGATGAAATTAGAATACGTGTGCTTTTAGTAAACTGTGATTCATGCGCATCAACATTATCATTATTGTTGCAGTTTGTTTGTTGCCATTGTTTTTGACATCACTGTCAAATTGTTGTTGTAAACAATTACAACACTGACTGAACTGTTGTTGTTGTAAATGGTTCTAGACAATGCATAAAATTTTTCAACTATCTCGACGTTGCTTTAGTCATGAAATACTTGCAGTCATTTTTCTGCGCATTTTGTCTTCAAATCTCATGAGACCTTTATTCGTAAATTTTCTGAGCAGAACTAAAATATTTTTAAAATTCATTTGAAGCTTAGCCGTGTTATGTGCAAACCCTTAACCAGAATTAATTTGCATGATTGAGCTCAAGTTTGTCAAATGATGATAAAAATTTGATGTTTTTTTTCTTCGTAAAACTTAGTATTAATTATAGCTGAAACTCTGTGACATTATCATTATAAATGTTGTCATGGCAGTTTATTCAATGTGTAATAATCATTAATAGGTTGTTTCAGGAATAGTGAAGAAATAGAAGAGATACAGTACTCGTCTGAATCCAGGTGGGTAGCACCAGGTAGAGTAGACTAGCTTACAAACACTGCATTAACACAGGTGTGCTAATGAATGGAAATTGCTAAACCAGTTTTTAAGTCAGAATAAGTGGCAATTTATGAAAGCTGAAGTCTTTTGAACTACTAAAAAACCAATGTTTCGTGAACATTTTATTTAATGTACAGCTCAGCACGAGTGAAAAGAATTTCAGCACAATTTGCAAATTTATTTTAAGTTACAAAAGGACACGTACACAACACTGTTAAACTTTATGACAGTGGGGCTACCAGTGTCCTATGTAATGCAGTTCTTGTTTGAGTGATTGTTTTCACATGGTCGACTGAGACGTTCTGGGAAAGATCTTCCCCAGTAGAGTGTTACTACATAGTAGCCGACTCAGTAGATCAATACCGGAAAAAATAATCGAGGGGGGGGGCGTGCGACTTGTAAAACATCAGAATTTTCCTTTCCACGGAACTTTTTATTATTCTAGAGTATAAATTGCATTTTTGAGTTAGGCAAAGTAAATTACAGGTTGTTTGATTAAAAAGACCATATTTTATTTGAGTTAGGCGAAATTTGAGTTATGCTATTTTCAGTTACTCGGAGTTTACTGTAATTCATTATCTAAACTAATTAGTTTTTCCGTGAGTTGGCATCTTCATCTCCTCGTTAGTTTTCCTCAGTGAATGACAAAATAAACAAATGTTATTTATTTTGTAGCAGCAACGTTGATACCGAGCACCACGACAGTATAGATGTCAGCACTGTTCCAATCAGCGACTCTCCTCCGCACACATTCCAACCAATTAGCAGCATCAAGACGAGCATGGTGAATTTTGCCAAGCAGTTCACTCAGGCCAAGTCTCGGCTGCGCAAGCGTAACGGAACAGCGGACAGAAACAAACCAAGGAAGAAAAAAATGAAGTCGAAAATATCCACGTGATCTCAAATGAAATCTGTAGGCATTGTGTTTTTGCTTGTTTCTGTATGTATAGTTATAGTTAATCTTTTCTACCTATATGTACTGTTACATGTTTTTATACTATACTTATATTTTTCTGCCAATGACCGATATGATTCTTAATCATTATTATATCTGTGGTCTGATAATGTAATGTATATGCCTGTTATGATCAAAATAATACAATTAATTATAATTGCAATTAGTGGTGGACATTTTCTATCAGAAAGCGAATTCCAATCGAATTCGAATTCAGTTTCAAAGATGTTCGAACCTTAAATAAAAAGCAATCTCGCAAAGATCATGCATATTGCTTGATTTTGTTGTGCAGTAAAAACACTAATAATTTGTTTCCAAATTTTGCATGCATTGCATGTTGTTTCAAACATTTTAATGATAAAGAACGTGTGCCTAGTTGAAGTGGGGAATTATTTGTATCCATAATTTTATGTACGATTCGAATTAAAAAACTGTTCGAATCGAAGTTGAATGTTCGATGTTCGCCCCTAATTGTAACAGTACGCTTGCGTCTGCATGCGGCTGTAGGTTTGGTAATAGCTTAGCCTTGAAACAGAAAGTATCAATGTTTTAAGGTGCTGCATTATCGACTGCCACCTTCATGTACATTTCTTTTCGATGAATAATACAGCGCGTGTGTGACTAGAGGTAATGTGTTACTTAGCTGAGCTGGGCATTGCTTAAGTTGCTGGCCATAAGTGCAGATGTATTCCTCCCTTTACAATTCCCATAAGATACAAATGATATGCTACTGTTGTGAGGAATGGAAATGTTGTTTACATTGTCGTTGCCGTGACAGTCGTTGATTAATGTGACAAATGTTAGCTTACCTGCCAATCTTGCCTGCATTGAAAGAAGCAGGAAGTAGTAGTTTAAATACATGTTAAATTTGGGTATTAAATCACAATTGGAATAGGTTGTACTTCATAAATTGAAATTAGACAGAAATATAGTTATTTACATAGTACTGATATTTGCTTCATAATGACCAGAAATTGGCACAAAACTGTAATGCAAAGTAACAGTCTCCATACTACTGTACTACTCAGTAAACTCCTCATCCTACAAAGGGGGTTGTTTATTGCTGCTTGTCTTCTGCTTGATAAACAGTTCTGTAAGAAATTATACAGTTCTCTGATACGTCTTTATACATTTTAAGTGAGTCTTGCTTGACGACATTATCATTAAACACTCTATAACTTTCTAGGTCAATTAATAAAAAAATTGAAAATGTTTCATTGCTTTCTTCAGTATGTGTACGTATTGTCTGCCTAGATTCACATTGTCATGATAGAACCTCCTCATATGTAGGGATGAGAACACACCAACGGAAATCAAATTTAAATTGAATAGAGTTTTTGGTTTTCAGTCATAATTTTGAATCTGAATCGAATTAGTAATAAAAAATAATAGTGTGTACAAAAAACTCAATTTAATTCTGAGATGACGAAGACTGTGCATGGAGCGTGGCGCTAATTTATTACTAATTAATAATTGTTTTGTACAGCTAAAATTAAGAATCACAGTAAAAATAGTTTGATTAACTGAATAATCTAGTGATTATTAAACTTTACATACCATTGGAACTGTTAGAGAAAACAATACATTCTTAAAATAAACAATGTTTCTTGTGAGAAACTAATTCATTAATGCAGTACTAATGCATTACTTAAAAAACTAATTAGTGATTCACTGTTCATTGGGAAGTGGGAACCAATTTATTCTTTTCTACTGACGTTATGCTTTATCAAAGAATTTAATTTAAGGATAAACAACACATTTTTGAAAGAGGTGATGACTATCTTTGGTTTCTCTTTTTGTAACTTGCACTTAAATAAGTTAATTTCCAATTTATTCAAAGTAATGCATCTACATTTGACTTACCTAAGTCACATTTGAGTTACCAAAACACATTCGAAATTCCTATGTCTACATTTCACTTACCTAAGTCACATTTGAACTTTCCTGTGTCTACATTTGTGTGTAAAACCCATACTACAACTAAACCTATAGTTTAATTCTAGCACTTTACCAGCTAAATCTTTAGGTACAGTGAATGATTTTAATGCATTGAATAACTGTTTTTAAAACAAATGTTTGAGACTAGTTGTTTGCACTCCTTAAATTGTATGTTTTACTGCACATCTCGCAAGTTACCTGTAATGACTCATTAAACTTAAAGGAAACCTGCGCTAACAAGGCAAATGTTTTCTAAATACTTCATTATTTTCATTTTATTATTTTTGTTTTACTGCAGTTCGCAAAGATCGTGCATATTGCTTTAGTTCTATGGTAAAAACTAGCATTAATTTGTTAAAAAGTAGTGCTCACAAAAGCAGCTAAATTGTTCTGAGTGCATGATAGTACGAGTGTTTTAATGACAAAGAATGAAAGTAATTAAGAGTTGAATTAATTCGTAATTCGTATCCAATTCAAATAAAAAACTGGTTTGAATTGAATTTAAACGTTCAGTGCTCCCCTTACAGGAACGTTTCTGCCGTGTCACAAGAGGTCTCCCAACAATCGTCTGCTCTTCCAGCAGTCGGGTCAAAAACCACTTCTAATTTTCAATAATATTTGTACATCTCTTAGATCTTAGATCTCTGCTGGGCTTCGCTAACTGCTAAATCTAAGACTTAAGCAAAAATGTGGACAGTTGGGCAAATTAAAATTGATTTGTGACCAAATTAAGCATGTAATATGTCAGCCTGTAATTTTTCAGATTTTTTGTTGTTAATATAGAAATGAGAATTATTTTTCTTAAATGTACATACATTTATTTCTGGGAGAAAGTATTTTTGAGAAATTGAAGTCTGTATCGTAAAATGTGACAAGTTAACTCAACAATGTGCAACATTGTGGAATTTAGGTAGTATAGTTTGAATTTTAATTTTAGAATATATGATGCTTGATGCGAAATTAATTATAAGAAATTAAATGATTTCAAGTCATTGATCCAAGTTCAAAATGTGTTAATATTTCTGCTTTTGAATGTATTTGCATTGTAAACTTGTTGCACTCTATGTGGATATTTTTGTGAACATAGTTCTTGAAATAAAAGTGTCAATGATTATTAAACATGTGTAATTAACATATTAATGTAGTTTTGGACGATATTTTATTGAATGCGAAATTGTTTTCCCTGCTTTGTACGATAATAAAAGTTTACAATTATTACATTTAATTAATTCAAACTATGAAGTTTTTTTATTTACACAGTAACTTAGTCATTGGATGCTGCACAACTCTGAACATTATACACAACGTAAAAATAGTCAGTAAGACAGCTGCCACTTTCTCCAGTGATTTTTTGACAACCCCCATTCTTTACCTTCTGCCATATTTCCATCTGGCCTTCTGTTCTTCAATCTGGGCTAGCAGTCTGAGTGACAGAAAGATGACTAGTAACTGAAAGAAAAAAATGGTTACACCTTTTGAGCTCTCTCTCTTTCTCTCTCCCTCTCTCTCGTTTCAAGTTTTAGATGCTGTATTGTAACTCCGTTCTGCTCTCATCCCAGTAAACATTTCTGAGAATCTGAGTCTATTAGTCTTGGTGATTATCTTCACTAAGTACAATAAAATAGTGACATTAAACTTTAGTTCAAGGATTTGCCTATGGGTTTTTAAACAAATCTCAGTTTTCCTATTAAGCGTTCAGTAAAGTACAAACCATTGGTATTAGTACGGCGGTGACGCAGCTGGCCAGAATTGTACCATGATCCTCAATCCAAGCCATTATGGTGGGATAGCAGCCTACAGTATTTATAACATCCCGTGCTTCCGGTTCCTGTATCAATTTTAACAGCATTTAAACTTGGGCACAAATAAATTTACGAACTTTCATATGATTTCTAATACTTTCTGATAAATAATGGTAATGGTAAAACAAACATTTCAGAATGCAGACCGCGAATGGTGGGCACCAAATTTTGAACGTTAATGGTTTCTTATAATAACCCCTGTACACCGGGCGACTGAACGGTGACCAGCAGTATCAATCAGGCACCATGAGTTAGTTAGCCTACCATGACAGTTACAATAAACCTGTTCTCAGTTCAAGCGATTGATGATGATCGTGAAAAGGTCAACGGTTAAGTGAACCAGACAATACATTTGTGTACACTTCGCAGCCCATGGTTGTAATAGTAACAGTCTTAACAGCTAGCTAAATCCCTTACCTAGTTCGATTTTTTTCTTGTTCCCAAGCAAGATCCTGCTAGTAGATCACTCTGCACACAGCCTGATGCATAATTAAGTAAAGTCCACGTAAAACAACTGAAGTTACTGAACTGGTGCGGCAGATGGTTTGCTTTACCCACATGTCACGTAACGGTTGCAGCTAAGACGCGTACACTTAACCTTTGACCTACAACAACTGCGCGTGCGCACAACGAAACTGTGAAAAGGTTTATTCACGTTCACGACCAATGACGTTTTACCTAGATGAAGAGGAAGTATGGCTCGAACATTCAATTATTTGATGCCAATAGAAATTGTAACCTCACATCGTTTGAATGAACTTCACTGCATTTTACAAGTAACTCGTATCTGAATTTTTATTTTAACACGTTGGGCGGCAGACCTGTCGAACAACCATCTGTTACTAACGGCTTTGCGATCGACTCTCTTAACTGCCTTCAATGAACATGTACTTATCCATATTTTGACAACTCTAACGTCAAAAGCTGTCTGATTTTCGCAAACGTGGATATAATCAGACTTAGTTATACTTAAACTATAAAACTTTTGCCTACCGTTTTCTTTAAAGCGTCAAATCCACAAATAGAATTGGGTGGCTTGTCCTAGAAAAGCATTTTTCACATTAATTAGCTTAAATAGTAATTATTTTTCCATTCAGCAAGACTAATTGACATTCTTCTGAAAAAAAAACAAAACCAAAAGGAAATATCGAACAACTTATTGTGAGAATCCTGGTTTATGGTTTATGACAAAATCATAAGCAGAAGATTCTGCAATGTTACTTGAACTGTATTGCGATTGGAAGAACAAAACGTGAGTCGTTCACATAATTATCACGGTATAATATAAGACTCATAAGATTAAATGCAGGAACCTAATCTTACGCTTTGACAATGCGATGCAGCTACGTCCACTTTGCGAAAAAAATTCTACATCATTCCAGGTGTTTATAACAGAGTGAAAAGCTGCATTGGTGAAATATTCAAATTTGCATGACGAAAACTAAAAATGAATCATACATCTTCATAAAGGCAGCAAGATCGTGGCACAGCACATCGTTCAATGCTTGGATTCTGCTCCGTGCAGTTGTAGTAAGTGTTCATGTTCCAGTCTCTATATCCATCAGGACCAACACCACAACACTTGAACTGACAAATATTTCAAAGCAAATTAAAATACAAAAACAAAAGAAGCCCATTCCACCTATAACTTGGTCCTATAAGCGATAATGGCCATTTTGATAACGGTGATGGTGATATGATGAATGGATGATGATGATGATGATGATGATGACGATGATGTTGATGATAAATGACTGGTTGATTCACAATGATTTGAAGAAAAAGGAGAAAAATATGATGATGATGATGATGAAGCCCATTCCACCTATAAGTGATAACAGCCATGATTTGACGACACTGATGGCGATAACGGTAGTAATGAAAATAACAGTGATGATGATGGTGATGACGATGATGACGATAACGATGAAGAAAAAATTTAGTCCTGTTAAAGGCTTCAACATCAATTTTGAAAGCCTCGAAAATTCTCAGTTTAGCAATTTTTTTTTCAATGCTAGTAAAAATTTCTACTTCATTAATAAAATTTTGTATTATAACTTGTTATTATAGTAAGTTTGTTACCTTATAGTAACTACATTATAGTTACTAGAATAGTAAACTCGCTACTAAAAGTAGCTATTTAGAAACACAGCAGTTTCCTGAGCAACACGGAATTTTGCTTGTATTCTGACTGAATGCATTATGATAATGTATCTGAGTGACTCACTCCCACTTGAAGTCCATCTATAAGATCTTGAAGATCAGGATCGTCTCTATACTTGTAGACAGCTTGAGTGAGAAAACTGGCAGGATTGACATTTGTCGTGTTAGGATCAGCAAAAATCAACACGAAGGCAACTCCACCCAGGACGACCGTGGCCACGAAGATGAATATAATCGTGTACGAAAACTGCAAAAATGAAAAAGAAATAAACCTGGTTTGAATTGAAACAATCTAAATAATTACTGCTTTGAAGCAACAGGACAGAAAAAAACTGCTTGTCGCGGAGTACCGGAAAGATGGAGAATTTTGCCTACCTGGAAAATAAGAGACATCCCAAATGTAACACAAGTATTTCAGGCTCAGAACCTCTATTCATCAATAAAGTGCGCTGTGACCAAATACAAATGGGTGTCTATTGGCAAAGTATTAAAGCTGGGCAGGAATTTTGAAGGTAAATTTATGCAGAATTTTTGTCTAAAACTGTACTTGGACGGACAAACATTAAACGTAAACGTAAAAATGTCTGACTGCATGAGTGTTTATTTGAGCACATAATTGTATGGACATTTTGCTTACATCATATTCCTACTAATTTATTGCACTCAGTAATTCTATTTCAGCTTAGCGACATTTAATGTCTGAGCATCTTTATGAAATTGTTTTATTACCTATGAAGCAATTCGAGGCTTTTCTTATCAACGTCTAGTGATATATCATGCCTATAAAGATCATTTAATATTATGATGCTTATTGAAATCAGTACCTACAAAAGCATCCCATAGATTTAAACGCCTTTTATTATGTACCATGCTTTATGATGTGCATGGTAAGGCTGCAATAATGTTAGTTGACATTGATAAGCATACGAAAAATAGAAAAAAAACTTAAAGCAGTAGTCAACTAATACTTAGCAGTTTGCAGTTTGTTTTTGCAACAAATTAGCGGTTTTGTGTAAATGGTAGCATGAAATAGGTCAAGAAACATCGTCTTTTGACATTTTGTAGAATAATTCAAGCTGAATTTGAAGAGAACCGTTGATCTAAATTTAACAGCACATTAAGCTTGATTCGTTTATTTTTGTCCTGTGGGTTAACTACATCAACTATCGCAACTCTGCTTCTTTTAGCAACTTGTTTTATTCTTGAGCTGTCTAATTGGGCACAGTTTGTCAATTTTGTGCACTTGCTCTTTGAAGAATCAGTTTTAATTTAAAGTCTCACACAATAAAAAACTCTTACTTGTCATGTAGTAGTAGTCTCTTTATACTCGTCAGAACCGAATGCACGAAAAGTTGTATTTATTATACACTGTCAGTATTGAACGTGTCTTTATGAATAGAATTTGGTGTTTAGTCATTCGCACAGTGAACATAATCATGCGCGCTCAGAGGCGCATAGCATTGTCCAATTGAGCACAATTATATTCGGGCAAATACGTGAGAGAAAGGTCCAAAGTCGCTTAAACGTTGCTGGTTTTCGTGCAACATGTCCATTTCGCTTGTGAAAATTATTAAATTATTACTTCATATGTATGCTACACCTCATGACAATTAGAAATGAATACGAATTGTAAATGACATCAACTGATTGTTGTAATTTTGTAAAAACGTTGAGCTTAGATCAAGCCTTTCCTGCCATGATTTGTTGCAAAAGTTGTCCCAAGTTGCTGTGTTAAATCAGACATTTAACCACCAGAAGGTGTGAACCGTTTACGTGCAAGATAAAATATGGTATGAACGCACCACTGTTATTGAATAGCCTTCGAAATCTTCTTGTTCAGACTTTTGCAGCGTATTAAAGAATTAGAGACTAACCGTTTTTAATAAGCAAGTGTTCTCCCTTAAGGAGCCTGTGCAGCCAAGAAAAGCAAGAACAAACATGACGCATCCACACGCTAGCATCAAAATTGTTGGGTCCAAAACAACGTCCATGATGTCCATGATTTGCTTCTTCTTGTCAAGAAATGCATATAGACCTACTCCAGCAAAAAATGCACCGCCAACCTGTAATAAATAGATAAAATAAACCAGCTTACGCGGGAAGAAGAGATCACAGCATTGACTTCTAAAGAGAGAGCAGTGAGCTTCTTGTGTCCTCTCCTTGTAATTATTACACTGTTACCAAACAATGTTATAGCCAAAAATATAAAATCAAATACAAAGAGGTCCCAGTGTTAGTTCTTCCACCAAACTATGTTCACTACCAGTGCTTCCGATAGTATATAGGTATTACACATAATCAGGGGCGTATCAAGACATTACAACGCCGTAGATAGTTCAGTTTCGCCTATCTCTATTATCAGTTTATGGTTGTTTATATTTCGAAGCTTAATGCACAGTTACCTGTGGTGTTTTTGTAGCCCTCTCACTTAACACCAACGTGGGTGCTGTAAGTTCCCTATATTTGCATAGAGCTTATATAATAGCAGGCTGCACAACTGCTTGTGGTTAAATACTAGTATTTTCTTTGCGCTTGTATAAAACTGCCTCCGTAACAGCTTGTGGTGTTTTACACAATATTGTGAATATGAAAGGATGTACGCATTTGCCGAGATTTTTTAACGCAGGCCCCTTAAATCTGACACCCCTCAAAACTTAGCTCCCTAAGCTACAATCTATTAGTAAATATGCCCCTCCACCCCTGCAAGGTCATAAGGTCATAATTATGGCCGCGTATGGATTACAAAGCTCACCAAATGTATGACATGGCAGACGCATTAATTAGTAACCGCCGTATCTATTATGTTTTGATTTTAAGTAAAGCACTTAGTATACTAGTGCACAGTTATCATATAGCGAAAGTGACATTAGGACTACTGTACTACTGTTTAGCTACTGTACAATTTCACCTTCTCCACAGTTTTTACCTAGATTGTTTGCCAAACATAAAAAGCTCTTACCCAGAAAGCAAAGTTTATGAAGAACAGAAAATATTTTAAACAGGAGCTGATGACCGTTTTTCTGTTTGCCTTGGAACTTCCTTGTTTCTCAACTTTAGACAACTTCTCTGTAAATATGAACAAGAACAACAGGTTATTCATAGTTTCATTATAACTGTTTGCTTCTTGTCTTACAGAGAATTAATATCATATTAACAAAGTTAAGGTCGTCGTTGAAATATAATCTTGTTCATCTAATGAAACGACTGAAGACGATGACGTAAGCTTCCCATGTTTATTTTAGACACGGTTAACTGTTCTTTCCGGTTTGAGATTAAGATTTAAGTATACGGGTTTGCGAACTAAGACTCAAGTATCTCCTCAAGAATTTAATTCTAGATTAAAGATGGTAAGCTTCGAACGCAATGTAATTACAGCGAACGCACAATCTTCATAATTTTAATATTGTAATGTTTACGGTAATGCCTAATAGCGAGAGAGAGAGAGAGAGAGAGAGAGAGAGAGAGAGAGAGAGAGAGAGAGAGAGGAGAGAGAAGGTGAGAAAGGTGAGAAAAAGAGATGAAAGAGAGAGGGGGAGAGAGGGAGAGAGAGAGAGAGAGAGAGAGAGAGAGAGAGAGAGAAAGAGGGGGGTAGAGACAGGGTGTGAGAGAGAGAAAGAGTGACAGACAGACAGACAGATAGATGCACAGACAGATAGGCTGGCAGGCAGACAGACCTATAGACGAGCGAGAGAGAGAGAGAGAGAGAGAGAGAGAGAGAGAGAGAGAGAGAGAGAGAGAGAGAGAGAGACATAGGGTGAGCGAAATATACCTTCTGTTTTTGTCAACTTGGTTGGTGTCGTACTGCTGGACGATGTTATTCTTAATCTAGTTGACATGTCTTGCTTGACACAACGTGTAAGACACGCCCACCAATAGAGCAAAACTCATCTATTATCGTCAATGATTCTTTTACTGGTCACATAGTTTTTATTCAGAATGGCTTTTAATATGTCGACCGAGCTTTATAAGATTACACACTTTCCGCAAAAACGTCAGCAATGAATTCAAAATCTTTGGATTGCTCAAAAATACGCTGGCTTCTGTACATTGTACAGTTAGATTTTTAGTTTGCCACGACACCAGCAAGCAGTGCAGAATTAGCGAAGAACATTAGTTTATTTTACGAATCAATTTAAAACGAAATTCCAAGAAAGCCAATTAAGGCCCATTAAAATCAGAACTAATTACACGCTGGGTAATTTGGTATTAATAAAAAACAACCAAGCCAAATATGAAAATGTGCAAAACGCCACACACTACTACCAAACGATAACGTTCAGGTGGGCAATAATAGGGTTTCCAAATACCCGGCCGGATTTTAAACTTAGGTGAAAATTGACATGTAAAACCGGACATTAATTTGCCCATTTCTTCCACATTTTCCAATTCAACCGCAATTGCTGTTGTGGTTATAGTTACACAAACATCAGAATTTTTTACTACAACATCGACGTCTCAAAAACTTATATTTAGAACTTTTTCTTTTTTTGCACACAAACAGTGGAAGTCTGAAAGCTACGCTAAACAAAAAGTCGGCGATTTTATTTCACAGATAATGCGGCAAATCTTCTTTCTCTATACGCGTGTTTTTTCCATTTCAA
Organism: Tubiluchus corallicola; assembly: GCA_030141605.1. NCBI lineage: Eukaryota > Metazoa > Priapulida > Priapulimorpha > Priapulimorphida > Tubiluchidae > Tubiluchus > Tubiluchus corallicola. The sequence goes on from JAQGDQ010000158.1 coordinate 419,440, forward strand.
AACGATTTAAAGAGTTAATTATTTTTTGCGGGCACACTGAGTTGTGTCCCCCATTTTGTCGAAATGGTATTACATAAAATTCAGTAAGCCTGTGTTTGGCCTACGTACTAATTGTCAGTTTTTGATACATGCTTTTGTACAGGTGTACATCACGCTGCTCCGTATTGTGTAAAATTATGGCTAACGAAGTTTTTGTTGTGTGCTAACGTCCGAAAACTCAAAAACACATGTGTTTGTTGTTATTATTTTTACTTTATAGGCCTATGCCTTTACATAATTGTTAAATCACTTTGATTTATTATAATTTTATAATGTTTATACTGTTTTACTAATCAAATCACAAAAACATGATTATTTCGTTTTCTTTCTTCAGAATTAAACTACTTTTCAATTTAAACTGCTTTTCAATGCCCAAACTTAAAAATGTCTTGCCACTTTTGGGAGCATTTCTATTGCATTACGATATTCGTTTCCAAAAAGCCCATTGTGGGCAATAAAAGCAGTTGACAGCTGTTCAAGCATACTGGAAACATGCTGGCTTGCAAAATAGCATAAAAAAATTGATTTAGAATCGAGTTAACCGCTCTGATCGAAAATAATCGACGACAGGGAACTGCAGTGCAAGTAACAACGTTTAAATTGCTTGTTTGTCTGTCTGTTTGCTCGTTGTTTGTTTGTTTACTTGCTTGCTAGATTGGTAGAAGCGAAAAAATATAGCGACGGAAATGTACACGAGACATTCAAGTGAGATACAGGTATTTTCATTTTAGACACACAGTCACCGCAGTAAAAATACAATATTATTTCTAAGCACTGCACGTTTAGTTGACCGCGCAAATTGATGACACTCAACTGGGCACGTCTACAACAATTTCCTGCTTGTTATGCAGCAAAGCTCGTCTATAGGCTTCGATTGTCCTGTAATTTAGCAGTAATTTAGTAAAAAAAGGAACTTACTTGCAACTTGCTTGTAATCTCTTACAAAGTCCAACGTGTAAAATTTCAGTTGGCGAACCATTGCTGAAAGATCTATCATGGCGTCGTTATGATTCTCCATTCTCTTGGCACCATGACTTCCTTCAAGATTTTTCTTCATGCTTTACTTTTGACACAAGGCAAGGTACATATGCTGTAGTTTTGTTCGCAAATGTATGCAAAAGTTTCGACAAATAATACAGTGACGCTTTTATTGTTTAATCGCGACACCCGTTGTTCTAGTACGTTCTTTTTGCATTAATATACTTGCAGAAGCTTCACTATAATATTAATAAAGTAAAATGCAGGTATCATTTCAAATCCAATTGAAGGTATCATTAAAAGTAACGGTGCATATTGCCCTCACAGTACTGCTCACGGATCTACGTCCATGATGTCACATATTTACGATTGATCATGGGATATTAAAAAGTAACCGAAAGAAATGCGTGATACAAAGGTTTATGATAATTAATAAACTATTAGCTAATCGAATCTTTGTCGTGGGTTAGATCCATATCGGTAGCTACACCACATAAACAGACAGGTCTACTAAAAGTTCTGTGGACTGACTCCCTCAATGCGAAGTCACAAGCGCTACTCGCTCACACAACAGTCCATTGTCTGAAATCACGAATAATTCGAGTCTGTTGACTGAACAAATTACTGCAATTTGTTCGATCGAACTGACATTTTGTTCTGTTTCAGCGCGTTCAATGGTAATCACACATTTTCGCTTATCTAAGTCGGAAGTTTGAGTTAAAATTCGATTTCAGATTTAGCAATGTTAATTCTATTACTTCAAAAGAGGCATTTCCTCTATTACGTTGCGACTAACTGAAACTGAGTTTGAGAAACTTTGTGGAATATCATTTTATATTGCTAATCTTTCATGCAAAATATAAACGTAAATTTGCCACTTTATTAAGTTTCAGATTATACGCCAATGTCTATGATTCTCGACGGATTAGATTAAATAAAAAACTACACTGATAAAATTTAATATCATAATTTATAATACTTCAAAGCTTTTCATGTAGTTTTACAATTAGTCGGAGTTTACACGTTTAAGGAGCTTATGCAGCCTAAACAGAGAATATAAATCGCTGCAACAATCGCCAAGCCCTGAAAATGATTCTATGATCTGATTTGATTTTGATTTTAACTTTTTATTTCAAACCAAAGGTTTATAGTACAAAGCGTTTAAATATTTATAACACATTAGCACATTAAATTAATAAACACAGATATAAGCAACAGTTACATAGCTAATAGTAACTATTAAGCCCATTTCTCATTCAGTCCACTGGTCTTGGCCCATGTGGCCTAGATTGGTCCCTCGATACAAAATTGTTTCTTAGTACTTTATAGTCCCAAGAAAACCCTACTATTATTATTGTTGTTGTTGTCATTATTATTATTATTATTATTATTATTATTATTATTATTATTATTATTATTATTATTATTATTATTATTATTATTATTATTATTATTATTATTATTATTATTATTATCATCATCATTATTATTATTATTATTATTATTATTATTATTATTATTATTATTAAACCCTATTAATGTCCAACTTTTATTAGAGCCTAAAATAATTTGATTTTTTAAGAGGCCAACATGCCGGAAAACCATTTATTATTATTATTGTCATCACAAATCCATTTATTGAAAAGTAATTACATTTTTTGCCTTCTGTTTTCGACGTTTTAGGAAAAACTAACATTTGGTTTAACATTCAACGGAATAAAAAAAGACAAAAAGGCAATTTATCAAATTCCTTGTAAAAGTTGATAAACTGGCAATCGATACGTTGATGATATCAGAGACATTAGTACCTTTTCTATTAATACACCAGTATTTTTGCCAGTTTGTTACCAAGAATGGCACCTAACTGCTCTAGCAATATCTGAAGTACCATCAACATTAACTAGTACAACTGTTTTATTAGTGTTTTTCTGGACTATCAGGACCACCTGGGGTAAGCGGTTTAACCAAATACAGGAAGGTCGTTTTCTTCATTTTTTCACCACAAGCAGGAGATCTCGGCTGATCATGCAGGAGAGCTGGCATATTGAGAAATGTGTCACCATCAGATGCAGTGAGGATAGCTTTTCTTATTTCATGATCTTGCTTTCTGTTAAAGTTAATCGCAGCTATGGCGTAGTCAATGATTTACAGAGGATCGCGTTGCGTAGAATATCTGTCACATAAGCGATATTTGCTTCAACACTTGCATGAAACAAACGCAAGCTCCTTTCTTACGTTTGGAAAAGTACTACAGCAAGTACTTCAACTGTTTTATTAGTGTCATTTTCATTACCTGTTGAAGATTTAAATGTTCATATTATTATGATCCTAGTTATGTAGGTTATTCACCACGCTACACCTATCAACTGACATCGCAAGGATCTGCGAGACCTATTTACCTGAATGTATTTGTGAAACTGACTTTGAACGTCATCAACCTTTTGCGTTTCTGTCTCAATCGTGAGATTAGTTGGTTGTGCATGTGTATGTACCATAATGTGTGGATTTATGATTGTAAAATCTCAAAACAAAATGTCTTCCGCTGGATTCTTTATCACAAAGTGTATGATGTATTCTAATGTCCAATTCTAACATTGTCTTCTATGATGTCTACATGATAATTTTCCCAGCACACTGTATTCGCAGCCTTATACTTATCTTTCCATTATTTTACTGGTTGACCCAATGATGTTTCAGATCATTGGCTTTATTGATGTCTCCAGCTACTGCTGGTATTTTCCATTATTTTACTGGTTGACCCAATGATGTTTCAGATCATTGGCTTTATTGATGTCTCCAGCTACTGCAGGTATTTTCCATTATTTTACTGGTTGACCCAATGATGTTTCAGATCATTGGCTTTATTGATGTCTCCAGCTACTGCAGGTAGTTTCCATTATTTTACTGGTTGACCCAATGATGTTTCAGAGATCATTGGCTTTATTGATGTCTCCAGCTACTGCAGGCAGTCAAATGCAGTACTACCATAGACAGCTACATGTAGGTATATAATAAGTGCATTTACTGTCATGACTGACGAAGCTCTGAAAAATAAATAAAATGATAATGATTGGGTAAAATCATCGTTAGATGAGGTTGAGTAATAACAATAGTTTAACTGGCGCTAAGTGGTAAGTATTATAATAATCACACATTTATCTTGATGTTTGTCGAAACTGGTTTTCGAGATGGGCGGTTGAGCCCGAAAGTTGCTCCCTAGGATAGAGTTATATGTGAACCTTTTACAGTTTTTAATAATAAACCTTAATAAACACATTTATCTAATTTCTTAAACAAAGCTTAACTGAAAAACAGACTTATATCAACTGCAGCATGTTATATTCTGACAGGTCTCTTTTCAGTAATAACAGTTCCCACCAACCAATAAAAATATTTTCAAGTTAGTTTGTTTACTGTTGCGCGATTGTTACACACTAAAAATTCAGGCAAAACTTATAATTAATTTTGGTGAACATTTGAGAATTATCGATTTTTAAAATCTGGTTTCCGAAAAATATTAATTATAGGTTTGTTGCTTCGTTATTTGTTTATCTGTTGCTCTTGTGTTTCCGCAATCGTGACACACATTAATTTAGATATTTGTCAGAAGTCAAGTTTTGTGTTTTTGCGTTTATGAAAGGTCCAAAAAAGGAATACAGAAATCTGATTGGCCAAATAAATTAAACGTTTTTCAGTGTTAATAGACACGATTCAAGAACGAATTTAATCAATCTGGCGAGTTATTTATCAAAATTAGAATCTGTTGTTTATACTATCATAAATTCTTTCGTAATCCTTCGCAATAATTCTGTAAAATATTGCGCTAAACTATAAACAGGTCACTACGGAATCACTGTAATACATTTACTGCTGTAATTGTTACATAATCTTATCATTACGCCCACACACTGGCAATTACATTTATGGCTTCTATAATTGATCTGTGTTTTATTACCCACTGATAGGATCAGTGTGTTTCTAGATGCATTGCTCAGTAGGCCTACAACACTAGCTCACGGTATTGTATTGAAAATCCATACTGATCCGACTGGCTATCTGTACCTAATTTATTGATACTTAGGCCGACTGGTCCCTCGAACTCGTAATATCCCTAAATTTCATTATTGCTAATCACGTTGATATTCTGCAGGCTTTTGGCACCTATGTAAATTAATTATCGCGTCATACAAATCCACTGTAATTCTGCGAGTAACAGCAGAAAAACGAGTATTAGGCCTACGAACAAACTGTCGTCATTTCGGAACCAGTAAGGAGAGATCTTGAAAGTATCTTTCATAGCAGCCGCAACAAATGAACCATGTCTTCACCTGAGTAGAAATTTCAGTTTCTCTCAATCGCACGAGTACACGTGCGTGCAGAAAACTTCGCAAGATATACAAGTTTGAATAGAGAACAATTCTTGCCTCTTTTGTTAAGTTTTTTACGCCCCGATCGTTTAGTAGTATTGCAGATTCCCGAATTACTTTATGGCGTCACGTAACTTTATTGATTATCACTTCTGAGGCGTCTGTTATTCGTTACCTAAGTTAACGACAGTCTCTAAATAGAACCTTAGACATGTCTTCTTTCATACCTTCTGATAATGTTCATGTTTCGTCACTGATTTCAAACGCCTACCACCCATGTTGTTGAACTATACAGATAATATTATTATTTCATACAGTAACGCATTTTCACGCCTGTAGTGCTGTTTATAGTGTCTAATATGGGGCTTTTATGCTGAATAATGTACAAGCAGAATTATCGCTGTAAAAGCGCTCTGTAAACAAGTTGGCAAATGTTGGTTCACGTTTGCTAGTGGTTTAAAAGCGAATATCGACTAATAAAGTAATGTAATGTCACAGAGTAAATTGATGCAGCTGATACTTGAGTGTAATACAGCTCAGCTTCAAGGTCTGGAATACATTAGTCGCAATTTTCTTGTTCATCGTTTTTACCTTGCAGTGAAATAGTTGCCCAAAAATTATGAGCAGGTGCGTTTGTGCATGCAAGATAAAATGACTATTGCCTAGTCATAAAAATTCGATGTGCGTTGACTGATGCACAGAGCCTTAAATTATGGTAAGCTTAACATTAAAAAAACAAAACGGTATCCAATCTATAGTAGTGGGGCAGATGACTGAAAAATTGTACAAAAATGATAAAAGCGTGAAATTTCCTACAGTATACCTTCTAACCAAATGAATCATTTTCAGATGGGGAACCACCGTGGGGGTCGCTTCTGGTGACCTTGAGTGACCTGCGACTTTAAAGTCACAGTCACGCATTACTAGGGAGCAAGCGCCTCTATTATAACTATAATCATTCATATTATCTTAGAAACATAATGGAAAACACCTACCTAAACATCTTTAAACTGTGCTTTCGAGATGACATTATCTCGGGGTCAAGGTCAAGATAAGGCAAAGGTCAAGACAAGGTCAAGGTCATATAGATATTCAATTAGTTTACCATTTTAGGAAAAAAATATATGCGCTTTTTCGTATTACTTTCTCTGGTGTTTATTTACTGAATTTCATGAATTATAACTCACGTTCACTAGCTGGTCTCACTTATACTCTATATCCAAGATAGACAGACAGAAAAACAAAAAGACAGACAAACAAAACAAGACAGACAAACGGACAAGGAAAGATAATTTTGCAATTTTTAATTATAAACACGCCTGAGCGTTTAAATTAATTTCTAGCGCCCTCTTTTGGTGCTAATTCTATTATATAAAGTCCCACTTTTCCTTGATTATAATTTAAAGATTCAAGATCAAGTAATTCAAATGCCTCGGCGTTAAGATTTTTGTAATTACGTAGGTAGCATTATAGCTATAATAAGCACGTTGCGCACGCAACAATGTGACACTGTAACACTCCGTTTTGTACAGGATCGCCCAAAAAAAAACATCCTCTATAAGTAGCTCCTAGTCCTTTATCCTGGTAGGGGCATCTGTAAGAGACCTACATTATCTTGTAGCCTGGCGCAGCTTTTCAAAGAGCTGTACGTTTCCCTCCAAAACCTTCACCAAGCGTCGATTAGTGAACCGGCGTTACGAAAAAACGATCGCTATAAGATTCTAGAAATGGCGGATGAAAATCATCAAAAACTGGCCGTTTTTTACCCTTGCCGGATCAGTGTGCAGGAAAACGTCTTAGAGGATCTCGAAGATTTCAACACCTGAAGAGTACCGGTATTGCTGTTTGCCGGAAGGCGATTTTCGACACATTTGATGATCAGAACTTAATGTGGTGTCAAACAGATATTTAGCATTTAGAACGGTATTTTATTATTTTATTTGTAGTTTTACTTTTGTAATTCAAGAAACATTTCTTGAATTAGTCAAATTCGAAACACTTAGATTTGCACTTACGCTATGGCAGTATTATATGTAATTATTTTGCTGTTGTTGTTTCAGCCTGATCATTGCTGCAATATCGTAAATAAACCACTTTGATTCAGCAGAAACTTCTTTAGTTATTTACGTCTTAACGGCGCTTGATAGAAGTTTTGAGGGGAAACTTATAGCTCTTTGAAAAGAGGAGAAATTGAGTCATATTGTGAAAGAGGAGAAATTGAGTCATATTGTGAATAGGTCCCAATGAAACTACAATTATCCCCGCGTACATATCGAGCAGTCGTGCTAACCTGATTTTGTGATATAGTTATGGTCTAATGAGATTTCAAATAACATAACAAATAAACTTTTTATTATGATGCCTTAGTCATTTTGCGGTGACGAGTCGCGTACGTCGATTGTAATCGGAAACAAAATTACCAATGATCACCAATGCGCAAACATTCCTCGTTCTGTCAATGACGCAGTTATAATGCGTTTTACGTTGGAGTCTGTTAACGCTGCGCACGCGCATCATCAGCATCTACGGTGCGGTGTTTCTTATTACTTTGCTCATGAAAGGTACTTCGCTCCGTGAAAAAAACTGCACTGCGCAACACGTACGCGAAAAAACCGTTGTACCAGTACTAAAAATTTGTCGAATTTTGTTCGCCTGTGTAACTCTGTAACCGGAAACATTTTGTGAAAGATAAATTTTCGTTTAGCTTTAATTCTAAATTGTGAATAATTGTTTATAGATCGTGTAGAGATTGCGAACAAGAAACCAGGTGAAAAAGTAAGTATGGCGAAAACTCAGTGTTCTTTAATAAATGTTATTTTAATTTACCGAGTTGATGCATTGTGTTTTCGAAAACTCAGTATTCTCCAATAAATGTTATTTTAATTTACTGAGTTGATGCATTGTGTTTTCGAAAACTCAATATTCTCCAATAAATGTTATTTTAATTTACTGAGTTGATGCATTGTGTTTTCGAAAACTCAATATTCTCCAGTAAATGTTATTTTAATTTACTGAGTAGATGCATTGTGTTTTCGAAAACTCAATATTCTTTAATAAATGTTATTTTAATTTACTGAGTTGATGCATTGTGTTTTCGAAAACTCGATATTCTCCAATAAATGTTTATTTTAATTTACTGAGTTGATGCATTGTGTTTTCGAAAACTCAATATTCTCCAATAAATGTTATTTTAATTTACTGACTTGATGCATTGTGTTTTCGAAAACTCAATATTCTTTAATAAATGTTATTTTAATTTACTGAGTAGATGCATTGAGTTTTCGAAAACTCAATATTCTTTAATAAATGTTATTTTAATTTACCGAGTTGATGCATTGTGTTTTCGAAAAGTCAATATTCTTTAATAACTGTTATTTTATTTTACCGAGTTGATGCATTGTGTTTTATATCTCTTCGTGGTTAATGTAAATTACAGTTTAAAAAATACAAATGTCCGTCTTGTACAAAAGATGGAGTGGCACGTAATTTTTATCTCGTGCCAGAAAAAAATCATTAATTACCAAAAACGCATGACATATAAACACTTGCTGCCTATCTCTAGCTACGCAAAATCATGTTGTTGCTTATGTGCTGCTCCTGAGTGGTCACACTCTGAGTTCTGTTAGTAAATGAAATTAAGTAACGTCAGGCCTGGTTAGTAAATGAATGGGTGACCAGCGAGAAAGTAGCTTCCGTATAATTTCATCAACTATACGGCTCCAGCTACTTCATTTATTGAGGGAGGGTGGGCATACATCCAAGACACCCCTGCCAGTTTTGTCTCAATTTAAGGAATAAAAAGTTAAATAGGCTAGAGTGCTAGATCTTGCCTAGCCTTTGCTACGGAACTGGTCCTGTCGTTGAGTATTGTATTCTAGTTACGTGTAGAAATATGTAGGCGTTTACAAAAAGTTGTCAGTAGTGCCAGAACTAGAACTAGATATGTCATTACCATAAACAGTTTCTGTTTTCGCGAAAACCTTTCATTTCTTGTGGTTTTTCTCGCACACGACGTCAAATTACCATTTTCTTGCTTCGTGTTTTTTCAGCAGTCCGTGTGCATTGGCCTTAAATTTATCCGGCAACATGACTAAAATACGCGATAGTAATGGCGTCTCATGTGTTCAGCAGAAATGACAAAATTGGCGATAATGTGACATAACTCACAGTGAAAATAGGAAGCTGAAAAACTGCACTCAAAATCAAAATTGAACATATGACATCCTACATTCAAACTTGGAAAACTGCCGTGACGCCTATACGCTTACAATGGGATGAAATTCCATGTTTCATTTTTCTGATCATCATTGTTAACTTTAGCTAACTCGTCCATGTTTGCTTTCTTTGTTTCAATAATGTCATTTGTCTCTGTAATTTTTTTTGTCTTAAACACCACAGCATAGTTTACACAAAAGAGCCTGTAAACCAAATATTCACTTTTATCGAGTCTTTCATTGACTGTGTGTCGCGGCACGAGAGAAATGACAACTTCAGCCTCATTTGTTTATAAAATATTAAATAACTCTTTGGGCTGTAAAGTTTGATTAAACATTTTTGTCTTGAATAGGGATTAGAATTTCGTTTGTCCTGGTTAGGTTATAACTCAATGTATTGTTAAAACACATGTCGCACGAGTCTCCTTTTCAATTAACAAAATTTTGAACCCATAAGCAAACAAACGTATAATACAAGAGGCAGTTATAATACTTATTACAAACTGGAGGCTTGAATAAAAAAGTACGCAGACGCTGTCAGTGTTATTTTGCCATAGATATTACTGCTAACAAGATTGGTGTTACGAATACCTCTAAGCTGCACCTGGCATCCGCTTATGATCATAAATATCCTTGCACACAACAAGTTTAGCAATTGTGGAGCTGGTGAAAATATGCACAATGGAGATCTATATGACACTTTGTTATAATTTTTTATTTTGTCTTATTTTGACATCATCAACACAACGATATATATATATATGTGTATAAAACAAGTTTCAGCAACGCGTGTCACAAGATGGATAATATAAAATGCAATGATACTTCAATAATTATATGTAACTATGTTATGATATGTTATAAATCGCTATTGCATTATAGTTGGGAAGCATAGCTTGTGAAACAATAGTGCAATGAGGAAGCATGTAGAAGGATGCGCGAAGATAAAAATGATGGAAATTGCAAGATAATGGGAATTAGCAGGGTTATTTTGTGCATGAAAATGAACACGAGATTGTGGTTTGGGACATCCGTAAATTTGCACTAGCTAGAACAGCACACTCTGGGCCAGTCTGCCGTGTAATGAGGAAATTACACATTTGAACGTGCCTATATGCCCAAAGTCTCGCAACATTTTTGCACACTGGACTACCTGATACTTGTCAAATCGTGTATTGTAACATTTTTGATTATGATTTGATTATGTTCTGAAAAAAGATGGTTAAGATTTATAGCGAGTTTATAGTGAGCGCATAACTTTTTATTTGATCAAGATATCAATTCTCATTTGTTTGCCAGTTAGAAAGAAATGTGCGTTTGGAAAAACCGTTAAAGATACGAATAAGTTTACGTTGAAGAGCACGAAAGTTCGATGGATAAGTAAGTCCCCTTGAAATGGAAGCATAATAATCAAGTAAACGACTGAACTAATAATTTTTAACGACATAGACCACGGACAATATCTAATGTAACATATTTCCAATGTGGTCCCGGTTATTACTGTCCGTTATGTTACTTTGAAAAATCTGCATGCCTAATTGGTCGAAGAAAGAGCAGCATGACTTTTAAGTCTTTGTTATGACTCGACAGGGAGTTGAACCCGAGACCTCCCGGATGGACAGCAAGTACGCTACCATTGAACTACTTTAATTTTAGTAACATAATTTTTTAAAAGCAACCTATCCGTAAGTGTGCGTTAAATAAATAACTTTAAATAATAAATATTTGTCACTTTTTTATATTTCGCATGCAGCTGTACTGAAAGATTGCCACGCAGTCCTATCAACCCTACGTAATTAAGTAGGTTATGTACTTTACATAATCTATTGCAAGTCATCAACCATTGAGTTAATGTGTATCCTGTTCAAATATCATGCACAGAAAAGAGGATGACTTCCCTCTGTTTACCATCCGTATAGGTTAATATAACAAGTAATCACAGGTATAGAAATAGACGCTGTATTTCCAAAGGAATCAGTTATACATGTATATAGTTTACAGAAACGAAATTGTGAATTGTATGTGGACTCGCGTGCATTATTTTCTCACTTGTTAACGATGATGAGTGGCGTAGCTAATAGCGGAGCAAGAGGAACAAAGGCTCCCACGAACACATTTTCAAAGAGCAGGCGCTTTTCAACATTTTTTATCTCTTTAGTCCACTTGAGCGATAAAAGTCGAATCTTTTTATTTTTTAATCGCATGGCCTTAGAAAAATTTTCTGGAGTCTGAACTTTATTTATCTATTTCCTTTAAAACTGTATCTTCTTCATATTTTGATTTTAGACGCAAAATTAAAACCTATAATAAATGCGTTCAAAATTGTTTGGTATATGTCACGGTGCCTTTTAAGTGCTTTCTCCCCCTAACTTTAGGACCTGGATACGCCCCTGTCGACGACGTTTCTTCGCATATGGAGAAAAGTTCGACACAATATTTGTGTGTGGGCGAATAAATGTGTTGCTACCCTTATATTAATTTGGAAGAAGAACGAACATAGACGCTAAGAGTAGTGATTGAGTTCATTTTTATTTCATTGTCACATGCCGATGTGCATTAAATGTGCCATTAAAATGTATTGAAACACATAATACTTTGAACAAAATTTTAAACTATTTCTGAATACTGTCGGTGGGTTTTGACTAACGATATCTCGCAATAGTACGTTAAATACGACACACAGTATTTTCAAGATAACATACATTTTATTTTACATTTATTTCACAGATTTTAAAGTACATAGCTCTAATAAATATTAATTTTTTCTGTTCCCCGATTCTTCCCATACAAAGTAAGTACAGATGCACAAAAATTTACATTAAAAACGCCTACACAAAAGGTAAATTAATTGGTAGAATAGCAATAAATGAGTTTTTGTAAGGAATGTTCGTGAGCATGCGCGGCAGTGTCACGGGCATTGTTTCTAGCCGACAAGTATCGCATTGTTTCTAGCCGACAAATATCGCATTGTTTCTAGCCGAATGACATCTGTCGTCGAAAATCACCTATTTGCTTGCTGTCGCTGAATGTGAAAACCCACCCTCTTTCCTGATTCCACCCACTACCAAAGTAGGAATGTAATTTTTGTGTGAACTTTAGATTTGCGTACTTTTAACAATGCAGAGTTTTTTACTTTCTGGCTCAATATCTGACTTTATAATAGTGATCCATCTGCCTTTTCTGTAGTTTATATTCAGAATTAGTATTTAGGCAATGTGACATAGGCAATTCCTATATCTCGTAACAGTAGATTAAATACGACATGGAACATGTTCAGGGAAGACTTTATAATATGCTCCAGCATATATTTTACTGGAATGTAGGTAAAAACGGCACAGGTAAAACGGCGTAGGAAAAAATAGCACCGTCAAAATGGCACAAATGGAAAAGTAGATAAAAATGCCACAGGAAAAAATGGCACAAATACAAAAGTAGGTAAAAATGCCACAGGAAAAAATGGCACACTTAGTAAAATATGTATTAAATATTTTAATTATTTTGTCTCTGCCAAGAAAGTTATTTTGTCTCTGCTTCAACACGGTTTGCTTGGCTATTTTTGTCTGTGATGGCACTAAGCCTATTACGCAAAATTAATCTATTTAACAGATTTTCCTAAAACCTTGTGAAGAAAAGCCGGTATTATGCGCCAAAATGGGAATCTTTTCGCCGGTTCTTTTTTCGCAAAACTTGACCGAATACTACATACAAAAAAGAAACATTCTTGAAGTACTTCGTGGAGGTTTCAGAGGGCGTGTTTAGTACTTCTTTTTGTTATCTCCACCTGGACGAACAACTACGAGTTAGTTCCAGTTCCATTTAGAGAAATTCTCGCTTGTAAAACTGTGTAACGCTGTCTATAACCGTTGCTTATTAATGTGTATAGCCGTGTAAGGTGACTTAGTATGTAAATATTTGTCCGTCTACTACCATCGCCAAAATTAATGGTTAAAAAGGTAGCTAAACGCTATGTGGAACAGTCGTGCATTATTGATTATAAATCAATTTCATGAACAAATATTTTGTGAGTCTTTTGCTAGTCTATATAATACCAACACAGGTACATTTTTGTATGTTTGCTTGTTTATCTTTGTGTTAAATTTCTTGATTCAAAAGCATCAGACGAATAAGTTTAGGATTGTTCGGCTTTTGCAGAGATCTGCTTCCTAATGAACACATTCTAGTTTTATTATAGAAATTAACTACATAAAAATAACACATGTGCCATTTTCCCACTTTTCCCGCTTTTTCCCACTTCTCCATTTCTGGCATTTTTTCCTGCGCCACTTTTACCGCGCACCATTTAGAAAAGGCCGCTAGGTTAAAAATTTCGTAGTTTAAAGTGAAAGAAGCGCTGAATAGTTCCAAGTTCCTAAAATACATTTTCTTTATTAACCAAAAAGCTCGTGAATAAAAAGAGATAGATATTTATACGCAGAACACTGTTCTTACTTGTGTTTTAACTGCTATAAAAAGAGAAACAATTAATTGTAATGCTAACAAATATATTTTACATATTTACATACACAGACAAGATTAACAACAGTTCAAACAAATAAACACGCAAACAATATTAATCAGTGTAATCATCCATGTAAACAAATCAAATAATCTATAAATAAGCCGCTTATAGAACGGGGGTAATGTATATGCTCGCTAAACATTACTAATGAGTGAGGACGAGAAACAGACTTTTATAACATCTGAAATTCATATGTTATATGCCTAAAAATAAGTAAATTACAGAAGTAAGATCACGTACGCCATAAACATTATGATTACCAGGTTAGAGCGGCCACCATCACCCATCCAGAACGCATTAGTTTTTCATAGGCCACGCTATCATATCAAAACCAGAGCGCTATATAATATAGTCTGCTGCTCCAGAAGAAAGACAAATATTTCCGGCACAGAGCATAGCGGCCAAGGAATGACGCAGATTTGAGAAAATTGCCAATATATTGCACCTAAAGCATGCGCATAGAACTTCTAATGACACATAATACTCATCAAAAGCTGGTAAATAAAAAATTATTTAAACAAAAACCGCACCCAATCTTAAACTGTAGGTAAAAACAATCTACTCTTTAAAATATTGACAGGAAACATAGCATTTTCTAAAGAGTAACTTACGTGAAACAGTTATTACCACACAAACGTAATTTTGCATTCGCACCACTAGTTCTTCGCTGTTACATGCATTTTGCCATTCTCTAGTTAGACGGGCACAAACGCCTGCATTTCGGAAAGCGTTGCACAAAAACAGGTGTTGTACCTCTCAGTTCAGATGTGTTAGTTTGTAGCGAACTGCACGCGTTCGACAGCTTTGAAATTTTAATTTTTGTCTTAAAACTTGCCGAATTTTTTAGTGATTTTCACAACGTTCAATGCTTTTTACAACACACTGAATATCTTACAGCAACACTGTACTTCAATTTTCGCTTTCGTTAACACGTGCAACATGCTCGAGGAATTTTTTCCTGTTGAAAATTGTTAGTTTGTGATGCCATCACTAGTTGGGATCGCCCGTGGTTAATCAAAATTTTAATCTATTAGTTAATTATCAGATTTGCAGTATTAATTGTGTCAAATTGTATGCTTTTTATCGTATAATGGGGTAGCATATGAAAAATCATTCTCCCTTCCTTTAAGGTCTATTGAACGTCGATTACTAACTTGTGACCTGAGGCAGCTGAGAATGTAAACAAAGTTTCTTACGCAATACTGAAAGTACTTACTTGAAATCATATATAATAACTACATTAATATAATAAAAGCTACTAAAGCACGGCATTAATCGTCAATGTTTATTCACAATAATAGCGAACTAAGATTTTCACGCCGGTATCTTTCTGTTTCTCTGCAACATAATGCGAAGCGGTGCTGACAAGCCACTGGTATAGCACTGCCTAGTTTTTGCTGCATTACTGTTGTGTTTCTCTATCTTGAGGCCAGTCTTCTCTTATTTCAGGCCTGCCCAATGTCTACAACGTGAACGTAATAATCGTATGATGATAATGAACATGAATTTGAATTTATCTACATTTTATTTGCATCAATTATTGGCTTAAGTTTGTCTGATCAAATTATACAATTCATGAACATTAGGCCTATGGCCATGTACCAAAACACTTACGCGTCTTCCGCAAATAAGATGAACTTTACCTTGTCTGGTGCATTATTAATGTCGTTTATATACAGGAGAAAAGTGTGGGGCGTAAAACCGATCCTTGTAAGATACCGCACAATGGCATTGAAACAATTCGATTCACAGTTGCCTAATTTAACAAATTGTTGCCTTTGTTATTTAATGCATTAACTTAATTAATAATCTTTAGTATGCTTAAAATATTGTAGTTAATAATATAGCTAGATGATATTTTGAATGTTTTTATCGCCAATTATTATTAGTGTTATTAGTATCTATTCTGTTGTGACATTCTTATCCAGGAATAATTCTATGTATTTTTGTAAATCTGTAAAATTGTCTCAATGGTTGTATTTGTTTGTATTATATTGTAAAAAATAAAATATTTGTTTCATTTGTTTGATTATTGTATAATCATTGTAATTTAATTGTGCCGGCAAATAGAGGAAATTAAAATAATAATAATAATAATGATGATGATGATGATGATGATGATGATGATGATGATGGTGATGATGATGATGATGATGATGATGATGATGATGATGATGATGATGATGATGATGATGATGATGATGATGATGATGATGATAATAATAATAATAATAATAATAATAATAATAATAATAATAATAATAATAATAATAATAATAATAATAATAATAATAATAATTTGCTATTTGCATTGTTTCGCAACCCTCTTGTACAGTACTGTTCAATTTTTTGCTTAACAAGTTGTGATCAATTGTGTCAAATGCATTTTTAAACGAACAAAGAAGCCTATAGAGAATGTTACATGTTTGTAGCAGATCTGTTTGTTCTATTCGTTCATTTCGAAGTAAAAAACTAAAAAGGTTATGTTTAAGAACTAAAATAAGCGAGTATTAGTGAAAGTTTTGTATCTTTACCAATTCAGTGTTTTCCTTGACAGTCGAAGAGCGTGTTTTAGTTTAAAGACAGCAGTTACACGGCTTCCTATGCTTTCCTTTCCCAGAATTGTATTGGTCAACTACAAACGACTGCTTATACCAACTGTATCTCAGAAAATATGCAAACTTTTAGTATCATTACGACCGCCATATAGTGCAATTGTAATGTAGTTCAACCTGCGTTTCCTGTCAGCTGGACTCCAAAGGTTTTCAATCATACTTTCAATAAACGTATAGTCCTGCAGTTTATTTCAGCACGGATACTACGATTTAATGGGCTTAAATAAGCACTTAACTGCAGTGATTACGAAACTCCTGTTGTGTTAATTGCTGTATTCAATCACGCTCAGGCTAGTACATCAAGCTATTGTGATCCTCGTCATGGCTCGTTCATACTATGGCAAGCAGAAACAGACTATTCACAACCACACACCCCGCATATTCTATATGCATAAAATACTCTTCTCCATTCAGTATTTTAGACAGTAAACAGACACTCGGCCAGAAAGACCACTATGGGTACTTGACTTTCCGATCCATTACCATCCGTATGTGGTCCTACAAGGTCGTCCACATATCCACATGTAGGACCTCTTGTAAACGGGTACACAAATGAGCAAAGATATTAAAAGTGCCAAACGAATTAAAAGAACCGCGACTCATCGGCCCTGTTCCCAGTACAATAAATAGGGCTAAATTATATAAAACTTTATTTATTTGAAGTGGATTGACGTACAGTAATATTACTGATCGGAGCTTTTCCACTGTGCAACAAATACATTTTAGTTGAGAACAGATATATAGAACTGGTTATCAAGAATATAGTTACATAGATAGTTCGATCAAAAACACAAGTAATTTATTACTTAACAATTAAAATTGAAATATATAAAGCCACAGAGTACAGAAGCGATACCAGAAACAATAATTTTCAATGTTCATGATCCTATTACTACAAAAGTATGGCTGCTCAATTACTGGTGTTTAATTCAAAAGTCCAAAATTCAAAATAATTCAGACTAAGTTCGATATACAATTACACGTACAATCAATTAGCAAACGTTTAGTAGACTTTATATAGTTCTGCAACAATTTGAAGAGAATGCCATTGGATGGATGACCTGGTCTGAGTTTATGAAAAATGTCGTTGTAAATAATAGCAGGTCTAGGGTTGGCGTGTAATTCTTGAGTTATGTGCCGGTAATAACAGAGCTGATCCAATAACAGTGGTTCTATGTATGTCATAGTTTGCACACTCAAAAAAATAATGGCGGGGACTCTCAGTCGAATTGTTGCACCTACATGAACGGTCATTAATAATATTCCTGGAAAACAAATCACTTCTTAATTGTGAAAATTGGCAACGAATCTACATGTTGAAATCTCATTACTTCAATCATCATTATAGTTAGGGCATACTGATTTAGTACGAACTCCCTATAGGTTCAACAATCTGCTTTTAAAGGCAAATGGAGAAAGGAAAGTCTGTCAGTTTTCAACTGGTAAACTATTCCATAGGCGAATGCCTTTTTGGAAACAAACTATTATACAACTGTCGTGTAGGCACGTATGTCATGTAGAGCATAGTGGTTGTTGGGACGAAATTCATTTAATATTATATATTTTTTGAATTATTCCAACGGTTTGAAGTTCACTCCTTATTTTGAATGGTGACACACCAAGAGTTAATATTGTGTACGCACGACCCCTTCATCGCCCCAGACATTAGCAACATAGTTGGATACTGCACGCTTTCAATTCTAATGAAATTTTTCGTTGAGCAATTTGACCAAATTACAATACCATATTCTATAACAGGTCTAACAAATGCTTTATACGAAGTAATGAAGTCAAATACACACTGTTTATATTTTAGTTGGTGAAAAATATTAATTATCTTATTAGTTTTATTTTCTACATACTTTACATGATGACTCCAAGTAAGTTTCGAGTCAGAAATAATGCCCAGAAGCCTTATATCATCGACCACTTCAATTTCAGTATTCAAAATATGTACCTCTAAGGTTTGATGGGACTATTTTGCGTGAATATAAAATTGCTTTACTTTTATGAACATTCAATATCATGCCCCATCTGGATCACCAAATTTGAATTAAAGTAAGGTCACGATTTAAACTGCAACGTTAATATTTTTGGTGGGTTTAAGTAAGTTAGAATCATCTGCAAACAGGTGAACAGTATTTTCCAAGTTTGCAGATATGTCATTAATGAACACCACAAACAACAATGGACCAAGAATTGATCCTTGGGGGACTCCTGCCTCCATGCTCTTCTATCCAGAGACCGTCCATATTCGGTCAGTGAACTTAATCAGTCAGTGAAAACAAGAAAACAAGCTGGGCGCAAGATTATGTTAATTTACTGGAATACAGGCAAAATATAGCCTAAAAATGATTCCGGTGAATTGCCTAACTCGCCCAAATAGGTTGCATTGGGCGCAGTTATTTTATTGGCAGATTGAAAAAAGGCAAACAATTAGTTATAATAAATTCAAAAAATCTAAAACTGAAATCAATGTTAGGCGTAAGTTAGGTCACAATGTTGAGTTAGTTTTCTTGTTGAGTCATAGAGGCAACTTTTTCTATGAAAGTAAATTGATTAAAAAAATGAACGCTGTGATGCATGTTATTACGTCATTTTTTTATTTTTTAGTGTACTATTGATTGATTGCCGACTATACCCAAGTTTTTAAACCTGTTGAGTAACGATTTACAATACTCGTTTCGTAATGCAAGTTTTACTTTGATTTATTATCATTCAGCTGTATTTTTAAAACGTATTTGAACGTTTACTAGAAAACTAATTTTACTTCTTGCAGCTCGTTTGACTTTTTGACACAATAACAATGTTTTTTACTTGACGACAATGTGTACGTCAAGACAGTAATTTAGATGATGATGATGATGATGATGATAACGGCGACGGCGACGACGACTATAGTGATTTTATTACCATACAATTTGTGTATGTTTTATTACAATAAAGTATTAATATATATATATATATATATATATATACATGTGTGTATGTGTATGTGTATGTATATGTATATGTATGTATGTATGTATGTATGTATGTATGTATGTATGTATGTATGTATGTATTTATATATGTACAATGATGATGATGTCATGATGGCAATCAAGTAATTTTGCATTATACAAACGAGTCTATACTTGACTCGAGAAACCTTTAAAAATGAATGACAACTAACAAGGAAGCCAGACAGTTTTAGAAAAGAGCGGTCATTTGAAATATGAGTTTTCTCTCTGAATAAACTTTTGATACGGCACGATCGATAAAGTGTTATGAGAGGAAACAGTTCTCTCTAGTTGTATGGTAGCTGTCGGCACTTGAACCTGTACAGGGTTCTCAATTTTCGGACATTCTGTGAGGCAAAAAGAGCAACTTTCAACCTGTCAACCGGATACGCTGGATAGATTTCAAGAGTCTGGTACGGCGCGGCAGGTCGATTAAATGCGATGTTCTGCTCACCTCTCATTGACGTAATAGCAGGCATGGGAGTTTGGCTTATGTAGTTAAGTTTGCGAGAACAAGAAATCTATTTACTGGAATAAGTAACAGTTAGCACTGTTTCATTTTTGAAGTAATTCTTAGCTACTTGCATCTTTGTGCGTTTTTTGCATTATAAATTTCAAAGGAGAACTTCGGAAAGTAGTTGACCTACCACGTCGACTTAAAGAAGGCAGAGGCAGGATTGTCAATTTGTCCTCAATAAGCTGTAAGTTCCAACCTTACAAAAATCTCAACGTTAAGTTAACTAAGCAGACCTTGTAGTTGAAGAAACCATCATCAACTTATAGAAGAACCTGTATTTTAGGCCTACTTAAGATATTAAAAGAAAACAGAACGCCGACGATGACAAGTTTTTTGTTAAATTTCAGCATGAAAAAATAACATAACTGGATGAAAAACGTTACGTTTTCATTTTTATCATTGTTAATGCAGCAGGTACGTGATTTGTTTTTCGTTTTGGTTGTTTTAATAGTTTTTACATTGACGTAATCCACATTTTCTTGCACTTCCGGAAACGCCCAACACTACCGTAACCACCAGGGCCATGTAATAGGTGCTTTTTCTTTGGTTTCCCATTAACAGTGAAATCTCTTTCACTCGGCCTATATTTCCACTTCACGTTATTATTGTAAACAGTGTTACGCCTGCTACACGCCTTTATTATTAATTACATCCAGAGGTACTAATTAGTTTTTATGGGGCTTTAATGATTCTGAATGTGTGTCATTTAGCTTATAATGTTGTACGACTTCAAGCTATTAGCGAGTTATACTCATGAGAAATAAAGGGAGGCTCAGACTCAGTACATGGCTAAGCTTCATTACTTACAATTATAAACCTGCAGAATGATGCTAATTATGATAGCAGCCAGGTGAGTAGATGATTTCCTCCTAATTTCAAAAACAAAGTGTAGCGGAGGGAAGCGAGGTAACAAGGAAGCATTGATGAAGTTTTCTTAATTTCCATGATGTTAGTTTGTTAGTTATAGGGTGAGCATCAAAAGTACGAATTCTGTTCGAATGAGTTTTTTAGTTCGAATCATTCTGCAGTTTAACCACATACGTTCTTTCTAGTATCGCTAAAACGTTTGAAACATCAGCATAATTTAGATGCGATTTCGGTGCACAATTTCTAAACAAATTCATCATCGTCATCATCATCTCTGGAGTTTCACCTCCTCTGACATGACTCTTACAATCACTTTAGTCCACGCTGCCCTGTCACCCTCAACATCCTATGTCTCTGTATTTTTGATGTCTAATGGTGTGTTGATAAGAACTTTTTTGAATGTAAGCTAGTAGCTGTCCTCCTTGCGGTTTCTTTTTTCTGCAATACTTCATTGAAAGCAAATTTTAATGGGCTGCCATCTAAACAAATTATTAGTGTTTTTACTGCAGAACAAAATCGAGTAATATGCATGATTTTTGATTCGGATTAAAAAAACTGAAATTCGGTTTGATTCGAGTTCGAAAATCACAAATTAGATTCGATTCGAATTCACTTTCTGGTAAAGTATGTTCACCCCAAGTTAACGATTGTCTTATTTATTGTCTGTCTAATGTCAAGTTCAATGCAACCTTTAAATTAAACCAACAAAAACTGCCTACGGCATTCAAAATTAGAGGACGAAATGAAAATAACATTCGTAAAACAATAAAAAACACTAGAACATCCAATTAATTGCACTACGCTAGTTGTTAAGATGTGTAGGAGCAAAGCTACTAACACGAACTCTCTCTATCGCCGTAAGCACATCTGAAACAGATAAATGTGGATTCGATGAAATTTAGTAGGAAGATTAAATTATTGGAAGAATTATCTGGAGTTTTGATGATGATCAGTTGAAGGACACAGGAAAGAGAATCTATGTTTGGATATTGAGCAGACCTATATATAGGATGAGACGGATCGTGGATCAAGTGAGATTTGTATATGGCAATCCAACCGTTTCTCCGATGATGATCACACCTCACAAATCTCACAATTAAGTTTCACATTTTAATCGATATTGAAGCCAGATAGCGTTAATCAAGAAAAGCTTTGGTAGGTTTTGACACATTTTTATACAAAATAGTTTTATGTGTAGTACATCACTAACCGCTATTTTAATGTAATTTAGGAAAAAATGTCCGACAACGTAATCGTGATCGAGGTACTGGACTGGTTAGTTATGAATTCTGGATTGATTACTGATTGTGAATTGACAATTTAAAAAACGTCCATTTTTCGGAGCGAGATCGCTGAAAAAGTTCGTTGCAACCTTAACATGGCCACACAAAACTATTAAGTTGGAATTTTAACTTTATAAACGACAAAAATAATCAGCTGTGAAAAATAACAGTAAAAACAATTTTTGGCAAAAATGTCTTAATATCACGTGGGCCAGATGCATAGGCCTATATACTCCAATGGTCATCTGTTGCCAGAATTAAAAAAATACTGCGAATGTAACTTTAAACTTTTTTTTACATCGCACATACTTATTTTACAACCAGCGTGCAACAACAGCAGCGAAGTTCTAGTTGCGAAATAAGATTTATGGAAATCTTAAGAATGTTTTTGCTTGTATAGACAATTAACAAATTACACAAATGAAGCAATCAGCTAAGTACGCTCGTTTTAGGTGACTTAATAATAATTGATATTAACCAACGCTGAGCTACGGATTTTTGCGTTGAATTAAGATTTACCTGCAAAATAATCGCGCGTTCATTGGGCACACGCTGAGTTATTAAAAACGTTGTTGTTTAGAATTTAGACTCGTCCATAACTTTGAGACGGATTACCCATTTAAACAATTAGCGTACTATAGTTATCTTTGTACGCAGTAATACGAAAACTATTATTAGCTGGCACATCTTTTAAATTCCACAGTATCATAATGGATTGACAAAAGCTCACATTGGCAATAATTAGTGAAAAATAAATCAAACACTTACTAAAGGAAATGCAATATGCCCTACGGACAATCTAACATCAAAATAGAAAAAAGTCAGTTGGTGAATTCTGTAGTACTAAATCTTCCTTGATAATTAAAAGGACTTCGGTTTTAATTTGACGCTTAGCCAAGAAAAAAATTCTCAGTGAAATAAGTTATAAGCAAAGAGGGGAACTCAGGAACTCAAGTATGTAAGGTATTGCTGTAGATAAGGACAGGCGAGATAGGCGAGTAGGCCATTCGTATTGAACGGGTATCTTGGGGCCCACTAAAATTAATTTGTCGTAAAGCTTGCCAACTTATAACCCTGTTTCAACCGTGATTGAATGCATTTAATAATATGATATATTTGAAACCATAAGGGCCCCTGTACAATAAGCCTATACGTGTGGAATATTGAAACAATATATATATTGGATGCTGAAACAGGCCAACATTTCTATAAATTTAGGGGCCCACTCATTAGTTTGGTCATGAGCTTGGTCATCAGTTTGGTCATAAGTTTGGTTATGAGTTTGGGGATTAGTTTGCCCATGAGTTTGGCCATGAGTTTGGTCATGAGTTTGGCCATAGGATTAGCTATGAGTTTGGCCATGAGTTTGGTCATGAGTTTGGCGATGAGTCTGGTCATGAGTTTGGCGATGAGTCTGGTCATGAGTTTGGTCATGAGTTTGGTCATCTGTTTGGTCATGAGTTTGGCCATGAGTTTGGTCATGAGTTTGGACATAAGATTAGCTATGAGTTTGGTCATGAGTTTGGCCATGAGTTTGGCCATAAGATTAGCTATGAGTTTGGCCATGAGTTTGGCGATGAGTTTGGCCATAAGATTAGCTATGAGTTTGGCCATGAGTTTGGCGATGAGTTTGGCGATGAGTCTGGTCATGAGTTTGGTCATGAGTTTGGCGATGAGTTTGGCCATGAGTTTGGACATGAGTTTGGTCTAGGGTCCACAAGTAGGTAAATCTGGCTCTGGATGAGGATCATATTTTTCCTCTAAGCTTTTCTACAAATAGTAGCAATGTCAGGTCATCACGACGCCTAATTTCTTTCTTTACTCGTTGGGTTCAGTATAAACGGATCCATAGACCAGTTTTTACTGGGATATGACAACAGTAAAAGATAGTCCGTAAAAGATAGACAGTAAAAGATAACAATGATCTATTCTACTTTACAGAATTATTCTATAAAACTTAGATTACGCAACAGCATATCAGCTATTATAACTTATATACTCGTAATTATTGCAGAATTTTGGTAGTGACGACATAAACACGTGTCACACGTAACTTGCACAGTTTACACGTATTACCTTCATATATTATGTTAGTGTTATATAAACTCTTTCAATGAAAATCAATGCTGCTTTTATGCCTTGGGTAGGTTCAGTATAATAATCCACGTTATTCAGCTACGTTTAGCACGCATTAGTCGCATTACCACCCGTTTTGTTTGTCCTGCTTAATATCTTAAATACAGAATGTAAGCAACTCTGAAACATATCGATCATGTCTTCAAAATTATTAGTAAGCTCAATGGAGCAGTCTAAGCTTTAATTGTCAAGACCACGTGCTGCTACCTGTTCTGTAAATGGCTAGTTTGCATCTTAACCGTTGAAGTTGTCGTCACTCCACACGCCATTATTGAGACTGGTAACACGCGGTTTTGCTTCCCTAGTATAGCTGAAATACCTGAAACAAGCCATTTGTTTGGGAGAATGAAAATAATGATTCTTTCTAACTTAATCTCAGTCCAAGCTAATTAAGGCTATTGTTCTGCTTTCCGAACAATGTTAATTTACATTATTTTATACTGTAACACTGACCCTGTATTGTATTGTGTTATGTGGAATAAAGGACTCTTGGATCTTCCAAATCGAGTTGCCATTTTAGAGAAGTTCATGAGAATGTACATAATTTCAATGCACGTGATGCGGGAATTACGATTATTTTCCTGATAGGCCATGATCAGCTGATACGCAGAAAATCTTTATTTGTATCTGTATGACATTTGAGGTAGGAAAGACATTTCAAGGTATATTGCTGCGTCGGACAATATGTACAAGTTGTACCATTTCAAGCCACTTAGGAGCAATCTGAAGAGGTTACTAAATTTCGAACGTGTCTGTTGCATATATCACAGATAAAATGGAAAATGTCGCAAAGTGTTCCGATGAAAAAAGGAATTCGCGAATTTTTTTGTGCTCTTGTTAATTAGAATTCCATTTAAATTGTGAATAGTATAACGATAGTTAAATAAAATTCTTTCTTTTCGAAATATGGCATTATTTTGTAGTTTGTGCTCGTTGTACTCAAAATGGCACATCGGTACAAATAGAAATTTACTATGTGTCAGCAGTTTACGTACCAGCAAAATAATATAATACCTATGCAACTGATGTCACACTCTCACAATAAATTTGCTTAAACTTGCAGCTGCTTTCGATTTCACAAATGGCCTTAATTTAACTTAGAGTGAGATCAAATCCGTAAAAATGAAAATAAATAGTAGTTTTGAGTCTTTCTGTGACTTGTTCGGAACATTGGGTTATCAAAACTGGGCCATAATTAATGGAACACTGTTCTAATTTAAAGTATTCAGAATAGTTTTTATGTCATCTTACGTATCAAAACTTCTCATAGCAATCGCCGCTTGTTTTCCAAACATTCTCGATCTTCCCGGAGACATAAAACTGTATTTTGATGCGTCATCCTGGCTACAAAGTTAAATATCATTCCATGATTGACATTTATTTTCTTTCCTCGGCTCATAAAAACAAGTACAAATGTAGATACTTAGCTAATCACTTACAGAGAACAGTGGTGATTGTACGTAATACTGTTTGGGTGTTTATTTGTTAAGACGCAAGAGCATCAACACTGATGCTTTCAAAGTGTCATGTGTTTGTTTCACAGCTACATACGCCTTGTATACAATAATGTTATATAACAAGGTCGTTGTGAGCTAAATACGCCAACAAATGTGAAATTTCTGCAATTTTGTTA
This sequence comes from Tubiluchus corallicola, assembly GCA_030141605.1. Classification (NCBI taxonomy): domain Eukaryota; kingdom Metazoa; phylum Priapulida; class Priapulimorpha; order Priapulimorphida; family Tubiluchidae; genus Tubiluchus; species Tubiluchus corallicola. The sequence continues at coordinate 445,610 of JAQGDQ010000158.1, forward strand.
GCGTTTTCACTTAAAACCTGGATTTAAATTAAGTCAAACACAAGTTCAAAAAACTAAAAGGTCGGTGATGGCGACGATTATTATAGTAAAGAAGTTGATAATGATACTGCTGCTGCTGATGATGATGACGATGACGACGATGTCTATGATGATGCTGCTGATGGTGGTGGCGGTGGCGATGATAATGACAATGATGATGACGACGACAACGACGATAATGGTGATGATGATGATGATGGTGGTGGTGGTGATGGTAATGATGACGATAATGATGATGATGACTAGAATGACGTGGCGATGACAATAACAATGATGATGATGAGAACGACAACGGCGACGAACGTGATGAGGGTGGTAGGCATAAAAAGTTGTTTGTTTGGTGAGCTTTCTTGCGCACTTAAGCATGACAGCATCTTAATTATTTAAAAGTTATTGGGCGATTTAATTAGCAGCTCAATATTGCAATTACATGCCTTGATAAACTTACTAAAAGCAGTCCCTCAAGTAGTTGCGTTTCAGTGATTAGTTGTCACGCAGAGTAAATAACTAAGTTTATTAATGCATGAATTAGGCTACTGTGTAGCAGTTAGAAGATACGAAAATACATGCATTTCGAAATAAGATTGTGAAATTCTGCAACTGCAAAATTTGCAATTAAAGTTTTCGTCATAGTGACGCAATTAGAAAAATGAACCGGCAAGTACAGTAATATTTAAGTTAAAAAAATATTTAAACAAAAATTGACTAAGGTTTTATAATTACGGTAGGTTAGAGTTCTACAGTTTATAGGCCCGGGAATAAATGAAATCTATGCTGGTGTGTATCAGCGAATGTTATCATGTTGTTGGGACGGATATTCGTGTCTAGTCATAATAAGGGCTTCTGAATTAGATTTGACGGAAGATGAAGGTTTAATTTGCTTAATTTTGGCTATAGAGTTTATTTCGTAGAGACTGCCTGTTGCCAAGTCTGTTTCAATGTCTATTTTTTTTCTTTTGAACTGAATACTACTTTTGACAATATACTTGATTATGAACAAAAGTGTATAATATATGCAGCTTCCATGATTGGAACTTGTTGTGGAGTATTTAATCTTATTCTTGGTGTGAGAGCTTTAATGCGAAAGGCTAATTATTATATTTAGAGCATAGTTCTGTGGCATATTAATTTTTAAATCGTTTTCTCTTTTAACTCTCTCAAAAACTATACACTCATATGAAAATGTGGCAAAAGGTTGAGCAATTTTGTTTGTGTTGAAGGCTGCCTGTTTATTTGTCTTAAAGTACGCTACACTAGATGCCCCTTTTTGTATAGCTATATCAAAATGTTCGTCCCAATATAAAGTGTTATCTACCCTGACTCTTAGAATTTTTCCCATTTTACTTGTTCAGTAGTATTGTTTCCAAAATTAAGTGTTTCTTATGGTATATTATGATTATCTGTGTAAGTATTAGGGGACAATATCATAAATTCAATTTTATGTTGTTCATTGTTACTAACGTCGTAGCTGCTTGTGCTTTTCCCCCCTTTACAATCATCAAAAATATGTTGCGCACAGTCTAGCACAGTGAATTTAACCGGCAATGTTTGTCATTCTTTCAGAGGACGCCTAGGAAACGTCCACGGATTGACGCAGGAATACGCCCAGAAATTAGCACCCGTACAAGACCAGTCATCGCTGGAAAATGACGACACTTTTAACGTTACTTTCACTTATGCTAGGGCTATTTGTATTTTGCACTGCAGTAGAACATAAATTCATATCAAAAAGAGTAAGTAGTTTGAGACATCATGTATTTCATTTCATGCATAATTGTACTACGTTACCCTAACCTTATATTATTTACCAATTACGCCAAACAGAAGCAACCGTCGAAAATTCTTTGATGCCCAGTTGGGGCGTCTACACCCGTCAAAATTTAAACAGTAGAAAATTTTGAGTCATTCAGATTCTTACTTATAACATTCAACCGTATAGGTCTGAGGTGAAATAAATCTAGTGCTTGCTAAGCTGTTGAAGTAAGTAAAAATCTGGTTATTGATTGCCCTGCTGCCAAACGCTTATTGGAGTTTTGACATGCGCAACAAAGATTAATTTTAATTTTAAGTTCATCAGCTGATTGTAATTCAATCAAATGTTTTAACGAGTATCGAGTTTGATAATTATTAGCTGTAATGGCCCATTATTCTTTTATTAGCAGTTTGCACTCCCCACTTTCACCGTGTGGATACCTGAATCAAACCCAGTCTGTTTTGTAAATCAATTATAACTAAATAAAGTTTAAACTAAACTATTTTTAATCGAAAGAACAGTGACAATGAATAAAAAATCTAACATTAAAAAGGAGAAAAAGAAAGAAATCACAAGGAATTATTAGAACTACTGAACTAATTTTTGGGAGTTTCTTTCTTTATATTATTGATACATAAAAGGGATATCACTGAAAAGGATACAAACGCGTAGAAAAAACACAGTAGCACAGCAGATTAGTCGGTCACCGCCCAATAGACTGTGTCAGCAGAATATATAAAAGACCATATTGTGTGAGCTATTGCTAATGCAAATGAATCACGTTACAGTATAAGTAGGGGCTGCCCGATAGGAGATACCTTTGCGAGAAGCCCGTTTGGACGTAAAATTGCAGAAAATTGCCGGAAATTTATCAATTATATCATACGAAAAGAAAACTCCTTTGATAGCTCAAGAATAAGATTCATTATTATCAACAATGAAAAAACAAAGACGATTGGCGGATTCATGAGGGATACTTTGCAGTGCCTTCCACAATAGTAATAACAAAGAATGTGAAACACTAGAAACTAATGAGAAACCAGCGCTTTTAAAATTTATAGGCTATATCACAAACGAGTATTATTAAAGATGTACAATATTTGAGTTTTTGCGAATTTCAGCGTTTCTGCAAAAACAAGATGGTCATTATTTAAAAATATATTTGCAAGATTCTGAGCCTTTACATACATTAATATACCAGTGAAATTACCAATCTGAGCAACAAAGTTTTACTGAAGCGATAATTTCATATATTCTCATGGAAATTACCACAAAAACTTTCCTAGCGTTGAATTTTATTCAACAAAAAAGATAAAATGTTAATTTAACCAGCTGCTTGTTATGCATTAATGGCGTTGGTAAAATCTGCTCGTTAGCTCCCAAATCATTTTATTTATGTTGACAAGAATGAGGTCCCTCGTTAGCGCTGTGACAATGACTGCCACCTGCGTTTAATATGTGAGATTCAAGTAAAACGGAGCGTCGAAACTGTTAAACTTTATTCTGTCCTCCTACGCAGCTGATACATTAAATACGATGCAGTACAATCTTTTGGTGAAGCCATGCAGTTCATATTATACAGCAATGTCTGTTGGACAACTTGAAATTTTATTACATGAACTTGATTTGTACGAACTTAATGGTTCTAGGATTTTTTTATGTCATTTTGTCTTATAGAATAGGCGGGATTACATATTTTCTAACTTTTAAAACAGTTCTGATGCATACTTTTACGTGATATGGCAAGTTAAATTGAGCGCCGTTGGTACTGTAACAAATACGATCGCCCGCTACTCAGTGCTATGACATCACAAGGGGCAGTACAGTAGACAGCCAGACAGCAATGATGTATTAGTTAATAAAAAGTTTGTTACAATAGATTTATCTAATTATAGCAAAAAAACTTACGGTTGTAGGTTGGTCTATAGTATACTTTCACTCGTGTCCCAGTCTCTCAATTACCGCTTGAGCTTGCTCACTTGAGAGAGAGAGAGAGAGAGAGAGAGAGAGAGAGAGAGCGAGCGAGCGAGCGAGAGAGAGAGAGAGAGAGAGAGAGAGAGAGAGAGAGAGAGAGAGAGAGAGAGAGAGAGAGAGAGAGAGAGAGAGAGAGAGAGAGAGGGCGGAGAGAGAGGGGGAAGAGGGATGGAGAAAGAGAGAGAAAGAACTCGTTCTTTACTTGCTATGGTTAAAAATACTTGTATGTAGCACATTTATAAATAATTGGGTTTAGAAACAGTTTATAATATAGACGTATTAAAAATTTACAAATAACAAACGAGTATATTGTAATTACTGTGTATTTATAGTAATACTATATAGCAACCTGCAAATAAAATTATTTTTAAACGGCTGTTAAATAAAAGTTCAATAACAGACTTGCATTTATCAGTTGTAGCAACCTGGCTTCTCGACTTCTACATTTATGAGAGTTTGATTCTGTGATGCCCAGTACACTACTCATTATTGACCTATATTTGTGCAATAAAAACGTTGCATGATGATGGGTGTTTATGGCATGTGATCTAAGGGCGATAATCTTAATAAAGCATTCCCTGTACAAACTAGACGGTAATTTGAAAGAACAGCTAAATATTAAGTAGCCAAAAACAGCGGACAGCGTAAAACTATTCAAGGTAAACCACTAGGTCTGCACATTAGGCCTAGTGCGAGATGAAGTTATTTCGACGTTTTGCAGTAACTACCTTACCGTCACCAGGATTCAGAGTTTTTACATCTGTAATAAAATGTAATTAATCTGATTATGTACACAGTTAGGCGGGTAAAGATAGCTCCTAGTAAAGGGGTACGTAGAACAAATTTTTCGTCTCAGATTCTGTTTGAACATGGCTTCAGATACCCTCAACAAAAATCAGCCAAAATCGCCTTTGGTTCTTTTCAGGTGCACCTTCCTATCAGCCGATAATACATATTTTTCATCTCGGCTGGATGGCTTAGAGGATATAACTGATTTTTGGCTCCAGTAGGCGCTATGTTGCATTTATCCGTATATTTCAAAAGTACCAATGCCGATTTTGGCCGATTTTTTGCTGAGGGTACTTGAGACCACATTCTAACAGAAGAGAAAATTTCTATTGCAATTTGTTCTACGTTACTTATTATCTTTGCCCGCCTAAGTCAGTAATTATAATGAGTTGTTACCGTTTCTGACCAGTTATGCATTTACTCTTACTGAAGGTAACGGCTTAACAAATGTAGCAACTAATTCTAATTACTGACAGTATGTATAATCAGAGTAAATCTTACAGATGTAAAAATTCTGAAGCTTGATGACGGGTAGGGTTTCCTCGAAACGTGACAGATCATTTATCTGGCATTATTTAAACCTTTTTGTTAAAGTCTAACATCATCTTACCTGCAAGTGTCTTGAAGAAAAGCAGCGCACTGTCAATCCTTCATCAAAAGTATAATTAACTAAGTATAATAACTTAGTTAATTTTGTAATATTTTGCGTGAATATTAGATAAGCTACAGAAATTTGAATGAGTTTTAGTAGCGCGCGCTTACGGAAAGCCACGATGCGCTTACGAAAAGTCACGAAGTCTCCTAGGTACGTCATAATTTTCAAGTGAATGGCGACTACCACCACTCCCGAAAACTTCTATTCGGAGGCGGTATATTTTAAATTTATGTTTTATAGAAATTCTTTTTGCAAAATTCTTTGTTATATTTTTCTAAGTTTAAGTGATAACAGTAAAATAAGCCCAATATACTGAATGACTTGTACTTTCCTTTAACACTTTATCTGGAAACTCTCGTCGCGGATCTAAGAGAACCCCAACGCTGATTTGTTACTTTGTTTTAGGTATCTAGTTTTGCACTTTTTAATTCGTGTTAGCTCGCAAGCGCAGAGGGCTTCAGTCACGAAATTTGTCACGAGTCCTAGGACAGACACCTAGGAAACTTACAGAGGCCTATGAAAGTAGACGGTGAACAGTGACAATAGTGACAAGTCGGTGAACAGTGATACAGACAATAGTGTGGTTTTGAGATAGTGAGTTAACCACACTCGACCAGATATAATCAGGTGTAAACAAAGTCACGGCATTGCTTGCGTGCATTTGAATTAGAATCCATCCAGCCTTGTTATGAACCACTGATGCAGTTAATGTACCTGGAGTAAATGATATCGCGAATCTATGATATGTTCTTGTTCACTTCATTTTGTTGCAACTATTTAAACTAATGATTAAATTCCAAGGGCTTGTATGGAATCTTATATAATCCACGGACTTTTCTATCAGGCGTTACATACATTCGTATGCTCTTAGCTAAGTCACTATTGTGAGATGTTGTACTGTTTGCTGCCGTTTTGTTGTAACCTGTGCTTTTTCCCGATTTTCTCTTGTGGTTCACAGCAGCAAACAGCCCGTCATCTCGCAATAGCACTGAGTTAGGAACAATGGAGTGTATGTAACCCTGACAGAAAGTCCCTGTATTACGTGAGCGCCTCATATAATCCCCTGTATAATAATTACTTAAAGAGTTACAAGAAACTTTACTGTGTTTAATCTGGACTCTGTTCTTAACCTGTGATTATGTTCCTTAGTGTGTGGTAGTTTTCTGTGCTTTACAGAAGATGTCTTAATACAATTTTATACATAATAGACATATGATATATATATATACCTATGTGTAAAAAACTTAGTAATTAGAAATTAGCCATTGCTTTTGTTTCTCTTTTTTCTTTTTCACTTGAAGATAGTTGACAGTGATGGGGTGATCGGTTGCAAAGTCGTGTCTCCTCTTCTTCTAGTGGGATTTTTGTATTAACTTGTATCTATTCTTGCCATTAAGAATTGTTTTGCCAAAACAGGTAAACTCTTATGACTGCCACACTGAAGTACTAAAATTAAAAAATGTCGCCTATTCATTAATGCCGAATTAACGGAAAACAAAGCCTCTTTACAGCTGTATTCGAGGCACATGCTAATGTCACGTGGGAGAAATGGCAAAAATTCTAAAAGAAATTCTAACAAGCAACTTCACCTAATTCTTTGTCTGTCATTGTTTAAGCTCGTTATAAACATTTCGCAAAAGACGAAGAAAACTAAAATAATTTTTGTGTTTTTTTTCAGAGTATCGACAAAAGACCATTCTGTAATCAGTTCACTGGGTGTAGGATACGATATTCGAAAAGAGAGGACGACGCGGCGGATGACTATGATTCAGCGTACATGGAACTTGCGGAACGACTAGTCAATGAAGCAAAAATGTGGGAATCACTGATAGATAGAATGAAAGTCGAAAAGCAAAGAAATCTCATGGACCAAGACAAAGCCAATGACGAATTTTTAATAACGGTATGTGTAGCTCACACAGGTAACTCTTGCCAACCATATATATTACTGTCAAGATTAAGAACATAGTCCAACAATGTTTTAATCCAGGTTAATCAAATACACCCTTTGGTCATTGTAATAATCTCTGGGCTCTGTGGGTCGTAGAAAAAGAAACCTGTTTTACATGATTGTAGCTAGTAAATCAAAAGTATTTTACTCAATCAAACTGTGATTTTCTATAAAATGGCCGTCTCTTTATAAAGGCATCTTCTTTGCTGAGACACAGTCACACAGAGATGTGTTTTATTATTTTATACAGAAATGATTACAAAGTGATTAATGATTCAAAGCCAAATACGGGAATTCAATAGTTTTGTAATTCAAAGGCCTTGCTTTAAAATGGCGCTGCTTGCGTGTTTTAAAAGGCATTGGCTTTGCAATAGTTATTGCCTCCGCGATTCAGAAAATGCAATGGTGCTTTTTCTTATATTATGTGCATTTTAAAAAAAATTATCAATTACAGTTCATCATCCGATTGACCTGTTCAACACAGTTTGACAGAAGAGCAAAAACTAACATGAGCAATTATCAGAAAAACCAATAGATCTATAATCGTTAATCGTTTTTATCAAAGCGATCTAAATTTACAACGAATATGCAACAACGCCTTTAGGTCCTTTAAAATCAAATTTATATCGCATTAACAAAAAATCCAGAAATGGTGATATCGTTTTGCCATCTGGGATCAGAAGCATAGTGGCTCAACTGTATAGCAAAATCATAACGTTAGCACTCGACTAGCATTTGTTCAACCGTTGCTGTTAACAAGCTCTGTGCTTCACAGTTCAGATTCAGAATAGGTAATAAAATGCAGGAGAGCAATGGTGGTTTTACGAATAAAATTCGTTAAATCCGGTTTTGGAGTGTGCCATATTTAGTTTTGCTACGGCCAATTCGCGTTAAAAACACCGGTTCTCGTCTGATCACCGAAGTTAAGCAACGTAGAGCCTGGTTAGTGCTTGGATGGGTGACCGCCTAGCAATACCAGGTGTTGTATGCTTGCGGGATGCCCACACTGTATCTCGACACTAGGCGGAGGAGCTGTACAAGCAGCCAACGGCTAGAGGGCGGAGGAGATCAAGTGACCCAACGGCCATGTGTAGAGGCGTAAACCTTCCAAATCAGGAGTGGCGCCCCGAAGGCGGAACAGTGCAGCAGCTCCTGCAGCCAACCTGGTGCCAAACGTATCGTTCGCTTTCCTTTGGACTACACCAGGGAGGAAGAGAGGGTGTTCCTGCGGTTTTTGACAACTCAGGGTCTCCACTCATCTTGCCCAGGCGTGCGCGCTGGAGACGTTCAAGGATCGGATTCCCTGGCGCACATTCCATTGTCTTCCGAGACAGAAGTATGCCAACAAAAAATATCTAGTTTTAGCGAAATATAATAAAATATTTTAGAACTTGTATGAGAAAAATTTTACGTCACTAACTGGCAGTATTTTTATGTGTTTAAAAAGGGAACAAGGTGATGCAGTTGTTTAAAATTTGTTTTTAAAAGTTTGTATTTTTTATTATTCTACACGCAATCATTTTTCTGCGGGAGCTCCATTGTAAGAAAACACAAAAACATTTTGTTTATTTGTTTAGTTACAGAGCAGGCAGTTGAAAGATATAGAATCCTTTGTTTCGTGGGACGGGAGTTGGTTTTGTTTTGGATTTAGAGATAATTTGTTCGTTTTAATTGTAACTTGGCGGAAATTATTAGTAATGTACAATTTGGGTTGCAGGAAGTACTTTAATATTCACAACTGCTGTGACGTTGGCGAATTGCGTAATTTGCAAATTATCTTTCACGTAGCAAAGTCAATTAAATAAAAGGAGCCTCAAAATAAAGCCCTAAGGGACACCGCATTTAACTACCTCTCGATCTTAGACGTGCTCTAAAGCCCGTTACTGCTTCCATCTCAGCCTTTGCAGCATGAATTCACAGATAACCTCATTTTCTGGCTCTGATTTAGTGGGCGAATTTTCCTGGCAATCTTATTTACAATCGATTATTTTCCTTCTGCAACAAGCCAAAAGCAAAATAGCTTTTCAAAACTCGGATCGAAACTGGGAGCTCGTTGACGTTTAATTCCAAATGACATTAAGGTCGCTGATAATGTCAGGTCTATTGTAAGGAAATTCAATTCTGTATCAAAAGGTGATCCAAAGTCTCGTAATGTATGGGCCTTTAATGCAGAACGACAAGAAAAAAAATTAACTTGAAAGCAGGGTATGGAAACGAGTTGGGAAATGGAAATACATTCAGAGTGATAAAAATCTGTAGGAAAATTGGGAATTTTTGCTATTACTGCATAAAGCCATCTACAGTAATTCCAACATCATGGAGAGCAAATGTTCGTTTCTTACTGTATTTGGCTTCTGTGAGGATTAAGATTAAAGGAAAATCTGGCGATTGACTAGACTCAATCTGACTTTAATTTACTGTCCAAAAAATACATTTTCTTGCCTATAAAACTTAGCAGTTGTTCTAATTAACGGCAACCGAGCACAGCTACCGTTTACGTCACAAGCTAACCACAACTTGTGCAATGGTAGGCATCTTCCTTGCGCATTAAACACGTTTGCGTAAGCGAAGATTGCTATAAGACGCGGAGGCTTCATAAGGCCCGAGTATGACAAAAAGGCGCCACTGCCAATCATAGTGGATTCGCTGAATTGCGCGTAGCTTTGACGGTTTAACAAAATTTAACTATCTGAGGTAACTATTATTCAATCCAAACTTTGACTTAAAAAAGCTGTTATAGATTTCAATATTTTAGAGCATACTTTACTTTAATTAATGTCAACGCAATTGTCAGTTTTTCTTTAATAAAAATATAATCTCCGTGCCCTCGCGAAATTGTAGGCTTAGGCCTACTCTATGAGATTACCGTTTCTGTCATTTGAGTTGTTTTAATGATTTGACCTATTTTTGGTTTTCAAGTCCAGGAATGACCACCGCTTGTTATTCTAAAATAAATGGACACTATCTGGCATTTTGTTGTTTATCCTTTGGGTGCACAATAGTGCAAAGCCTGTTTATTTAGCCTTCATGTTTGATGCCGACGTTAATATCCAAATCGGTCGTCGTTGGTCACTTTTGATATCATCTTCTAAGTGGTTTGTCTTACAGTGGTACACAGTAAATTTTTCTTGGATACTTCGATATTTATATCTTGATTTAACACTGCTTTTCATTCAAGGGCTTCCAAATATTGTAAGCGTAAAATACTAGTATAACCTACCATGGGCACCTCTCCCTCGTAGCACTCGTATGTATAATTGCGACTTATTGTGTTCTTTCTTGTTTCGTTGCATTGCGACACTGATGTTCAGCAATCAGCAGTGTTTTACAGTGACAACTCTCTTTGCGAGCATCTCGTACTTCGAGAGTATTGTCATGAGTTTGGGTTAACACTTACAATGATAGCCTAGGTAGATTAGCTAAAATACGAAAAAGACTCATTAGATTAATAGCGCACTCCCTTTATAGAACGCATACTAATGCTCTTGAATTTACTGAAAATTATTGACATTAATAAACTTAAAAATGCCTGTTTTATGTACAATTTCTAGAACAATTTATCACCAAATATTTTTCAACGATTTTTTTTATTATAATAAAAATATTCATGAGTATAAAGCTAGACAAGCGAAAAACATAAATGCTGCCAAGTCTAAAACAAATGTTTTGAAACATTTTGTCAAATATGACGGTGACATAGAATGGAATATTCCTTATGCCATAAAAAATGTTAGAAATCTGCAACACATGAAAGTCAAAATGAATATGTTTTTACTTAGCTTCTATTAAATTATTATTTTACATTGAACATAATATTGTATTGTACTTGTCATATTTTTTATATTTTTCATTTTTCATTTTAGTTTTGTATTAGTACTTGTACATGATGTTTTTAGTTAGGTCGCAATTTACTATTTTTATTGGTCAACTAGCAAAAGATAAATATGTATCCTTATTCATTGAAATATAAACAGGTGAACAAGTCAGGGGACTTCAATACCACCATGTCAAAAATATCTAAGCTAGAAACTTGAATTTTTCTAACATTTTGCCACACACTTCATTTCTGTTGTACTTGTAAATAATAATAATTTTGTTTCACTTTTGCATATTTTATATGGCAATAAATGTAAAGAACACGTCTTATTTAGAAGATTACTACGTACCCAAATTAAGACGCCTACCGTAGGCTATTATGGCCTTGAAAGTGAAAAGTAGGCAATATCATAAAAACGACGTCAAATATCAGTTCCTTGACCAAAAAGGTTGTAGAAGTCATATACTGTACACCAGTGTAAGCCAATTACACTGAGAAGATAATTTCCTAATGGTTGATGGCAGCCATTTTGGATACTGGGCTCTCAGAAAGTTAGGCCAAATGAGGTGTTTCAGGGACGTCCATAGTTTTACGTTTCTTCAATATTGTTTGTCTAACTGGCTTAGTTGTCTGCCATTCAAACTACACTAGAATTAGAGTCATAAGTACTGTTTATGATTTGGTCGTGTTTGTAACAGAACTAACAAGTTTCACACCTGTGACGATCTAGAAAAAGCAACTAGTCCACACTACGTTGTGAGTCCCAGATTTGCACGTGATTGTTTTGTTGTTAAGTGTTGTCTCTTTTTTCAGAAACGACCATTCTGCAATTTACACACAGGATGCAGCTTACAGCGACGGAAAAGATGGACAACATCTTATGTTGTTTAGATCACTACGGAATATAAAACAGGTACAGAGAACTAATTGATACGTCGATCATAGAACAATGCTTGTCTTATGTACCGATTGTGATCCGTATTACCAAAATTAACGGCTAACCTCGGTAACATAAAAGCGATTTTTTTTAAATAAAAAGACAAATCAAAAGAAGGAAATGGCTCAACGTTTTGAACTACTAACTTCAGGTCAACAGAAAAACAACAAACAAAGAAAAATCACGTCGATTTAGTAAAAATAAGAGTTTTTTTTTGTTATAACATGAACACGTTAAAAGGATATCACATTAAAAATGAACAAGCAAGTAGAACAACATTAGCATAGTAAATAGCAGCAATTTTGACCAGCAGCCACCGGCATGCCGAAATGCAACCCATCGGGAGAACCCTAGTTCTGTATCTGTGAGTTAACAGAGAGGACAGAGTCTCTCTCCATCAAATTTTAGGAGATTCTTTTCACGGCGTTTGTTGACAATTGAACAATGAATTTTTCAAGCCATAATGAATCTGATAGCGAATTATAAGTTTTGCCTGGTCATACGTCAGTAATGCTGCACGGTGGTCCAAATTTGTAACTCATTTCCACTTCTGCTCAACACGTGTAGCTGATTATATATACTACACACCCACACAGCTATTTTTGCTCAGTTTTTAAAACTTGAAAATGAAACTCTAATTTGGCTAAGTATTTCTAGACGTGATTAAAAGAGCGCCGACGAGTAATACGATTAGCAAAACAGGAAGTAAAAACGCCCAATACCAGATGAAGCGGATTAAAACCAATCTCTGTCATGTTTAACTTATTCAATTAATTTAAAAGCAGTAACTTGATTTAAAACGCGATGCAGGCGACGTTTAACAGACCAGGATACCTGACCAACCAGTTTAACAAACAGCGAAATACCTGAAAATGATATTATGCACTGTCAAGCTTAGCTGATTTTCAAGGAAGCCATGCAAACTACCTTAGCTAGCAGCTGTAAAGCATTTGTACTCCGTATGTCCATTAAATCTTACTACGCGTTTAGTGAATTCTCGGGTTTATGTCCCTTTTAACAAAGATGAAAGCAGGTGTAAACAAAACCTGACGTAACGAAGAGTCGTCAATAACGATAAGTGTCTATTTTTGGTAATACTCTTCTCTTCTCTTTTCTCTCTCTGTGCCTTGTCTGCCTCTCATAACGCAAAACATGATCTGTACCAACTGGTCCACATAATTGTACTATGATATGAAGAGTAAACAGACAGCTTATTAGTTATATCATTGGGCAGTTCTGCCAGCCCATATATGAATGAACCTGATATCTTTCTTGTAATGACGTTATAGTTAGGAATATCAAAATATACAAATTTTTCATTTATGCCACATTTTCCCAAAAAGTTGAAATGTCTACGAAATGCGCTATTGTGAGCCACGTTTAAGAAAGTGTAGTTGTAATGGAAAAGTCACACCGTAGGGCAGATGTGTAAAATTGACACACATACGAGTTGAATATCATTATTTGCGTATATACACAACATTTAGAGACCCTTTAACTGTTCATTCATAGCTTCATCATCACGTAAATCCAAAGTTAATATATAACCTAAATAATCATAAGAATGACAATATCTAATAAGAGAATCATTAAGCCAAAATTCAGGGTTTGCAAAATTTACCGTTTATAAGGATGTGTTTGGTCGTGGTTGCACTAAATATGATATCATGAGAATTAGCAAAGTTCGCACAACAGTCGATTAGTAATTGCAAAGCAGCACCACTAGTACCACGTTATTGACATAAAAATAAATGATTTATACTGATATTATCAATCTCACAGGCAAGACCTAAATACTTCAACATAGAACTGAGGTCGGCTACAAACTACATACACACTAAATAGGCAGGGGGACAAAACGTCACCCTGCCTAATACCGTTTATTATATTAAAAATTTCTGACAGTTTATTACCCCAAGACACCTGAACAGTTTGGTTTCGATACCAACTTCGTAGAAAACGTAACAGCAAACGTGGCATTACACGCTGCACGGGTTTGCTGAAGAGTGTACTGTGGTGGACCCTGTCAAATGCCTTGCTGGCTTTAACAAACAAAGGTAGACAGTCCGCCACTATCAGAGTAACAGAACACATTGCTATGCATTAGAGATTGCTTGAATAGTATAACGTTTTTGCTTGAATCCAAACTGAGCAGATGAAGTACTGAGTAAATGAGCAGATTTTATTAAAATGTGAAATTGCATTGACTAAACACAAAATTCGAACATATGACATCCCCAGACAAAATAAATGCGCTTAAAGACTAATTTTAGAAAAAAACTATTTTTGTAGTACGTAAATTGAGAACGCAGCTTTGTAATAATAATTACTGTCATTGTGACTAGCAATTTTTATGGCATTTTGCCACATAACACGAGTTTATTAAATCATTTTCTTAAGATATATTCTAATACACATAACAAAGCACGGTCTTACTTGATACGTAAGGTGCAAGGCTGATTTTATCCATGTGTAAAGTGTAAAGGCATAAAGTTCAATGTTCAACCGTTAACAAACGCACAAAAGAGAGTCCCCTAAAATTTTCAAGACATTTGTGAAGATTCATTAACTAGCAAAAAGCAATTAAATATAGATAATAAATGTTAGATATTTGTGGCAAAATTGAAGATGAAGATTCCTAGTTTTCCTATTCATTGCTGGCACTATTCATGCAATTATTTACGCAATTTATGCAATAATTTAATTTCCAGATAGCGCACTACAACCAATATTTAACACACCTCATAATTTCTAAAGCCATTCAGCACAAGTTCTCGGAGTTTCATTAAATTTTCAGCTTCCTCGGACGAGTGTTTTTAGGTAAAAATATCCGCTGAAATCGCCTTTTCGCCATCATTAATTTTTATCAGTTAAAGCATTAGACAGCATTATATGCGCTGAAGTGGAATCAATGCAACTTTCACACCTGTGTATCATTTTACTTATAAGTTGTAGTCTTTTCTAGTCCTCACGTCTGTGAGACTAATCTCTTTTTCGACACGTAGGCATTAAGTATCGATATAATACCCAATATTTTTACGCTTTGTTTCCGTAAGTTTCAAGGCTGTCTGTTTACAAGATGTCCTGTGGTCACGATAAACAGAGTAAAAAAGTGCTTTAACGCTACCTTTATTTATCTGCAGTGTGGTTACCTCAAGTCGTGGTTACTCACCTGTAAATAATCAGTTATTATATCTCAAATTAACTATTTCATATTAGAAAGTATAATCTAAAATACAAAAGGAATAATTTACGCAGCGGTTTCAGACTTTGAAAAGTTCAATCCAAATACAAAACTGCTGTGTTGTAGCGTAATCGCTTCTGAGCTGCCGTCAAATTTTCAGTGTGAAATCTTAATAAACAAAGCACTATTAGTAGGAGAATCAATTGGTTTTTCAGTTGGTTAGTACTAGTACGGCAACCAAAGGAAACCAGATTGGCCAATCAGATTGCAAACTTGGGCAAAAATTTGTATAAGAATGGTTGAACTATTGATCACCAGACAACGAAGTTGCATTTGCATAGAGAGAGAGGGGAACTACTTTTTAGAAGTCTGGAAAAGAGTTTTGACTGTTGGTTTTTTGATGAATCTCGTGTTCGAAATAATTTACTTTTGATTTACCTACACCCGCACTCACGCCCAAGCGTTGTGAATTCGAATTAGTCACTGGTTGTTATAAGATAAGCAACTAGGTACATACCGTACTTTCAGTATTACGTAATATACTTGTTTACGTTCTCTGCTGTGTCATATCACTCACGAGTTAGTAATTAGTGAACAATAGGCCTTCAAACAACATGTGTTTACCAATACCAGTCTGATGAAAACGTATCTCTGTAATGTGGTGTATTGGTAGCCGTCTTGGTGAAGTTATGAAGCTATTGAAACACAGACATTTTGTGTCATTGTTAGTGGAACATTATATCTAGTGTAGGAAGTTATTGGATTGGAGTAATATCGTATACGGGAGGGGGACGCTGGTGGAAAATAGATCAACTCGTCCGCATGGTACCTGTACGATTTAGAGATAAGCTTGTATCTTTTCATGTTAATTTTCTATAGTGAGTGAACAAATTAGAGTTATGTATTGTTTGGCTATAATTCTGTGTTACTGTTTGAGTTGTTGTGGTTATTTTATATTATGTTACGTGATTGTTTGAGGTGATAGCACGTAATATGAAGCTACAGTGAGAATCGCTGGGCTTGTGAAAGATATTTGTGAAGACGAAATTGAACACTGGTATAAACAACTAAACACAAGATTAAATATTTGCACAAACTAAAACACTTTTATTGCACTACATAGTTATATGTAACATGACTGCTACACTGAGGACCAGCGTGTCCTGCAGTGATCACGAATGAGTAGACAGTGGCTAGAAGTGGAATCTAGCCAGTTTATATATGTAAAGAACTATGCAAAAACATGGCTTCACGTATCCCATTTACAGAAAAATAGGGGAGATACAGTGAGTTTGAATATTCATTGGAACATACAATTGCATTAAGGGGTGAATTCAACTAGTAAATGTTTAAAGTAACGAATCAATAGATGGCAGCACCTAAATATACAGTTACAACTTTCACAGGGCTTGTATAGGCAAATAAAAGAGAAAAAGCAAGTATACAGGCTAAAGAAGAATTAGGTCTATTAGTACAATGCCCTAAAAGTAGCAACGAGTGGATTTAGTAAACTTTACTACTAGCTTAGTAATGCTATTCAGTAATATATAAAGTTTATCGCAGCTTTCATCAATACTCATTAAAGTGGCGTTTATGTAGCATGCGGATGCGGGTACGTTGTCCACGGCTAAGAGTGCGGAAGAGCCTGCGGAAAATAATCATTAGAAAATAGCCGCAGAAAAGAATAACGCATACGCAGGCTGCACAAACGGGTGCATTGAAAACAATATAAACCGATTTTATCTATTCCGCAACCCCATCCGCATCCGCATCCGATAACTACATAAACGCCACTTTAGACTACATACTGTATAGGAGAAGCAATGACGGAAGTGCGTGTCTCTACTTCCTGTACGAGCCACCAGTCATTTTGTGAATAGTTTTGTTGCATTATTAACGACATGGAGCAAATTATTCTATCGACAATTGGAGCTACGCTAGTTGAACTGCTCACTGCTGCTCAGACTAAAGTTGATTCTGTTTGATCGGAAATGAGCTTCTACCTCGTCATAGAATTAATGTCGTGCCGATAATGTCTCTTAATAATACCATTGCACTTTCTTGTTGCATTTTTTATATTTTAACAGCTTCTACGTGTATACGAAAACACGGTTAGTGTTATTATTGAAACTTATGAACCCTATTAGGCACGAGTAAACTGTAATTTTGATTATTACTGTCTAATCTTTTAGACGCATCAAAACAAACGGACGTCTTTGGAATAGATGTTTGCATAAATTAAACCAATTATAATTATTTTTTACAAAAGTTATACAGTGATTGGAATGGCTGGTGATTGAATCTGTATTTTGCGTGGCGAAGCAATTGAAACTTTTTACAGAAAAGCAACTTTAATCTATTGTAAATGCTTTAAATAAAATGAATAGAAAAGTAAAATGTTTTAACCTTGAACTGATGTAGGTACCCATAATGGGTGCCTAAATTTTTCTGTTTTAATAAACAACTTTTCCACAGGCCTATTCATATCTGCTTAGCCAAACGTTATTTTGAACTTTCCGCGTAAATTTGCACTGCCATTGTCACTAATTATCAGAGGAGCTTACAAATGAAATTACAGAAACACAAAGAGCGTAACATTGGCTTGGTAAAACAAAGTTTCAGCTAATTTACTTTAGCTGAGTATTTGCTGTTCAGATTGACTCTGCATCGTGTAACAAGTCACATACAGCTCAGTATTAATTGGAAACTAGTTGACAGTTCAGGTTGGAGACCATAGAAGCACTGAAAGCGTAAACATATTTTATGGACTGAATCTCATATTCAGTTACGCTACCTGGCGGCCATACATTGTTTACATTACTGATGAACATGAGACGACCCGAGAAATGTTTATGCTTCATTTTCTCGGGTTTTCCCGAACGTCAGCAGATAAAACTGGCTTCTTCTACTTCTCTGTTATACTAAGAATATTGAATAAGCACATTTAATTACTTCATCGCACTATAGTATTTGTATTTGCACCATTGCACCATAGTATAGTATGTTCTATAGTTTATACACGTACTTGGTAATAACATACCTATAGTAACGCACACTTCAGTAATTTGCAAAACAAATTTTAATGCACGTACATCATGTACCTGTACAACATTTAATACACATTCATTTGACAAACACGTACATCAAATAACTTTAAAAATCAAAAGCCATCATTGCTATATACAGGTTATTTCATAGTGACAATTTGACAATTTATTTTTGCGAATTAAGTATTCAAAATTTATTGGCCAAAACGTTTCGATCTAAATTGATCATCCTCAGGAGTACAACCAAAAAAAGAAACAACAGTTAGGGATTTTTTAAATTGTAAGAATCAACTTATGCCATTTTCAATCTAATGTCACCTGCCTAATGACTAATATAGAGTCCAATCGCAGATTTATAACCAAGTATACCCTATTGTAAATTTGAGTAACTTGGGTAAGCCATATATATATATATATACATATTCGCATATACATCATATAAAAATGCGCCATACATACTAAAATATGTACACAATTAAGAAGCAACATAATAATGAGGGGTGGTGTGGGGGAGACACAAAGAGCAAACGCTTCTTGCATGTATCTGCTAAATACTAAGATGGCATTTAGATCGGCATAATTTAATCGCCATTTAAAAAGGTTTCGTGCTTTACCCATGATTCATCATTTGCAATGATAGAACGTTTCAAATCGAAAGAACCCTATTAGAAAAAAATGACCAAACGTTGGGGGGGGGGGGCGTGGTAACTTGGCTAAGTTATATTTTACTGCACCTGGATAACACATGCTTTCCTGATTTTCACTGAATTATTTGCTGTGTTTCTCGCTTGATATAATAACTCCTGTAAACACATATTTTTCGCCGAGATACTGCACTCCTTCTCCTTGTCATGCAATCACGAAAGTATAACACCACGGAGCATAACACTGTAATCGGAGAATTAACGTCAAACAAAATGTCAATCATTATCAGTCAACCTTAGCTGACCGTCCAATCAGCGTGCATATTTTTCACACACCCACAGAACCGGTTCATTACCTCGTCTTTCGGGACAAACAGAGACATGAGCTGTGACTATGTATTGTCGGTATAATTATGTTATATTCTTATGAAAAATGCGCAAATTTTCATCAGTTTGCCGGAGAGAAATCAGGCTGAGTTTAGATTTTATTACAGGTTGTCGATTGTCTGTATTGTCGATTGAAATTGCAGGTGAATTAGAGGAAATATAGTCTAATTTCGTCCTTTATAGGAAGAAATGCGCAGCGGTTGCGTCTGGGAGTTACTGATTTTGTTACTAATAAAATACGCAGTTTAGTTTAATGTACGACCTTGTAAGCTAGACAAAGACAAGTATTTGATTAATTTAAAAAAATACAAATTAACGTAACGAGGTTAATTAGACCCATCATATGTTGCTGCTTTAATGATCGCAAATATAATATGGCCTACTTGAACAAAGGTAACAATGAAATTTACAACTTTATATCGAATCCTGAGTTGGCAGGTATAAATGATTCAAGGTTAACATGCATATAAGAATTACAGCCTGAGCACTTCCAGGTAGGTTTGCGCAGGTTACAGGAATGGCCAGTTAGCAATAGCTGAGGCCTAGCGGCAGAGTTGAACTCATGAATTCACATTCAGCCAAAACGTTTTCTTTGCTGGTCAGTTTTCATAAACTTCAATAAGA
This sequence comes from Tubiluchus corallicola, assembly GCA_030141605.1. Lineage (NCBI taxonomy): Eukaryota > Metazoa > Priapulida > Priapulimorpha > Priapulimorphida > Tubiluchidae > Tubiluchus > Tubiluchus corallicola. The sequence continues at coordinate 465,411 of JAQGDQ010000158.1, forward strand.
TCTTCACGGTCCAAATTAATTCAAATGTGGTCAAAATTTATCTTATATATAAATGTAAAATTTGTATCCTGAAATAGTCAATTTTATGACATTCTTCTGGTTATAATCAGGGTTAAAAGATGCCATTGAGATTTATGACTTACGTAACTTAGGCAAGATCGTCTACGGAATACATTCAGAATTTTTCCATGTCTGTAATCTAGCATACGTTGAAAAAATGTAAAAAGCGGATAAAATCTTGCGAACGACCACATGATTAGTTAAAATTAGAAAAAATACGTCGCAGGTATGATGTGTTCGTATATTCAAAGGCAAAAGAGACTCATAAATATATTTTGTTGCTTATTTATTGTAAAGCAAGGCTAATTGGCTTAGTTTCTTTATTATACTTATGTCTCTATATTTTGTAGTGCTTCGAAACTTAGACTCTACGTTCTGTTTAAATTGAAGTCAATTGTTTGGCTACTTGAAGTGTTAATTTCGTGTAAAAATAGCTGCTGCTCTGCAAATTCGTTGTTGTCCAACGTGAGCTGTTGTCCCGAATGCCGCTGAGCGTGCTTGCGATAGGTCAATATGTTTGACGTGCGCCATCCAACGGGTAGCGGGTGAAAAAGTACAAAGTGTTCCTCATATCTATGACGTTGGTAATAACAATAACGTTATCTTCTGCCGTAATGTTATTATCTATGGTTTCCTCGCCATTGAAGCGTTAGCGCCACAAACTTTCTGACTCGGTATAATGTTGAGCTCCGTGACAACATTAATAGCGTTTACCTCCGTGATGCAATACAGAACTCTGCCATTTCCTCATTGTGGGACAAACAATGCGTCTTCCAAATTTCCATGAAAACCATAAATCGATTGACAACCGCAAACGCGCATTAGCTTATTACCAGCATTTCGGAAGATGTAAGCAAAGACTATGTAGAATGTTCGGTTATCATTAGTTTATTAAACTACTGTGCTGTCATTTCTCGCACAGTCTTTAGAGCAGTTGCTCTCGATAAAGAGGCTGTGTAGCTCGGCTTGTAAAGCAGCTAAAAAGCTGAAATTTGACAGAATGATGCTTTGTCATGATAGTACTTCACACCTGGAAGCCGATACAAGTCGGAACAGAAAAAACTCAATTACTGAGTAACAAATGCTTCGCATTCCACAATATATAGGTCAGCACAGCGCTGCTTCTTTGCCATTTTTTCTGACCAGGGTTTCAATCATTATGTAAATGTAATACTTTTAATATTTAAAACAATCGATCATCAATTGAATATAAAAATTTAATCATGTAAAAAACGTAACCCGTTCCCACTCAAAAGTTCAAATCATAATGTTACGCTGAGATATTTAATCGAAAACTGAAGTTATTTATTGTGTTGCAATGCTGAACTTCGTTATAAAACTTCCTTATCAATTTATTATGATCCTGTTAACTATTTTTGACGACTCTAGTTATTTTACTCGTACATTTGTTTCTGTTGTTTTAGGAAGAGAATCGCGAAGTCAAACCGGAGAGACTGTGCAATAAACTTCAGAAGCCAGAAAAACAGATGAAACAACAGTTAATCACCACCATCAGTATTATTGCTTGAGAAAGTTGAAAGGCTAGCGTCTCCGCAAAAAATCATCGTTCTTAATTTGTTATTACTTTTGATTGTGTAATACATAAAATGAGTAAATTAACTGATCAATGACGAACTGCACATATACAAGGTGGGCATGGAAAGAGTTAAAATTAATATAGAAAGAAGGGAGGGAATAAGGTTAAGCTATTGAGTGAACCATCAAAAGAAATTCTTTATGTTCTATTTCTTACAAACTAATAAATTACTATGATCTTTTTAATAATTATACGGACTGATATTTTCCATTATCTGTGTTATTATATTGAGGTGAAATACAAATTTCTTGTACAAAATTGTGGTCTTTTGTTATAAAAAATCTGTTAATCAACTGTCTTGGTTTTTGTTTAGTCGTATGTATGTATGTGCGTTCTTTTTCCTATTCCGAGAGAAGGAGTGATCATCAAAAAGTGAGGCTTTTTTACTATGCACACTCTGGTGGCTCTGAGAAGATTTAAACTTCATATGTGTTAGCAACTTCATAAGTAGTGAATGTTTAATGTAGTATAGCAAACGTGAGTGCCATTGTAACCATTGATTATAAATTTGAAATTTTTTAAACTTGACAGTTCTTTTCTAATAATTGCAGATTTTAGCTATTGGTAAATTATGAACTGATTAATTAGGAAATCAAACAGTTTATATGTAATCAGCAATTAACCTAACGCTTAATTAATTGAGAGGAGAAAGCCTTGAAAATTTTGAGACAACCAGAATTCGAACTCAGTAACTTGTGGTATCAGGCCGCGTGTTTTTCCATTTGAGCTATCATCCTCCTCGGTAGAACTCGTTAACAACAATAATTATTATAATAAGGGGAAATTTGGGATTCTATCACAGAGTTAGAGCAGCTAATTTGGTTACATTGATTATTTGGCTTTTTGATCGTCTCATTTTCTCGACAGCACGGTGAAAGCGATTTACGAAATGTCGCATTCTCTCCCATATAAGACATCATGATTCTTACTGTGTGAGGGCGGTATCTTGAATAAGATCGTAAAGCTTCAAAATGTTTTTCAAAAATGCAACGCTACACCAACGCATCTCAAGCAGCTTATTATAGTGGTTAATGGCAACACTTTTTTCTCACAAGTAAGGCAGTGTTTCATGCTATCATGTTTTCAAAGCTTTATGAACGGCAGCTTTGTTGTCTTTCACACCGCTTTTCGTATTAAATAAATTATTTAATTAAAAGAGTAGAGTATTTCCTCGCACAGAGTAATAACAACTTTAATGACGGCCAACGTAATGGATTTTCACTTAGAGCTGAAATCTCTTATCACGAATGTTGAAATATTTATATAAGTTGTATCAGTGAGGTAAACCACGAGCTTATTCACTAGCTTTCCCATGTTAGATTGTTTGCTCACTCTATCATGTATTCTCGTTCATTCGCTTTTTGTTCATTTCCTCAATGACTCCTGAAGGTTCCTCCTGATGACTCCTACCTGAAGGTTCCTCCTGATGACTCCTGAAGGTTCCTCTTGATGACTTCTGGAGGTTCCTCCTGATGACCTGCATGTTCCTTAAGAACTCCTAGAGGTTCACCTTGTTGACACATAAAAGTTCCTCCTCATGACACCTAGAGTTTCCTCTTGATGACTCCTGGAGGCTCCTCCTGATTATTTCTGGATTTTCCTCCTGATGACTTTTGGAGGTTCCTTCTAATGATTCTTGGAGGTTCCTTTTGATGAATCCTGGAGGTTCCTCTTGATGACTCCTGGGGTCTTCTTCTGGCGATTTCTGGAGGTTCCTTCTAATGACGGCTGGTGTTTCCTCCTATTCACTTCTGAAGTTTCCTCCTGTTCACTCATAGAGGTTCCTCCTGATGGCCCCTGGAGCCTGGAGGTTCCTCCTGATGACTACTGAAGGTTCCTCCTGATGATTTCTGGAGGTTCCTCATGATGACTCCTGGAGGTTCTTCCTGATGACTATTGGAGGTTCCTCCTGATGTTTTCTGCTGGATCCTCCTGATGACTCCTTGTGGTTCCTCGTGATGACTCTTGAAGGTTCCTTCTGATGACTCCTGGTGGTTTCTCCTGATGACTTCTGGAGGTTCCTCCTGATGACTTCTAAAGTTCCTCCTGATGACTCCTGATGTGGTGTTGCTAAGCGTGGTGTAAATGCATGTTGTCTTGGCATGTGTATAGTTCTTTTGATTATTTCATTCATTCAGTCATTCATTCGCTGTTATAATTTTATTGTCGTCTTGTTTGACCGATAGTTCATTGATATGCACGTGTACGATTGTTCCGGCATTCTTTTGTTAATTTGGTTGGTCAGTCAACCAGTCAAGCAGTTGATCGGCAAAGCGGATATCTGTCACTGATAATTATTTATTCATTCGTTTTATTGTGGGTTTCCAAACTTTTGAATTTTCAATGCGACTATCAAAGTAGGTCATCTTGCTTTAGTAATACAGCATTCATTGTCATAAGCCGCTTGTTATATGTAAGAAAAACAAACATTCCTGTTTTTTCAAACTGACACTCGTTAAATGCTTAAAATAAATGCTTTTGCGCAGGTAATACATATAATAGAAAACAAAGTAAGTAATATAAGATCATAAATATGAATGTTTCTGATGTTTAAAAATAATTTTGTTTTCAGCCATTCAGTATATTTTTCTTCTTTATGAAAATTGCTGTAAAAAGAAAAATTAAAGACATCTAAATTATTTTGCTAAATATTGTTCAGTTTTATATATTACATCAATGTACAATCTACATTTTTACAAATCGCAAACTTCATAAAGCAGTTTACGTAATACGTTTTAATTACCGGTTCATGGTCAGTGCTGAACCAACAATTCAGTAATTAACACATTATCGACGTTCGTCTTGTAATTTTTGCTTCACAAAACTTGAAATTTGTGGCATAAGCTGTTTTGAATCGATGCTTTTTAAGAGTCTTTTAAATAGAACAATCTGATCTACATTATTATAATGAGGGCACAGTTTCATTCAAGATGTGGTTACGGATGTCAGGCCAACGTCAAGCATATAAAATTAGTATTCCTTTATTTTCCATATGGCATTGAAAACTTACATCTAGGCTGCTTAGTGATCAAAGTAAATTTACCTTGTCGATAGCAATTGTACACTATACAGCGAAAAGATATCATTCAAACCGACATGTGTTGTTTGATAATAATAATAATAATAATAATAATAATAATAATTAATAATAATAATAATAATAATAATAATAATAATAATATTATTATTATTATTATTATTATTATTATTATTATTATTATTATTATTATTATTATAGCAACAACAACAACATCAGCAACAACACCAACGATAATAATAATAATTATTATAATAATAATCGTCAAAGTCACTTTTGTTTTTTGAGTCACATTTGATGTAGTCACAGAAAACACTTTAAACAGAGGTTAATACCACTGAATGCTTTATTAACATAATTAGTATGTCCAGTATAACATAAATGTTCAACAGCTCCCATAAGTGGATTAACCTGACTGTTCAGAGCACAGGTGTGTAATCACAGACAGGTGACTAGCAGGTAACAAACAGAAAAGCTGGCCAAAACCAAAAGCTTTACATTCACGTCACAGATGGCGCCTCGTGCACGATAAGTAAGATTAACAAAAAGAATGCTAAGTCTGCTACACCCGCCTCCTAATGAGCGCTTATAAAGTGGTCATTACAATAATCTGCTTGTAAGTCACTGTACAATATTACATGAACTCTGAACAGTAACACTTAGATGCTATTTAGTACAACTAAATATTTCAGTCAAAACTGAACAATCATACAGTTTGATAGTTAACACTATTCCAGTGAAACACTTTGAGTGAAATAATTCCAAACATGAAAGTTACAGATAAATACTGTTAGCTAAAGCACTACAAAGCAATGAATCAAATAACGAATCGATAATAAGATACGATGTAATAAAACAGAATCTGATGCAATAGTGACTTGATAGCTTATAACAGTTAGCAAAGGCAAATGTCGTTCAATGCTAAGTTCTATGTAACACATCATATAAATTTTAGAATTACATTATCACAAAGTTGGCATACTGCCAAGTGATAGAATTTAATGTTAATTTTGTCTGAAAGATTTAAGCAAATATTTGACATACATTTCAAATTACTGGCAATTAATTTGGCAAAATTGTAAACTAAATCACACATTCATGAATAACACTTAATTCACAAAATTAACACAGAATCAAATATTTCGCATAACAGCGAACTATTGCAGCATCAAATTTAAATAACTAAATAATACAGGCGAGGTCATTTCTCACCAACAATACTGCAGTCATTAGGTCAAATAAACGTAACTATATATGACAAATATGAAATAATTCGTACTTTAGAATTAAAGTGTATATCAACACATTACACAGAATTTTACTCAGCTTCTTCGAGGAGACATAGCTTAGTTATTGGTCTAAGCAATGTCGTAGATGGGGTCTTCACCATAACTGATCTCACGAGTCCATCCGGAGCTGGAAATACTTCGGTGATTCTGCCTGTTGTCCATTGATTCCGAGCAGCATTCTCATCAACGACCAGAACCAAATCATTCTCTTTAAAGTTTCTTTTTACAGTCAGCCATTTCTGACGTTGTTGCAAGTTTGGAATGTATTCCTTGACCCAGCGGCGCCAGAAGATGTTGACGAGATACTGGCACTGCCTCCATCTCCTTTTCAGCATAGAGTCGTCTTTGCAGAAGATGCCTGGTGGCAAATTTGGGCAAGGTCGCTGTAGAATGAGGTCATTTGGCGTTAATGGTCTGAAGTCATTTGGGTCATTGGAAAACTCCGTTAAAGGTCTGTTGTTCATGATGAACTCGGCTTCAGCAATCAAAGTCAGCAAGACTTCATCAGTAATGGTTTGTTCCTTCAACAGTTGCCAGAAGATGCCACGGAAAGATCTGATACACCTTTCCCAAACACCACCATGGTGACTGGCCCCTGCAGTGTTGAAGGTCCATTTTACACCCCTTTGCACCATATGCTTGTTTAATTTTTCTTCATTCCACAGTTGTAGAGCTTCACGAAGTTTACGCTCACCACCAATGAAGTTTGTCCCTCTGTCAGTCCAGACTTCCAGCACCTCTCCTCTTCTACATATGATTCTTCGAAATGCGTTGATGAAGGAGTCGGTGTCAAGATTGTGCGTGATCTCTATATGAACAGCTCTGGTGGCCATGCATGTAGCAAGGCACCCATAGCGCTTGATGGTAGAACGGCCTTGTCTAACATATATCGGCCCGAAAAAGTCGATTCCTATTCTGGAAAATGGAGGATCGTATGGCTTAATCCTTGCAGTCGGAAGATCTGCCATTAACTGCTCGGCAGGCCGGGAGCGTTCTTTCTTGCATTTGAAGCACCGAGACAAAACTCTTCTTACTGCGCTTTTCCCCTTAATAATGTAATACTTCAGTCTCATCTGGGAAAGAACGTAGTCTCTGCCTAAATGAGCATATGATTCATGATAATATTGAATCAGCAAGTCAGTTATGTGATGTTTGTAGGGAAGAATCAGTGGATATTTGTAACCATAGTTGAAGCTACCTCTGGTTAGTCTTCCATAAACTCTCAGTAGGCCTTCGGCATCCACGAAGGGTCTGATGCCATACAGAGGACTGGACTTTAGGTGATTCTTCTCTTTATTAAGTGATTCTTTATTACCTGGTAATGCGGGAGACATCAGTTTTATCTCTTCTCGAAATGCAATCTTCTGCACCAAATGAATAATGGATTTCTCTGCTTCTTCCAGATCACCATATCGCAGATGCTTCTCTATCTTTCCATGGCAACCTGTTCCCTTGTTCCTCAAGTAATGTTTATACTTGATGAACCAAGCTACAGAATTACGGAGTTTTTCCCATGAAGAGAAATAAGTTAGCAACTCGTCTATTGGCTCTTCTTGGATGGCCAAGTTGATCTGCACTTTCTTCACTTCTTCATGGTCATCAGGTACTGGGAATAGTGTTGGCTGTGCTGGCCATTCAGCTTGTGTTTTCCAGAGAAAAGGAGGACCCTTGAACCATCTGTGGTCTGCAGATAGCTGTTCTGCCTTTATGCCTCTTGTTATGTCATCTGCAACATTCTGCGAAGAAGTGACATACCGCCATTGACTAACATCTGAACCACAATGAATCTCAGCGAGTCTATTGGCCACATACACTTGGAACCTCTTCTTTTCATTTTGGATGAATTTCAAAACTGATGTTGAATCAGTCCAGAAAACAACAGCATCTATTTTGATGTCTAAAGCTTCTAGAATTGTTTTGTTTATTCTGACAGCAATAATTGAAGCTTGCAATTCTAATCTCGGCACAGTTTGTGTTTTCAAAGGAGCAACTCTGCTCTTAGCTGTTAGCAGACAACAATGAATCTGTCCCTGCTGATTAACAAACCGGACATAGGAGCATACTCCATAGGCATCATTCGAGGCATCACTAAAATGATGCAGTTGGGTAGATGTAGCAGGTCCGAAATTGATCAGCTTGATACATCTCGGAATATTCAGGTCATTAAGACTGCTCAAGCTACTGGTCCACTTTAGCCACTTAGCTTCTAGATCATCTGGGATATGCTCATCCCAATCAAGCTTTAGCTTGCACAAGTGCTGGAGTAAGACCTTGGCTGGTAGAATCACAGCACATAAGAAACCCAAAGGGTCAAACAATGATGATGTCTCAGACAGGATACCTCGCCTCGTGGTAGGTTTGCCCTTCAGAACAGACTTGAATTGAAATACATCATCTTGAGTGTTCCATCTAATTCCAAGGGCACTCTCTATTGGTGGATCAGCTAGCTTCTGTTGCAAGTCCAGAATAGGTTTGGCTCTTTCCAATTCCGGAATTTCTTTGATAACAGCCTCTCTGTTACTAAGGAACTTTGTCAAGTGGAAACCGCCTCTCTGCAGTAGTTCCGTGAGGCTATTTGCTAGTCTTACTGCTTCATACTCTGTGCTGACAGACTTTAACAGATCGTCAACATAAAAATTGTTCTTTACAGCATACAGTGTTGCAGCATCAAAATCATGAGCATTGTCATCAGCTGTCTTTCTGACTGCCAGATTGGCACAAAATGGTGATGAGATACAACCAAACAAGTGAACAGACATGTGGTAGTCTACTGGACTGTCGCCAATCTGAGCGCCATCATCATACCACAAGAATCTCAGCATGTCATACTGTGAAGGATCTACGAGGACCTGGTTGAACATGCCCTCGATGTCTGCACAAATAGCAACTTCATGCTCTCGGAACCGTAGCAATACATCTAATAAATTTGATGTCAGATTTGGTCCAGACATTATAACATCATTCAGAGATATGCCATTGCACTTGCAGGAGCAATTAAAAACAACACGGATCTTGTTTGGCTTCCTAGGGTGAAATACTCCAT